>OAMR01000335.1:368463-383686 GCA_900205405.1 Echinochloa crus-galli | reverse complement strand
AGGGAGGGAGGGAGGGAGGGAGGGAGAGAGAGAGAGAGAGTGCTGCTCGGGTGGGGAGGAGAGGGAGGTGAAGATAAGGTTGGGTGGGCCCCGCTTGTCAGCCACACACTTGTAGGTATTTTAATTCTCTGATGTATATACAACAAAAACAGCTACAAAGATCAATTGTACACTAGATCACAGTAAGTTTATGTGTCAAATGATGAATTAATTACCATACAGACAGCCAAACAGGTACAAGCTGTCTGTTCAGCTGTCTATTTGTATCAAAAAGACAACAGTTGTCTCCATCATTGTACTTGCCCTTAGATTATGCTAACAAAATATGACCATATTTTTGTAAAACTTATGCACACACCCTAGATTTTTCATATGTTTGATTTCAGGGACGTCCATTACCGCGGTTGCATAATTAAAGTCTTGTTTGAGTTTTTTTTCTCATGTCCAAGGAGGTGTTAGCAAATTAGAAGTGGGTCTATCCGGATAAGGAGTAAGGATGTAGTAAGATTTGCGATGGAGGTGGGTGATGATAGGCGACGAAATGGAGTGCACAATCATGGGATGGCAGAGGATGGTGGTTGGATGGCATTGGCGCAAGAGCAAAGTCGGCTGTGAGAGAACCAACTGAGATGAGATTGACACGCAACGTATAGGCGAGCGACATGAGGAAGCCAAGGGTTTTTGAGAGTAAAAAAAAATTATCCTATCTTCTTTTCTTGAGATTGACACGCAGCATATATAGGGGTAAGAGGCACGAGGAAGCACAAGGCTTTGAGAGTAAGAAAAAAATATCTATATTCTTTTCTTCTTTCTATATGAGTTAGCCGCACGTAATTCTAAAGTTTTTGTATGCTCTTTTATACACTATATAACTTTATTAATTATAAAGGTATATTTCTAATCACCAACTTCATAATTTTCTGCAAAGCTTTTACATGATTTCATTTAGACTGAGCCAATGTTCATTATAGATCTCCATTCTAAAATGGCACATGAGTTTTTTTTTTTGCTTACTACTAAGTAATCATATGAGGCTTCTCCCTTGTACATAGTACTACTAAGTCAAAAATCTAAAGTTAAAATTAGTCTAATCTCGAAGACAATGACAATGTACGGATTGACCTAGACGGTTGATACTGCATCGAACGGTCGATGCAAAAAAAAAGACAAGACATTAAGGCCCTGTTTGGATGTTGTGGTATTGAGAAACCATAGTATTAAGAAATTGTAGTTTTAAAGGCCATAAGGGTACAAAACCATGGTTTAGAAAAAAGAGGTATGAAGTGGAGTTTTAAAAACTTCAAAAAGACTACAGTTTTACCAATACCATGGTTTTGGAAACTACAAAGTCTGTAGCGTCCAAACACCTCACAACTTTTTGATACCAAAGTATTTTACAAAACCGTAGTATTCTTCTAAAACTCTAAAAATACTTTGACCCCCGTTTTCAGCGTTTGAAAGAGAAAAAGCTGCCAGGGTGAAAGTATCCACAGCCACTTCAGCTGGAGCTCGTCGTCGTCCCCAGCGCGAGCGCAATCCAAACCTGAACCCTGCCCCGATCCCCCCACTACCCATCCCTATCTCAGCCATGCCGTCGTCATCGGCTCATCGCCTTGCGCGTAATATCCTTCCTCCTCCACTGTACCTGCCCCCACTTTTTTTTTTATCCTCGTGACTCAATAAGCGCAGCCCGGAGCTGTGGAGCAATCGGACGACGAACCCCGCGGTCGAGTGGGCGAGCGAGCCGACGGGAGGACTGACGGGGCCGCCTAATCCAGAGCCCCCTTGCACGGATGATCGAGAGAGGTACGGTCCCATGTTCACATCCAAATTCATTAATTGGGGATATATCGATATATAAGCTCAAGCTTGGTACGGTCCAAAATGTCCTAACGGAAACAGCCTGCCAGGTCAACACGTAGGGACCCCGTACACGTCTCGCGCCGGCCCAAACGGCCGGATTGACCTTGACCCCAGCCACTTTCGGCCGGCCGGAAACCGCAAGCAAGCCGAAGCCCGTGACTCGATCGTCCGTGAGCGGACACGATCGATCGTATCCTACATGACTCCCGGCGGCCGGACCGCGTCCTAACTCGGAGCCCGTGATCTCTCGCGTCGCGCAGGAGTTAAAGAAAGTTTTAGTGCGTGCACACGGATCGTGCTCGTGCCCGCGCGCAGGCCGGGCTTTGCCGGCCGGCCTGGTGGAAACTGCCAAAGCAAAGATATATCGATCTCCAAGTTTGTTTAGGCCCTGTTTGGATGTTGTGGTATTGAGAAACCATAGTACTAAGAAATTGTAGTTTTAAAGGCCATAAGGGTGCAAAACCATGGTTTAGAAAAAAGAGGTATGGAGTGGAGTTTTAAAAACTTCAAAAAGACTACAGTTTTACCAATACCATGGTTTTGGAAACTACAAAGTCTGTAGCGTCCAAACACCTCACAACTTTTTGATACCAAAGTATTTTACAAAACCGTAGTATTCTTCTAAAACTCTAAAAATACTTTGACCCCCGTTTTCAGCGTTTGAAAGAGAAAAAGCTGCCAGGGTGAAAGTATCCACAGCCACTTCAGCTGGAGCTCGTCGTCGTCCCCAGCGCGAGCGCAATCCAAACCTGAACCCTGCCCCGATCCCCCCACTACCCATCCCTATCTCAGCCATGCCGTCGTCATCGGCTCATCGCCTTGCGCGTAATATCCTTCCTCCTCCACTGTACCTGCCCCCACTTTTTTTTTTATCCTCGTGACTCAATAAGCGCAGCCCGGAGCTGTGGAGCAATCGGACGACGAACCCCGCGGTCGAGTGGGCGAGCGAGCCGACGGGAGGACTGACGGGGCCGCCTAATCCAGAGCCCCCAGGCCATTTTTCCCCGTCGCCATGGCGTCGGGCAGCCGCGCCACGCCCACGCGCTCCCCCTCCTCCGCGCGGCCCGGGGCGCCG
Source organism: Echinochloa crus-galli (assembly GCA_900205405.1). Classification (NCBI taxonomy): domain Eukaryota; kingdom Viridiplantae; phylum Streptophyta; class Magnoliopsida; order Poales; family Poaceae; genus Echinochloa; species Echinochloa crus-galli. The sequence continues at coordinate 380,748 of OAMR01000335.1, read as the reverse complement.
CGTCACGCGCACCACCACCACCACTCGCAGTCGTCGGGCGGGAGCACGTCCCGCGCGGGCGGGGGAGGGGGAGGAGGAGGTGGCGGCGCGGCCACAGCGGCCACGGAGTCGATCTCCAAGGCCGTGGCTCAGTACAACCTGGACGCGCGCCTCCACGCGGTGTTCGAGCAATCGGGCGCGTCGGGCCGCAGCTTCGACTACTCCCAGTCGCTGCGGGCGCCGCCCACCCCGTCCTCCGAGCAGCAGATCGCCGCCTACCTCTCCCGCATCCAGCGCGGCGGCCACATCCAGCCCTTCGGCTGCACGCTCGCCGTCGCCGACGACTCCTCCTTCCGCCTCCTCGCCTTCTCCGAGAACGCCGCCGACCTGCTCGACCTGTCTCCGCACCACTCCGTCCCCTCGCTCGACTCCGCGGCGCCGCCCCCTGTCTCCTTGGCCGCCGACGCGCGCCTCCTCTTCTCCCCCTCGTCCGCGGTCCTCCTGGAGCGTGCCTTCGCCGCGCGCGAGATCTCGCTGCTCAACCCGCTATGGATCCACTCCAGGGTCTCTTCCAAGCCGTTCTACGCCATCCTCCACCGCATCGACATCGGCGTCGTCATCGACCTCGAGCCCGCCCGCACCGAGGACCCCGCGCTCTCCATCGCCGGCGCAGTCCAGTCCCAGAAGCTCGCGGTCCGCGCCATCTCCCGCCTCCAGGCGCTACCCGGCGGGGATGTTAAGTTGCTTTGCGACACAGTCGTGGAGCACGTCCGCGAGCTCACGGGTTACGACCGTGTCATGGTGTACAGGTTCCATGAAGACGAGCACGGGGAAGTTGTCGCCGAGAGCCGGCGCGATAACCTTGAGCCGTACCTCGGGTTGCATTATCCCGCCACAGATATCCCCCAGGCGTCTCGCTTCCTGTTCCGGCAGAACCGCGTGCGAATGATTGCAGATTGCCACGCCACGCGTAGTCAAAAGCAGAAGCCTACCATGGGAGAATGCAGAAATGGACGCAATACATTCCTTGCAGCTAATATTGCGCGACTCCTTCAGAGATTCTGCAGAGGGCACTAGTAACTCAAAAGCCATTGTGAATGGACAGGTTCAGCGTGGGGAGCTAGAATTGCGGGGGATAAATGAGCTTAGCTCCGTAGCAAGAGAGATGGTTCGGTTGATAGAGACAGCAACAGTCCCTATATTTGCAGTAGATACTGATGGATGCATAAATGGGTGGAATGCAAAGATTGCTGAGTTGACAGGCCTTTCAGTTGAGGAGGCAATGGGCAAATCACTGGTAAATGATCTTATCTTCGAGGAATCTGAGGAGATAGTCGGAATGCTACTCTCGCGAGCTTTGAGAGGTATATCTCATTTGTCTTTCTCATAATTGCTACTGCTTTTATATTATGTTTCGTGTGAATCAGCCAATGTGTCCGAGGAGAAGGTTATCTATTCTTGGCTGTATATCTTGACGTATATAACATAACAGAAGTGTATGAACATAATGTATACATATTTATTAGACCAAGCATCAAAATATATGATTATATACTCCTTGAAAATAGATGTACACAGTTTCTTGGGCTTACTTCTTTTTGTGCATGCATAACTAAGTATAGGAAATGGGGCCCAGCTAGAGACTACGATTAAACCTTCTCAACCATTTTCACTGAACCAGCTTAAAACCACTGCTTCCTTTTGTGCATGAATAACTAAGTATAGAAAATAGGGCCCAGCTACAGACTGCCATTAAACCTTCTCAACCATTTTCACTGGACCATCTTACAACCAGTGCTTAGAACTAGCAGTCAGGCATGCTCGGATGTGAAAAGTAAGTGCATCAAACCTGTACCAGAGGAGCCCTGATTTATGAAATTGATGCTCATACAGGTGAGGAAGACAAAAATGTGGAGATAAAGCTAAAGACATTTGGGCTAGAGCAATCAAAGGGACCAATATTTGTTATTGTCAATGCTTGTTCCAGTAGAGATTACAAAAAAAATATTGTTGGTGTCTGTTTTGTTGGACAAGATGTCACAGGACAAAAGGTGGTCATGGATAAATTTGTCAACATACAAGGGGACTACAAGGCTATTGTACACAATCCTAATCCTCTAATACCTCCAATTTTTGCATCAGATGAGAATACTTGTTGTTCGGAATGGAACACGGCCATGGAAAAACTTACAGGATGGTCGAGGGGTGAAGTTGTTGGTAAGCTTCTTATTGGAGAGGTCTTTGGAAACTTTTGTCGACTTAAGGGCCCAGATGCATTGACGAAGTTCATGGTTGTCCTTCACAATGCTATAGGAGGGCAGGATTATGAGAAGTTCCCTTTTTCATTTTTTGACAAGAAAGGAAAGTATGTGCAGGCCTTATTGACCGCCAACACAAGGAACAAAATGGATGGTAAGTCCATAGGAGCCTTTTGTTTCTTGCAGATTGCAAGTGCCGAATTACAGCAAGCTTTTGAGATTCAGAGACAGCAAGAAAAGAAGTGTTATGCAAGGATGAAAGAATTGGCCTATATTTGCCAGGAGATAAAGAATCCTCTTAGTGGCATCCGATTTACGAACTCTCTACTGCAGATGACTGATTTGAATGATGACCAGAGGCAATTCCTTGAAACTAGTTCTGCCTGTGAGAAACAGATGTCCAAGATTGTAAAGGACGCCAGTCTCCAAAGCATTGAGGATGGGTAGGCATTCTGATCTTGCCTTTTTTCGCTCACTCATGCTCTAATACTTGCATTTAATATTTATATTTGATTCATTTATGTCTGTTTAACCTGCGCCAATAGTAGCTATAATCTGAATTTCAGTTGACACTCTCTAGACTGTAGAGGTGCAAAATTGAGAAGTCCAGTCATCAGACTTCAGTTATGTACTTCTGTTCTGCTGCTTTTGCAGTTTCTCTGAATAAATTTTCTCTAGCACCTAAGTTATTGCCAACATTTTTTTTGTATCATCATTTAAGGCAATCTTTTTGTTATAATTCATGGCATCTGTGGACTGCTTCTCTTGCTTGGGCGACATCTGAAAATATCTAAGATCAGCAAGCATTTCATGGTAGAACACTGGCATATTGTAGTTATGCCCGTGCAAAGATGAAGCCCAGTCCAGAATAACCCCAACATATCCCACTGGAGCTAGTCCAGATTATTGTACTTACAAGACTGACGTGACCTGTGGTTGGAACTTGGAAACCACCTTTTATTTTAAACTAAGTACCAACTTACTGAAAGGTGATTGGGATGCATTTCTGGCTGTAAGTACATCATTATGGCTGTTATTATCTAACAAATGGTATGGCTACTCAACTGGGACCAAGTGAGAAATTGATGGTTTGTACATTTCCCAGTGAAACTGCTACGTTTGTGTCTATTTTTTAGGGTAGTGTCAATATTATACTAGTACATGCGCTAATTACTGTGCATACTCAATGAATCAAAATTACAATTAAAAAGAACACTTTTTGTAAACAAAAAGGTGGTGCACAGTTGGGTTTTCTGCTTACCATGTTCATACTAATTGCTACTGGGATTGTGAACCTTTGCACTTTAAATGCTATATCTTGGAATTTTGTTATAATTAAAGGAGTTGCCTTACGAACCGATAGCATTACCGCACTCTAGGGAGTATCACCGAACTTGAAGCAGCTTTCTGTAAAATGCTTTGTCTGTAGTCTTGTCTGATGACCTCATAAGTTATTTGGAGATGCCGTATCTCATTTGCCTGCACAGAAATTCAGAATCCCTTCTGGTTGACTTTTATGCACTTGATCAGCTCCGCGCATCTTATCTGTCGATGATGATTGGGCATTACTTTTACCCCATAAAGTCATTGGCTTAAAGGCATCCACAGAATAGCAGTTGCTTGTCAGTTTGCAATGTCCAAACAGAAACTTACCAAGATAACAAGACATCACCTGGAATAGCTAATTATACTACCACAGTCTTCTACTTTACTCTTAAGTTTGAACTGCTATTGTTATGTCCACAATTGGTTAGCTGAAAATTTGTTGATTTTGTTTCTCTTTATGTAACAGCTCTTTGGTGCTTGAGAAAGGTGAATTTTCTCTTGGAAGTGTCATGAATGCTGTTGTCAGCCAAGCAATGATATTGTTGAGAGAGAGGGATTTACAACTTATTCGGGATATCCCTGATGAAATCAAGGAAGCCTCAGCATATGGTGATCAATACAGAATTCAACAAGTTTTGTCTGACTTCTTGCTAAGCATGGTGCGGTTTGCTCCAGCTGAAAATGGTTGGGTAGAAATACAAGTTAGACCAAATGTTAAACAAAATTCTGATGGAGCAAATACAGTGCTTTTCATCTTCAGGTTAGTTGCTTACTCCTTGATTATAAATCCATCAGAAAATGTTTTTTCCCTTCAAGGGATTGGTTGATTCGAGGTATTTGGTAGAAAACAAGTAACAGGAATTACTTCAACTTCTAGCTTGTTGGGTTGCATATGTGGTGTGGTACCTAAAGATCGTGATGAATCTAACAGATTTTTCTTGTTTGTGTCATGCTGTTTTTTTTCTTCTGTTGATTCGATTGCTTTACTTGTACCCGGTGCTCTAGATCACATGTAGTTTGCACTGAACCAAAGATCGAGAAAATTTGTCTTTGCTGAGGTGTCGTGAACAACCGTGTTTGGACTCAAATCCCTAGGATCCTTTTTTCTTTCAATTTTGAACTAAATCCTAGTAAGATTCTCAAAACTCCCTTCATCCAAACAGGATGCAAGTATGTAACCTACCTCTGTTCCACTAATGTATATTTTTAATTCCTCTGAAACTTTGCTATATGATAAACCAACTAAAATACATTGATTTCTTTGATACAGAAGGTATTTAGCTGATTTTAGGATAAATGCAAATTAATACCCCCTTCGTCCTAAATTGTAGGTCGTTTTGGCATTTCTAGATACATAGATTTAGATATAATGTATATCTACGTGCATATCAAAAGCTATATATCTGGAAAAGCCAAAACAACTTACAATTTGGGACTCTATTTAACTTATTCTTTTGGATGTCTTTTAGATATCAAAATTGCTTCCTGCCATAGAACATTAGTGAGAAAAAAAAAACTTAGATCTGAGGACCTCACCTTACCAATTGAAGTTAAAAGGAATAAGGCGAGGCGCGAGCGTCGCAGGCGGAGCGTCGACGGCAGTTCCGCGGAAGTTGTTGCTGTGCCACCGATAGAGATGACGAGTAGAGAATAAAGGAGGCTGGGCCTAGGAAGGGTTTTGGGCCCAAGAGATATTTAAGGTTTAAACTAACTTGATTTCTAATCAAAACGAAATTCTATACCTAACCCCCTCAACTATAAACCAGGTATTCTACCCCAAAACCGTCTAAATAACCACCTGTGGTGGTTTCTAAGGTGGTTTTACCTACGTGGTGCCATGGACTGTACTCTGGTTTTATGAGATAAATTCTGACTCAACTTTTGCAAAAGTGATCAGTCTTTTTGTACCTCATGCCATTTCAACAATCTAAAATTGTCACTGTGTTTGCTGGGTGATTCAACTGAAACACCAGCTTCCAAATGTTAACAATAGAAAACTGAATCCTCCATTGTGACCTGGGACTACTAATAAATGGAACTGAGTGATTTCCTTTTTAACTTTGTATTTCTGTAGGTTTGCCTGTCCTGGCGAAGGCCTCCCCCCTGACATTGTACAGGATATGTTTAGCAATTCTCGCTGGTCGACCCAAGAAGGCATTGGGCTAAGCATATGCAGGAAGATCCTCAAATTGATGGGCGGCGAGGTCCAATACATCAGGGAGTCTGAGCGGAGTTTCTTCCTCATCATCCTCGAGCTGCCCCAACCTCGGCTAGCAGCTAGTAGAGAAATCAGCTGATATATTAAGCTCAGTGCTGACCTTACCTAACTGCTCGGTCAACTAGGTGACTTGAGCTCCCCTGATAAGGGGGAACCTGATCTACGAGAAGCCTGGAAACCAATACGGCCCAGAGGCAGCACATGGGAGCTGTCACGGTGATTCTAGATTGTCAGCGTCTTTGAAGAGATTGTTTCCGGTGCACCCGTGTAAGTCGGGATGTCCAAAGATCAGAGTTCATGGCGGCTAGTAATGTGTACACAGGCGGCAATGTGGCTCACTGGCTCGTAGGGTAGACCCATGATCAGCTCCACGTAGTACATAAGTTGTCATTAGCTTATATGTATATATAATCTGTCGTGTACTATGCATAAGGAGCTGTTTCAGCTCCCACGGTTGTATTTTGGATGCCTTCCCAGGCCTACTGCACCTAATCTAGCATTTGGTTTCCATGGAATTTTGGCATTCTTCTCGTTAAACACACGTACTTGAAATTTGAAACTCTGAATTCAATCTGTTGTACAACACTACGACTCGTGCTGCTTGAACAGATCAACAGTCCTTGACAATCTGGATGAATGTGGCCCAAGGGGCTGTTCGCGCCATGTGAGACTAGAGCCTTGAGGCGCCCCGCGGGGGCAGCCCCAGCCGTTCCGCTCCGACTCACCGAGCTTGCCTTTGCATTACGGAGATTGTCGGCGCTATAAGATTTGTGCTTGCCAGATCTGGGTCGTGTCGCCGTGAAGTCGTTTGCGCTGGGGTGGAGAGGCGCGAGCTTTCCGGTGAGAGTTGGGGATTGCTAGCTTGCATTGCTATTTGCTAACTACGGGTTGATCGATTTGGTTTGTTTTGGTGGCTTCGTCGGCGGTCGGAGGCCAAGGGAACAGAGGCCAGCCTGGGGCATACAAAGCGCACGGCTCACCTCATCAGAGGCGTGTCACCGCCTCACCGGCTGCATGCATTTCGTTCTCGCTTCTCACTGCTGCCCTGTTTCTTGCGTATTCGGTTACGGGACATATTATCTGAATATGTGATCTTTACTACGCATGTTCTGCTTCTTGCATATTCAGTTTGGGACGGGGACACATTTTCTGAATTTATGATCTTTATGCATATTTCAGGCGAGCGATCCGATGGTGCATAAACCGGAACCCCGCATAAATGACAGACCTGGGACATCTTCATGTGAATATGGCTGTGTTTAGTTCCACCAAAAACCCAAAAATTCTCTCTCCAAATTTCACTATCCACCTATCACATTAAATCTCTCTCTTCGTGTATGGACGTTTGTAAATAAAAAAACTAAGTACATAGTTTTGATGTACCCGACGAGACGAATCTTTTGAGCCTAGTTAGGTCATGATAGGATAATGTTTACCACAAACAAACGAAAAGTGCTACAGTGCCCGATAGGATAATGTTTACCACAAACAAACAAAAAGTGCTACAGTGTCCGATGTGATTATTTGACAAAGCCTAGGACTCTAGGAGGGATCGAACATGAACCTTTGCTTCTTTGGATAAAAACTGTTATTTGGCCAATAAAGTGCATGGTGTATTTTTTTTAGATAAAGAAAAATTCTATTTCATCAAGAAAATAAAAATGCAAATGAAAAGTGCATGGTGCGTCGCCGTTATAATATGCATAGTGTATCGCAATTAGAATATACCACGTGCGAATGCGTGAATGTCCATGTTTTCATGCTAAAGCCTACAGCAAGCTAGCTCGGGTTCAGAGAACTCAAGCATTTTGCTACTACGTGATGTTGGCGGGCGTTCACAAACCATATCGAATGGAGTAATGGACATGCACCTAACATGTTGCGTACCGAGGCATATGGCACTAACATATTACATATACACTGTACTCAGTGTATACTGTTGATGGCAATTTGCTCCTTCATCCGCATATCCTTCCTATCATGCAATGCAACTATGCAAGGGTATGTATGCGCGCGGCAGCTGCATGTGGCGAGATTAAATGCTGCGTCTGCGTGTATAGGGCACACGGTGCACCTTTTTTCTCCGTGTGCAGCTCATGCCTCGCTGCTTCCATGGTCTGGTGGCTTGACACACTCAGCTTCGCATACATGCATGATTCATGGCGCCTTTCGACTTGGCTGCCGTAGGTCGTGGTCTTCGTCTTCGCATCTCATTGATGGTGGTGGGTTCGACCGCGATATCTGTGGGTGTGGGCAGATCTGTGGGTACGTTCCTGATGATCCGTAGCTTCTAATGTTAGATCAAGTAAATGCGGCCTCGACTGGTGATCTCGACTCGAGGCGCTCACTGACCTATCCTGGCCGGCCGGCCAGCAAGCTCCTCGAAGGATCAAAGCTAGATCAGGCCCCGGGCCCGTAAAAAGGCGACCATGCATGCGACTGCTCGTAGTTTGACCATGCAGGACCGATGACTCCACGGTTAACTCCATACAGAGATAACAGATCCTTTCCGGGTACCTGCTCTCACCGGCTATCTATATACGGTTGGCGGCTATCAGTTAACCTATGTGCCTCCGCCTGATTCACCGCTGTGGCGCTGTATTTGCTCTGAGATTCGTACTCGTTCCGAAACCCAAAGCCAGTAATGCAAAAGCCGCAAGTCACACCGTGTTGGCGGCTCACTACGGCTCAGCACAAGCATGGGTACGGTGTGCCCCTGCCGTGCGTGGGTACAACTGCCACTGCCCAGTAGGCGGTAGAAATACGATCACGGAAGGAAGGAGGTCTTTTCCCTTTCCTCTTTCACCTTTTTCTTGCCGGCCTTGGCGTATATCCGCAACGAGCTAGCGCCGTAGCGCGAGCCCTGGAGCGTACGAAAACCGCCGCCGCGTCCCGGCAGGCACGTACAGTGGCGTGGGCGCATCCGTTTCACCGTACCCGTCTCCAACATTGTAACATGCATCTGCCCTGGCGCACCGGCGGCCGGTCAAGCGCGTGAACATTAATGCGCCGGCGCCCCTGCTCCGTTTCCGCGCGCACCGCCTGCTGCTGCGCTGCTCAGAGGGTCACAGCTCACCAACCCAACGGAATCCATTGGCCGCGGACGCCCACGCTCTGCATGTCCGCTCGCTCGCTCCAGTCCCAGCATCGTCGGCTAGCCGCCTCACACTCACAGAGTCATACGGGCTCGTCTCTGCTCGCCGAGCTCGTGCTCTGCCCGCCCCTCGTTGCCCACGACAGGCTTCTTCCCTCGTGCTCGATCTGCCCGACTGCCCTGCCCCAGGGCACCTCGACGGTAGTCTACTCTCGCTAGCTAGCTGGCCGCCTTTGGAAGCTGAGGCTGTGACAGTTGAGACGTGATCACTTTTGATATAGCTAGCCTGGTCTCCAACCACCTGCATTGACTCACGTACACATGCAGCCTGCTAGCTTTCTCCACTGCTAGCTGATTGCCCACTCGCTCTACTTGATCCAACCGGGTTAGCTTAGCTCCACCTCCACTATATAAAGCATGCGGCGTCCTTTGCTCCAAGCATCGTCACAGAAAGCAGCAGCAGCAGCTCAGTTTACTTCGGTAGTGTCTCATGGCGAGGCGTGTGCGGGGCTTGGCGCTCGCGGCATTGGCCGTGGCGCTGGTTCTCGGGGCGGCCGTGGAGGCGCGGTTCCTTGAGACCCAGAATTTGGGCGGTGGTGGTGGTTTCGGCGGAGGCGCTGGCTTTGGAGGTGGTGCTGGGCTTGGTGGAGGTGCTGGGCTCGGTGGAGGAGGTGGTGCGGGTGGTGGATTTGGTGGAGGGCTCGGCCATGGCGGGGGTCTTGGTGGCGGGTTTGGAGGTGGAAAAGGTGGTGGTCTAGGCGTTGGCAGTGGTCTCGGTGGAGGAGGTGGGCTTGACGGTGGCGGTGGCGGCGGAGCGGGCGGTGGGCTCGGCGGAGGGCTTGGGCATGGTGGTGGCCTTGGAGGTGGAGGTGGCCTCGGCGGAGGTGGTGGCCTTGGCGGAGGAGGTGGCCTCGGCGGGGGTGGCGGTGCAGGTGGTGGCCTAGGCGGCGGTGCTGGAGGAGGCCTTGGTGGCGGTGCTGGCGCAGGTGGTGGTGCTGGAGGTGGTCTAGGTGGAGGAGGAGGCCTTGGTGGCGGTGCAGGTGGTGGACTAGGCGGTGGAGCTGGAGGTGGTCTTGGTGGAGGAGGCGGCCTTGGTGGTGGTGCAGGCGGTGGAGCCGGAGGTGGTCTCGGCGGAGGCAGCGGCCTCGGTGGCGGTGCTGGTGGAGGTGGCGGTTTCGGTGGTGGTGCTGGTGGCGGCGGCGGCCTTGGAGGCGGTGGAGGCTCTGGAGTGGGTGGTGGCTTCGGAGGAGGCAAAGGTTTTGGCGGGGGTCTTGGTGGTGGAGCAGGAGGCGGTGCCGGAGGAGGGTTTGGCGGTGGTGCCGGAGGAGGCGCCGGCTTGGGCGGCGGAGGTGGTGCCGGTGGAGGGTTCGGCGGTGGTGCCGGAGGAGGCGCTGGCTTGGGCGGCGGAGGTGGCGCCGGGGGAGGGTTCGGCGGAGGTGCCGGAGGAGGCGCTGGGTTGGGTGGTGGAGCTGGTGGAGGTTTCGGTGGTGGAGCTGGTGGAGGTTTCGGTGGCGGCGCTGGCGGTGGCATCGGTGGTGGCCATTGGTGAAGCATATGCATGAATACATAGTGATGAAGAGGTGTGATGCAGATGAATACCAATACCAAGTATATATGACTGAAGCGTGAATCCTATGCTTGTATGTTTAATTGAACTTTGTAGTCTTTGTTAATGTGTGTTTACAATTGCTTATTCATCATTTTCGCAAGGAATGAATAAATCGAGACGTTACGTTTGCAATGATCAGATTCTTCTTCTATTTGTGAATACTGTCTACGGAGTATGTACAAACTGTAGTCTTTTCAGTGTCCTGAACAGATTTCTGAAAATAGGCATCTAGACTGTTAACATGAGTTACACCGATTCCCTATCCATGCAGCGCTTGCTTCGATGTTTATTCACCTTTTTTTTTCCTAGCAAGGAATGGCATGATCTTAATTTCTCGTGAGATTTTAATCTAGAGTTAACACGCAGGCATATCTAAATTGTATATGTGCAGCGATGTAGTATGTCCTCTGTTATATAATCTATCTCATGGAGTACGCGCACGTACATGCAGAGTAAATTCTGCTGTGATCTCTAGACGAAGAGAGCGCCACCAACTGTCGGCCAGTGTAAGCAAGCAGCGCTGCCAGTCAGCAACTCAGCATGCAGTCCTTCAACGTTCCTACAGTTCATAGCAGTAGAAGATCGGTTGTTAGCTTAAAGGCTGAACGGAGCGCATCAAAGTGTCTCTAATATATTCCAATCGGCAGTTAGGTACACCATGTAGCAATCGCTTTGCGTGCATGTTCTTTTGTTCCGTGTGAGTGACATCTGATCGACTGATCTCGTACTCATTTGAGCTCAATTTTGTCGCTGGCTTTCCAAGCAGACGCGCCAACGGGAACACATATGCATGGAACCATTGAGCCCACCATCCCTCTCCATCGAACCCGGGCTGAATTCAAACCGCCCGGCGCACGTCGGTTCTCGCCGCGCGCTTTTTCCGACCGGTGATGGGCGGCCGATGGCAACTTTGTTGTACGATCGATTGGCAGAGCAGGGGCGGTGAACGTAACTGTTACTGCCTTGGAACATCTCACATGGCGGGCGTATCAGGCCATTCTTGACGCAACGGCTTACCGATCGGAGCAGGTGCTCCTCTGCACGCGCAGGACTGAGGTCTTGTCGCCGGTTGCGGGGTGGCGACGAGCATCTGTCTGGTCACTGCTAATCTGCTATACTGGTACATTACCTGCCGCCGAAGCTCTCATCGATCTTGAGTCATGTCTCCATAGCCATGGTCCCATGGAATCGATGGAAATTGACTGCGCTCGCTGTTGCCGTGTGGTTCTTTTCTTCGTGTGGAAGATGAGCGGAGGAAATGGTGGGGAGTGGGGACTGAAGTTTTTGGCCGCAGTTCGGTCCTTAAGCAAGAGGGGGGAAACAGTTTTGGACGGAGATGCAGGCCAATTTCATTTACAACTCCATATACTGGTTAAATTGCTTATATACATCTGTCATCTGGTTGTGTAGATAAGCAAGTGTGGTTTACGTTTACTTCTACGCTTTGCCATACATAATCTATTTGTGCCTGTTTGCACGACCAGATGTTTCATCACAAGCTAAGTAAGCCCACTCAAGGCGCTAAAAACTAGCAAACAAGTTCATGTAGTAAATTTTGGTTGCGAAATGTGTGACCGTGGAGATATGGACCCAATTGGCAACCTCACTATAAGCATACCACAAATTCAAGTAAACATGTAAATCTATTGCTGGTCTCTTTTTAACTTTTACATCGAGATCATTAAATTGAACACTACTTTTTCATGCTTACTCAGTTCCAAGTATGAATTAATCACTTACCTTTTTCATGCTTAATCAGTGGTGATTTTATATAGATCAATTAAGGGGGGGGCTTGCATTG
>OAMR01000335.1:318282-368413 GCA_900205405.1 Echinochloa crus-galli | reverse complement strand
AAACGAACTACAATAGAGATGAGATGTAGTGCCTATGTTTTATATTTTAGTACAAAAATAATGTGGTATCAATTGGATTAGCGCTAAAATGCAAAATAATGTAGCAAGAAAAGGAGAATGGATGGATTTGGAGAACTTATTCTCGCGACGGTCGTCAATCTCATAATCTTTTTTTAAATTACACAGTACAATGCAGACGCTCACACACGCACGCACACTCACCCCTATGAATACACGTATATGGATGGCAACGGGTCGGGCGAGGTGCGGGCGAGCCATTTACCCGCCCGATAGCATACCCGACATGGTTAGTTTTACCCGCCCGATACTATACCCGCGGGTAAAATTTCTTGCCCATGCCCATGCCCATCGGGTACCGGGCGGGTATCAGGTACCCGTCGGGCGTGTTAAGTTATATATTAAATAGCAAGTGCTCAACATATAAGATTAGATTTTACTTACTACTCTTTTGCACAAGCACATTATACAATAAATATCATTCAAACAATCATAGTCACATAGATTACAACAACAATAAAAAAATATTGTTCACACACAAACATAAGTAACTATTTTTCACACACTGATCTCAAAAAAAAAACTATTTTTCACACACATATATCGTTGTGGAGGGTTTGCGGGTCGCCCGACGGACACCCGCGGGCGAGTCTTCTTGCCCGCAACATGCCCACGGGTAAAATTTTTTACCCGTACCCTTACACGCGGGTAGAAAATTATATCCATACCCTCACCTATCGGGTACGAAACCCGCGAGTACCGATACCCGCGGGTAGGATTGCCATCCCTACCGGTCACGCATCCTGCCCCCCGATCCCTCCGGCAGCCGCGAAGTCGCTCCGGCATGTGCGCGGGTGGTTGCGCCGTCGTCCCTCACAGCGCGTGGACATAAATGCGCGCAGCGCAGCTCAATCTATCCCATCCGCCCCGTCCGTCGAGACGTGCAGGCCCGGGGACGCACGTCGCTGCATCGACCAGCGCCGGTGCCGCACCGCCCGGCGCGCGCCACACCCGTCGCCGTCGCGGTCAATGCGGCGGGCGAGAAGACTTTGGCGCCCGCTGTGAACTGGGCCCGTACGCCTCCCCGGACCCCTGCCGCTAGTGCCTGCCCGCTCACCACCTGGCTGTCGTGAAAGCTGAGACGCGAGGCCGTGCGCGCCCGCCCGCGCGCGCAACCACCTGCATTAACTGGGTAGGCGACTAGGCGCCACTCTGCCCCGCTATATAAGCGCACCGGTGGAGCTCGGCCCTCTTCGTCCAGCTTCTCACTACTTGGCTCGCTTTACTAGTGATCGTCAGCTCTCTCTGCTGCTTGGCCTTGGCCCGACATGGGGAGGGCGCCGAGAGGAGGTGTGTGGAACATGGCGCTCCTGATGGGGCTGGCCGTTGCGGTGGTTGTTCTTGCGGTGGCCGCCGAGGCGCGGTCCTTGGAGAAGCAGAGCTTGTGCGGTGGTGGGTGTGGGCTTGGCGGCGGTGGAGGGTACGGTGGCGGAGGTGGCGTTGGGCTTGGTGGTGGCCTTGGGCACGGTGGAGGGCTTGGGGCTGGGTTTGGAGGAGGGAAAGGCGGTGGGTTCGGTGGGGGTGCGGGCGGTGGAGGCGGCTTAGGGGGTGGTGAAGGTGGAGGCGGAGGGCTTGGTGGTGGTTATGGCGGTGGTGCTGGTGGAGGCGGCGGGCTCGGTGGTGGCTCCGGCGGAGGCGGAGGCCTTGGTGGTGGTTCCGGGGGAGGTGGTGGGCTTGGTGGTGGAGGAGGAGCTGGTGCTGGTGGCGGATACGGCGGAGGGGCCGGTGGAGGCACTGGCGGTGGATACGGTGGAGGTGGCGCCGGAGGCGGCTATGGCGGAGGTGCTGGTGCAGGAGGCGGCTATGGTGGAGGAGCTGGTGGAGGCAGTGGCGGTGGATACGGCGGGGGTGCAGGTGCAGGTCGTGGCGCAGGCGGTGGATATGGCGGAGGAGCTGGCGGTGGTTCCGGTGGTGGCTACGGCGGAGGCGCTGGCGGCGGCACCGGTGGTGGCTACGGCGGGGGCGCAGGCAGTGGTGCCGGCGGAGGCTACGGTGGCGGCGCTGGCGGCGGTGGAGGCTACGGTGGCGGTGCCGGAGGTGGCATCGGCGGCGGTGTCTGATTCTGACATGCATGGCGAGTGCATGCAACTCTTCTACGCACGGTCATGTTTGGAGTCAAGCATGTGTGCAGCTATAGCGATCACACTCTACTGCGTAACGTTCGTAATCAACAGAAGAATAATAAGTGGCCAGGACGTTTAGTCGATGCATGATATACACAATTGTATGATGGTTTATACGGTATATATTCTGTTAGTGGCACAAAGCCGGACGGTTTCACTTTGTAATGGTACCTTGTATTTTGTCGGAATAAACAAAATATTATGAGCTAGTAGCATGGACTTCTTTGCTTGCTTTCCTGTCCTGTATGTTTGTACTACAAAGTGACGAGGCCGTTGCAAATGTCATGATGCTGCCAAATAAATGTGATTGATGCGTTGGACGCCACAGAACCTTCCACTTTGCGCAGACCATCAGTTAAAACCTGTCACCATCCTATCACAAATAATAGACAATTTCAGTCTCAATCAGAATTCAGCAATACGGGCACACTCGACAGCAGCATATGGGAGAAGAGTACAACTAGTTCTTCCCAACACGGCAACTCCTGTGTGTGTAGTATGTTCATTCAGTAGTTCAGTCCGATCCGCAGTTCTTGGACTTAAATTCTCAACATTGAGAAACACATGCCAACAAAATAGATAGCTAAAAGACTAAGAAAGAAAACAAGGAAAAGAATAAGCTTCAACCTTCTTCATCCTACTTCAAACTTCTTGTTTTGCACTTGTATAGCAACAGCTCTCGACATTGTTTGTCCTATTTAGAAATTTTGTATGACAGAAACATACTATCAAAGTCATCTGCCTGACGATGAGATGTAGAAACTGCATTGAGTTGATATTGATCACGGGAGATTTAACCGAGTTAGGCCCACACGGGGATTTAGGCCCGAGAGGCCGCCGGAGGACTTCAGGCCCATGGCCCCTCTAGTTTGGGCTGCCTTGTAGTTTATATATTCTTCCGAATTGCGCTTGTTGCTGGACCTTCTGGAATTACTGGCTGCGAGGATCTCGCGAGTACGCCACGGACTGCACTCGCCACGACCTTCCGCGTCGACTCCAGGAGATTAACTGAGTTAGGCCCACAAGGCCCATTGTACATGTACGAGTTCCCCTACGTACAGTTCCCACCTGGTTGTTCTTGTGCTTGTCTGGTACTGAAATCTAATTTATTGTAGCAATTCCGGGATTCGTACTGCAAGTCTGTAAATGCAGATGGAAATGGAATGGCAATACTGCCGTAGTACCTCGCATGCAACTTGCTCATGTTTCATCGATCAGGGAACAAAGCAGACGGATGCAGAGAAATTTACTTCCAAGACGTGGACGTTGTACGATAGACATTCAGGAAAAAGGGCGAGGAGCAGTAACAAGTGATACCACTGCCCTGGAAGATGAATCATCTGCAAGCCTGCAGGCTGCAACAACGCAACGTCGCGGCGCCTACGACGGCAGCTTTGACTATAACTCTGTCAGGTCGTTTGCTTGCTTGTCATCCATCATCTGAGCGCTAGCTAGCTTGCTCGGTTTCGAGAACAAGGTGATTCATTGTTCGAAAAAAAAAAGAACAAGGTGATTCCTTTCTCCACCAACTCGATTTGCGTTTCAGTAAGAACCTAGCATGAATTTACCATGGACCATGGCGCGCGGCACCTTGCATCGGGCACTATAATGCGAGGCAGTAGATAGCACAATAAATGGCGTTCTACTTCCTGCCAGATCCAGTCCTCCGTTTGATTTCCAAGGGAGAAGTAAATAGTAACTTTTTTAGTGAGATCATAAGCCTTCAACAGATCCGCACAGGACACTAGTAGTGGCAAGGGCGCCAGCCCGGCCGGCCATCGGGCCATGGCCATGGCCAACCTGCTGCTTCGGATCATGTCCAGGGCTCGAGGCCGGACGCTTCCCGGTGTAATGAATGTTTCGTCAGGCCATGCACGGAGGCACCTAAATGCAAACCATTTCAGGAGCCTGATACCAGTATAATGCGAGGCGCCAAATGTGGAAACCGATCAGTCTCGCTCCTAGGATAAGAATTCTTTCACCGCTCCGGCGCCAAAAGTTCACGGGCACCTGATGAACAGATGAAGGCTTGAGACATCAGCAAACCACTCAATGCCGGATGGGAGAGTCTATGACTGTATGACACGTTCATGTGAAAACAATGCCATGTGGGTTTTTATTTAATGTATGTTGCTTTCAACAACCGGGTCACACAATCTTTCCTCCCCGTCAGTCTATTGGTTTCTTGGCCGCTTTGTTTGCCTCAATTTGTTCTACTCGTCTGTTGTGTTTAGTGAGCTAATTGATACTATTGCAAGCGTGCATCAATCCTATTTCTGTTTGTTTGTGTTCTTCTACTGTATCCATACCATTTTCTGCAGTCCCTTAGATTCTGTTCCTCGTGCTATATAAGTAGGCAAAGCTCTCTTCCCTCGCCAGTCGCCATCAAACTCCTCCTCTACCGCAACCGCAACCAACTTCCAACCCTTCAATTCCCCCCACCACGAACACTAAGCAAAACGTTGCTTGTTTAGACACCCAGTCACCCGAGATCTCCCCAGTGTACGTGACGTTCTTGCCTCGTCGATGTGTCCTCTTCCGCACGAGCGGCGCCCCAGAGTGGCAGCTCATTTCATTCTACTAGCCTGCCTCGCCGTGCTTGCGCCTGCTGGAGTCGCCGGCGCCGGCATGCCGCCGACCTTCATCTTCGGCGACTCGCTCGTCGACGCCGGCAACAACAACTACATCGTCTCCCTGTCCAAGGCGAATTACCCCCCGAATGGCATCGACTTCCTCGGCCACCAGCCCACCGGCCGGTACACCAACGGCCGGACCATCGTCGACATTCTAGGTGACAGGCGCACTCAGTCTCTTTGCCTGATCGAGCTTTACTGTTACATCGCGTGTAGCCCCTTGATTTTCTTTCCATCTTTTTCGTGCGTTTCAATTCAGGGCAAGAGATGGGGCTGGGAGGGTTCGTGCCGCCGTACATGTCCCCGGAGACCACCGGCGACGCCGTGATGAGAGGTGTCAACTACGCGTCCGGCGGCGGAGGCATCCTGAACCAGACCGGCAGTATCTTCGTCAGTACATGGCTTCCACTCTTTTCTGCTGTGTGAAATCGTTGTGCTAATGAGCTAATCTGTTACGGTAGTATACATGTGTGTATTTTTGCCCCAATGTTTACCTTGTTCCCGCGTAAGTTCGTGTTGAGATCATCGCCTCTGCATGAGTCACTTATCCAAAAGCTTCTCTTTTGCGTGAACACACAACACAGCTAACAAATCGCTAGCTGCATGCCCTGCATCGCCGCACACAATTGCTTTGCTTAAACTAAAGTATGATTTTACCGTTTCACCATCCCCTCCCTAAGATAACTTGTCATGAGTGATAAGTTAAGCTTTTACAGAAACGAAAAACATCCATTTTGAATGGAGATAATGTTGTTGGTTTGACAGGGTGGGCGCCTGAACTTGGACGCCCAGATCGACAACTACGCCAACAGCCGGCACGACCTGATCGCGCGCCACGGCGAGGTGGCGGCGGTGAGCCTGCTCCGGGGCGCGCTCTTCTCGGTCACCATGGGCTCCAACGACTTCATCAACAACTACCTCACGCCCATCTTCTCCGTGCCGGAGCGCGCCACCACGCCGCCGGCCGCCTTCATCGGCGCCATGATCGCCAAGTACCGCCAGCAGCTCACCGTGAGCAGTTACCAGCTAGCATTCTGCAACACTCCCAGCTTAAAAAGCTCCAAGCGGCAGTGCCTAACGCTGCGGCGCGTGCTTGCAGAGGCTGTACCTCCTGGACGCGCGCAAGATCGTGGTGGCGAACGTGGGGCCGATCGGGTGCATCCCGTACCAGAGGGAGACGAACCCGTCGGCGGGCACGGCCTGCGCCGAGTTCCCGAACCAGCTGGCGCAGGCCTTCAACCGGCGGCTGAGGGCGCTGGTGGGCGAGCTGGGCGCCGCCCTCCCCGGCTCCCGCTTCGTCTACGCCGACGTCTACCACATCGTCTCCGACATCATCGCCAACTACAGATCCCACGGTAGGCAGGCACCATACCGTTCCGTCAGAAATATCATCTGGAGGCTCTGGCCGGATGGGAAAATGATGTGAAATCGTTGCGATTTGGCTCAGCTCATTGGCTGCCTGTGTGCTTGTGCATCAGGGTTCGAGGTGGCGGACTCGGCGTGCTGCTACGTGGGCGGGCGGTTCGGCGGGCTGGTGCCGTGCGGGCCGACGTCGCAGTACTGCGCGGACAGGTCCAAGTACGTGTTCTGGGACCCCTACCACCCCAGCGACGCCGCCAACGAGCTCATCGCCCGCCGGATCATCGACGGCGGCCCCGCGGACATCTCGCCGGTCAACGTGCGCCAGCTCATCATGAACTGATCCGATCGGTCGTTCTGCTTGTTCAGATTCATTTTTAGTTCAAGAGATTTGCTTGGGGACTAATTTGGGTCTGTTCGGTGTGATGCCACTCCACTTAGCTAGGTGGAATGATCTCTCGGGCACGTCGTTCCTCTTTGTTTTCTCCATTTGATTGACGACCTCCTGCAATGTGAACCCGTGGCATGTCTGTGGTTAGAACTTGGAACAAATTAGAGTTCGAAAATTATTTTTTTTTTGAAAAAAATGGAGAGTTCGAAAATTATTGACGGTATGGGTCGCATCAGATGAGATAGGGTACGACAAAAAACAGTGTTGCCATCCATCCCGCCGAAGGCATCGCCGCATTGGCCTCCGGTGGGTGGCTTCTCCGTTTTACCGGCGGATACGCCTCCACTTTGGGGCAACGCGGTTTTTCAACCGGTGCCGGCCGGGGTAGGTAAATTCTCTACCGTTGATGTGCTTTAGAAATCGTGCTACTTGATGACCTAGCCGTCCGCGCCGTGCCTCGTCCGCGCCGTGCCTGGTCCACTCGCGATAGCGCCCAGGCATTTTTCCAGGCGATTCCGCCCGCCCGCTCCCACACCACTCGCGCCTCGCTCCGCCGATGATGCCGCCGCGCCGCCGCTGACCCCCACGCCGCCGCTGCATCCGCTCGACGTCGCCGCCGCATCCGCTCGACGCCGCCGCCGCCGCCGCTTCTGGTACCCCGCGCCGACGCCGCCTCGCCGGACGCCAGATCCCGCCCCGTGACGCGGCGAAGAATCCCGTGGCAGTCCAGGCTGGTCGGGGAAGGGAGTGGGAGGATGGGCAGCACCAGCGCGTTCGTCATCAGGTGGATCAACTTCTTCACCATGGTCAGTCGCTGCGCTCGGCCCAGCTCACTCCTCACCTCCCTCTCGCTCCCCCGCCTTCATTCCTCGAATCAGAGGAGGCATTTGCCTTCGCTTTGCTCTTGCTTGGGGTCCCGCATTTGCTGGCCATTTTTAAGCTGGTTGATTTATATACAAAAAAAAATAATTGAGCGATTATTTCTTCACTGCTCGGAATGAACTGGCGCCGCTGGCTAGGCTTCAGAGGAGCAGTTTAATGATTCAGCAAATCATTTCTCCTGCGAATTGTGGTTTTTAGCTTCACTAGCGCGGCTCATTACTCAAGTACACTTTCCCCATCATTTTGCTTTACACTTTCTCTGATTTCTTTTAGAAACGTGCCCTTTCTCTGAAATTTTGTGTTCGTCGTTTCCTCGTCCTCCATTTGGGGGTTCTGCCCCGTGCATTTCCTGTGCTAAGTTGCAGTGCAGTGCAATGCTTCCAAAGTTACCCCTACATTGATTGGGTTTTGGTCTTTGGCAACAGTTGAACTCAAAGTTCATGGTAGCATAGGCGAAAGAGAGACTCTGCTTACTAAGTTTCCTAGTAAATGACTATGGCGTTCTTGGACAGATACTGGCACTACTGGTGGTGGGTTTCGGGTTCTGGATGAGCACTCACAACGACGAGTGCGGGCGGACCTTGACTATCCCTGTCATAGTTCTAGGAGGAGTGATTTTTCTCATGTGCGTATCTAATCGCATCTACACCTCGTCCCGTGCGATTACATGTGGGCTCCTAGTACCTAATCATGTTGTTCGTGGTCTTGGTGGCAATCATGGTGTTCACGGTGCTTGCGTAAGTTCCTTTGATTCAATTGTGATTACATCATGGCCTTTATTTAGCTGGTGACTTGGTGGCAATGATGTGTGCTTTAGAGATACATATCTGTTCTACCATACTTCTTATTTTGTGTTGTGTTAACCAAGAGCTAGACTTGGATGGGCTATTGGAGTAACTGTCTCTTAGAGTGCTTAGAGCTAGGTGTTAGCATCTTGTTGTTGGAGAAGGTCTTATGGTGAGCCCGTAAAACTTATGGTCACTTTTCAAAAAAAAAAAGAAACTTATGGTCACTTTAAATATTAATATTATATGGCAAATGGTTGGACTTGTTCTCCTGGTGCAGGGCCCTCCATCCAGGTCACTCCATCCCCAAATGCCAGAGCCCAAAGGTTCACAGCAATCACGCATGCTTGTCTTTGCATCAGAGGCGACGCCATCATCAAGCAATCACAACATTTACATACAGATTTTTTAACAAATGATTCATCTTCTTTTTTCTAAAAATCAAACCAGGAAAAATAAAAAGAAGCTAATCACACATTCCAAATTTGATGAGGTAAAGGTAACAACTTCCAAACACTAGTAAACAAATATGGTTCTGAACAATCATCTGATCTCATGCTCTTCCTTATAAACTCTCAGATTTTCAATGTGCGGTTGATCACCTGGAAACAATTAAAAAATATATAACTAATCAGGCCACATAGGGGCTAGGATCAAACATATGATGGCCAAAACATAACTGAACAAAACTTCACGGAGCTGTTCACTGATAGTTTATTAGCTCAATGTACTAACATTTTTCTTCTCAAATATATTTCTCAGTATTATAACATGTGAATGTTCTACATATAAACTTTGGGGAGATACCATAATTGTTCTGATAAACTCAAATTTATATTATTCTCTAATTTCTATTGTATTAATTTTTAAGCTATTGGAGCTCACAGCAACAAAATCCCTAGCTTTTTTGTGTGTCCATATCTGAGTTCGTAGAACAAGTTGTCAAATTCCTTAGCAATGTAAGCTGGATCTCTCCATACTTGTTTTGATTTCCCTAATTGATTGCCTATGCTTTGACCAGGAATTAAAGAATAAAAAAATAAGCTTAGTTCTGGTGAAGAAGTTCGAGCTTATTTTGTTACCCCATGATTCACTTCCAGTTCAAGGTGTGTTTTGTTGTCACATCTATCACTTTTTCGCGCATCAGAGGCTGTCTCATTTTAGCGGCAAAAATGAATGCTTCTCTTTCTACTTCAGCTGTGATGTGAAATCATTTTTCAAGGATTTTGGTCTACTGCTAAATTTCACATCTTCCTTTCACATTTTTTAACTCTAAACTTAGGGCTGGTAAATTAACTAATTTTGCTGCAAAACATTTTGTGCACCCATGATTTTTTTTGTCAATGCTGAAACTGTTCTTTTTTAGCCTGACATGATCTAGGATACTACACATGGTAACCAAGTATTAAAGGTTACTCTAATATCTAACATTAAACATCCACAATCTGTTGCATATTAGTTAGTACCTTGCAGACTAAGCTACCAGGAGTCAAGTCTGTCATTTCAAGAGCTATTGGAGCAAAAGCATATCATCTTGAACATAGTGTTTTGAAACAGTTTTACTATTTGTGCTTGTGGCAGCATTTTATTTTTTTAAAATTATGTATGTCAACCTATATCAAGTATACATTATGTAAAGGTCATGTTTTGCAAAAGTATTGTTGTTTCCAGAATGAACATGTTTTGGCCCTTGATGTGGAATTCTATTTTTGAGAAGTATCACAGAACAAAGCATTATGCTATCAAAACGTGATGTGAGGTGTATATAATAACTTGACTTGTCTAAACTAGGTTGAAACTAAATCCTCTATTTCCCTGTACTGAGTATGCTTGTCAACTTCATATTGACAGGCATGTTCTTGTCAAACTTGCTTCAATTTGCTTTTGAACAGTCATGTCCCTGTACTGAGTAATTTTTCATGCATCATTGTACAGTCTATTCACATTTTTGAAAGGCTTGTGCAGATCTCCTTGTGACATTTGAAAGGTCAATTTGCTTTTGAACCCTTTCAAAGCCTTTACTGCATTTAAGAAAGTATAATGTGAAATATGCTTCATAATGGTAATGTGAAATATCATAGTCAGCATTGTGTGTTCAACATTGCTGTCAGCAGGAAGCACTAATGAGGATTATGTATTTATGATACACTCCACTATGATTAAAATGCTTGAGCAGAGGAAGGCATCATACAAGGCTTTTCCCTGAGGTTCATGGAAGGCGTGATATGACTAACAAGAGTCGAAACATTCTTCCAGGTTAGTGTTTTTGGTGTCACTTTTACGAATTAAAATGACAATATCCAAGAACTGAGGTAAGTTCTGATTTTTTTGGTGAAGCACCAAATTGTGAAAATTTTCACATTTTTTGGTGAAAATGTGATGACAGGTTATGCTCTTTTGCCCCATAGTCATTTGATAGAGAAAAAATAAGGTCATGTGTCAGGATATGCTCAGTGCTAACATAATTTCTGACATATGCTGTCTTATCTTTTTATTCAGTGTTTTTCTTTCAATATATGACATCTCAACTATTTTGTTGTCGGTGCTGAGATTGGCCGACCAACCTCAACGCCTAACAGAATGCGTTGTGTCCCGTCCCTCACCGGTTGATGCGAGAGCTAGCACAATGACTCAAGGGATTTATCCTGGTTCCGGCCACGGGGCCGTACGTCCAGCAAGGCGTGCTCTTGGGCACTATACTATCTTGCACCGGGGTGCTTGCAGTGGGGGGCTACAAGCTCGGCGGGAGAGGAGGCGAGTCCTACAAGTCCCTGAGTGAGTGGGTAATTGAGGCAGAATGCCAATGTCGCGATGGGCGTGTGTGTGTTCTATCGTGAATGTGGTCCTCTTCGTTCGGTGTCCGTCTGCCCGCCTCCTTCCTCCTTTTATAGTCCAAGAAGGAAGGGTGGTGTACAAGGATGAGTACAAGTACAAGCACAGTACATGCTACAGCGGTGTGTATGGCACCGGGCGTGCTGTTGTCCTTGCTTCTGAACGGTGATTATGGCGGACTCCGGCTTCTTCGGGCGTCGAGGCCGTCCTCGGTCTTATGATATCTTTTGGGTTATTTTTTGTTGTTGCATGTTCAGTGCAATGTAGAGGAAGTGAATGCTGAAGAATTAGGCACAAGCAGTAGCATGCGCTCTCAAACACTGCGGCTAATCCAGTGGTGGCATGTGATGGATTTATAGTGTAGTTGTAACCGTGCTATTGTCCTAATTGCAACTGGAGTATGTGACCAGTTGCAATTGCAACTACTCCAAGTGTAACTCGAGTATTGTCCTATATTATAATTGTGTGAGCGTGGGGTGGCTTTTCTAGTGTAGCTGTAACTATGTTATTGTCTTACTTGCAACTGGAGGACGCGACCAATGGCTATTGCTAGCTTTCTAGTATACTTGTAACTAGGTTATTGTCTAAGTTGAAACTAGAGGCAGCAACCAGTTGCAATTGCGATTGTTCTCGTTATAACTAGATTATTTTGTCTGAGTTGAAATCATGGTGTAGTTATAATTGTCCTAGATTGTAATTTGGCTAGTAATTGATAATTATTGGGATTGCAACTTCATTTCTTTATTATATATTTCTTTAATCTTCTAGTAAAATAATTATGATGTATCTTATTTTATTATTTTATTTTTTTGATAATATGCTTTAAGTTAATTTAAATTGAACTAACGATGGAAGAGGTATAATAACATTTCAAAAATTGAAAGTAACCAAAGTTCTGTGCGTGCATGCTATCGTTAGTTCTGTGCGTGCCTGCATGTGTGATGGTTAGGGGAGCCCCCTTGGGATGTCCCCGACATTTGTTGACTCTTCTTTTTTCCAGTGCTGATTGCTGAATCAACATTTATTTCAGAAAGTCAATAGAAAAATAACACATGTACAAGTATCATCTAGCCTTTAAGCTTTGTTCCTATACAATTCTTCAAGTGTATCCATCATTGATCTCGACTCCAGCTACTTCCCCAAATTCTTTCGCAGTACACTGCTACTGGTTCTGCATCGAGCAGACCTGGATCTAGAGCTGCACAGCGACAACTGGACAGGGAACTGCACAATGCCAACTTTCTACCAGCCGCCAAATGATGCAAATGGCTGATCCAATGATGCTTTCAAATGTATTTGTAGATTTATTTTTTGTCGAGATACTTGGAACTGAACTATTGTATTATCGTGTGCTAGTGTATTCGGGTACTAGTTCTAGTTAGTAGATTATTTAGTGTTTAATTACCAAACTATGTATTTTATCATGAAGAGTCATGCCATATGCCTTGTATGTAAATACAGACTTGCATTATATTGTTCCGTAGCTTAATTCATTTGATTTATGTAGCTAAGATCCATATTCTGCCATTGCCTATGTCCTGGTGATGCCTCCATGCCATGTTTCCTAGTGATGGGAGCATGGGGTCCTGTACGCCTGGTGATGGGAGCATGGGTCCTCCAGGTCCAGGGCATGGAATAGTGCAGACGTGCAGTGATGGAACGGGATAGGGCCAGCTGCTCCAGGTGCATCTCACTGACATCCTGTACTAGAAAACAAAGGTCTATATATTGGAACTAGGGCTGTAAAAAAAATTAAAGACACATGTTTAGCGCAGGGACCAGGGAGGACTGGGGCTGGGCTAGCCAGGTCAAAAAGGTGTGGTCCCGTTTAGGTGCTGATGCGACCTGAGCAAGAGGTCAATGGCCAATGGCCTGGTGCTCATGAAACCTGAGCGAGGCAATGGCCGCCTGGTGCCTGCTTTGTCCTATGCCTGCTCGCTTGCAGCATGAAATATCTAGATAGAAAATATACAGCATGAACAATGTTTAGTTAAGTAATCATATAGAAATAAATGTTGATTTGCAATGGCTGTGTTTAGTTCCCAAAAATTTCCCAAAATTCTCTCCAAACTTCACTATTCACCTATCACATCAAATCACATCAAATCTCTCTCCTCATGCATGGAGCACATGCATGAAGCACTAAATATGGGTAAAGAAAAAACTAGTTGCATGGTTGTGATGTACACGACGAGACGAATCTTTTAAGCCTAGTTAGGTCATGATAGGACAACGGTTATCACAAACAAACGAAAAGTGCTACAGTGCGCTACAGTGTCCGATGTGCCATTTTCACCAAACTTTCCAACCTCCTTTTTGGAACTGAACACAGCCAATATCTTCAAAATAATTTGAGTTTAGGCCTTGTTTAGATCCCAAATTCCACTCATAAATTTAAATGTAAAAAGAAGATTCCCTATCACATCAAAATGTCATAACATGCATAGAGTACTAAATGTAGATGAAATCAAAAACTAATTACACAGTTTTGTTGTGCTCTGCGAGACGAACATTTTGAGCCTAATTAATCAATTTTTGGACAATTTTTCATAAATACAAACGAAATGCTACAATGGTGCAATGATTACGAAATAACATCATACTCTCAAATTCACCCTCCCAATTTTACCATCTAAACAAGACGCTGGCACTATTCCATTCCATCACTGCACGTCTGCACCATTGATATCTGTACCCTCCCTAAGATTCCATGTCCTGGACCTGGAGGCAATGGCATGCTCCCGTCACCAGGACATGGCACGGCGGCATCCCCAGGACCCAAATGGCAGAATATTTGTTAATAAAGAGCATGGCCAGGGTAAGTCCTCGCGCAACTAGTATCATCCGAACGCTACATTTTTTGCCCTAGAAAACACTATCATTTTCCTTGATGACTTAGACAGCTGTATGTTCTCATAACTTGGAGTACTTTATTTCATAATTGTTACTAAATACCATGAATTATTAATAACACCTCACATCATGTTTTGATAGCATAATGCTTTGTTTAGTGATACTTCTCAAAAATAGAATCCCACATCAAGGGCCCAAAACATGTTCATTATGGAAACAACAATACTTTTGCAAAAAAAAATGGCCTTTACATAATGTATAATTGATATAGGTTGAAATACATAATTTTAAAAAATAAAATGCTGCCACAAGCACATATAGTAAAACTGTATCCTATTCCAAAGAAAACTGTTCTAGTGACCATGAAAAGGAAAACCCATATCAAAATATCTGTCGGCTGCTTACTTCTATTAATCCTATTCCAATGATGTGATAAGCATGCACATGAGTATTCATATCATACACGATCTTCAAGCCCAATTCCTTGATAAGAGAAACAAACCGATTAGATGAGAAAATGGGATTGACCAAATGTGTATATATATCAAAATCAAGGACAAAAATAGTACATACAGATGGTGGCACATATAGAACAGAAACACGTGCATAAGGAGAATGAGACAAAGCAATAGAGCTCAATGGTTCATCTTTTTAACGTATAGACAAGATTATCCAACAGAAATTGTACCAAGTGAACCATAATATGAAACCAAAAGTTTATTTTTACCAGGTAACCTAGAGGGGAGGCCATAAGAGAACTCAAGTTTGGTACCATTAGCTGGTGGATGGAACATTAGCTGATCAACCAAGTCCGGGAAATAATTCGCAAGAAAGCGTTGGTATGTTTATAACCACTCCAAAGACAGAACGAACCTATTTGTTTATTTGCAGTAATTTAAAACATGTGAAAAAATTCTCAAGATTATTAGATTCGTTCTGCAGCTATTCATTGCATGCCTCTTGCACAGTACTAATTAAGTCCATCTATTATATTCTACCTGCATTTGTGTGGATGGTCTGCAGACCAGCATGAGAAAAGGCATATAAGTTTTGTCCTTTGAAGGTCATAACCAGATGCTATCCACAGATCCTTTTCCATCAAAATCTAACAACTCTTCTTCAGCTTGCCTGCAAGTGAATCGATATTAGGAAATACTACACAGGAGTAAGACATCAATATAAAAGGTTTAAGCTATGAGCTATCAGCCAAACCTTTTTTTTTCTAGATGACCTGTAACAATTTGCAATAATTTCGTGTTTAGGCACATGGCTACCAAGTCCCCAGCAGATATGCAAAGTTCTGATCTTGTAAATCACTCATCTACTCTCAAAGAAACAAAAGGAAAGTTAACTTGGCCAGCTTCACTCACTTCATACACATATAAAGCCAGTAATAGTGTTCAATGATAGAATGTGAGAGCAGCAGCAAAGCCAGGAGATATTACTCACTTCATACACATATAAAGTGAGGTACATGGACAGAACACTTTGAAGCATTTGAATGCCTTGGATTATGATTTAATCAGTCTTAATTATCTAAAGATCAAGAAGAACATCTAGTAGAGTCTGAGCTCTAAACTTCTGTAGAATACAGATACATGGGAGAAATAGGACTCTGAAATATGTGAATACCTCAAGAACATGTAACACATATGAACTCTGAACTCATTTAGATAATACCTGTTCAAGAAGACAAGCACATTTTAGAGAACAGAGAAAACAAAAGCTTCAGATCTCGTAGCCTAGGCCAATGGAACCGTCGCCGGTGAGCTCTCCATTGCCCTTCCTGGCGGCGGGTACTGCTTGGTCAGGGAGCACGAATAAGGTCACGACCCTTAAGTGCCATTGGACAACCTTGTGATTGCCATCGAATAAGAAACCTTCAGCAATCAGCTCTCAGTATTGTCAACCTTGCTGGACATGGGGAATAAGAAGGACGGCGCAAGAGTGAGGGGGAACTAACCATATTTGCAAAAGTGAGATCATGGAGGCACGAGATGCAGTTTGAACTCGTCGGGGAGGTTGCCGGCACCAGATGCGACGCGAGCACCTCCGAGAGAACCTGGGCGAGGAGAAGCCGCCGCCGGCGGCGGCGGCGGCAGAGGTGGAGGAGGAGAAGAAGTTGGGCAGGCGGCGGCAGAGAAAATGCGACGAAGGAGGAGGAGGAGGAGAAACTGGGCGGCGGCGGCGGCGCCGGTGGAGGAGGAGGAGAAGTTGGGCAGGTGGCGGCGGAGAAGATGCGACGAAGGAGGAGGAGAACTGGCGAGGTAGAAGCTGGGCGGCGGCGGCGGCGGCGGTGGAGCCGACGTGCAGGCGGCGACGGCGAGGGCGCGGAAGGAGAGCGGCGTCGGGGAAGGAGAGCGGCGTCGCCGCGTCAGCGACGGCGGGGAAGCAGAGCGGCGTCGCAGCGGCGGGTTAGGGAAGAAGAGAGTTGGTGTGAGGCATGAAAAAGTGCCTCACGGGTCGCGCGGGGGGCAGGTAGCATGACGCCAGGCAAAAACGAATCTCCAACAAGGCAAGATCGGACGGTGAAAAAATTGCCGGCCCGGGACGGTGCCGGCAGCTTACCTTTTCCCACTTTGGGGGCATGGGTATTCGTCGGTGGGCTGGGCTCCCCATGTTAGTCACCCACGTGCCACGTCACCAACGTTATCAACATCCGCAAGCCGACTCCGGTTGCTCTCCGGCGGGTGGGCCCTGGATGTCGTAGGCTCCACGCCGCAGTGTGATCGATCATCCACTCCAGCAAGCAAGTCAAAGGGGGCGCTTGCAGGTTGGAGCACAGAGCCAGAGATCCGCAAGCTACCGAACGGCCACGGCCCAACCCACACACCAACCCGAGACGCTAGCCCAAACCCCAATCAGGCCGATGGGCGGCGCATCCGCACCGCCGGACTCCGGCGACCTCATCGTGGTGGAGCCGGCGAGGCCGGGGTCCCCGGTCGCCGTGGTGACCATCAACCGGCCCGCGGCGCTGAACGCGCTGACCAGGCCCATGATGGTCTCCCTGGCGGTCGCGTTCCGGCGGCTGGGCGCCGACGACTCCGTGGCGGCGGTCGTGCTCGCGGGCCGCGGCCGCGCGTTCTGCTCCGGGGTGGACCTGACGGCGGCGGAGGAGGTGTTCAAGGGCGACGTGAAGGACGTCGCCACCGACCCCGTCGCGCAGATGGAGCTCTGCCGCAAGCCCATCGTCGGCGCCATCGCCGGGTTCGCCGTCACCGCCGGGTTCGAGATCGCCCTCGCCTGCGACATCCTCGTCGCCGGGCGCTCCGCCAAGTTCGTCGACACCCACGCCAAGTGCGTCTCTCGTCCTCCACTTTATTCTGATCACGATATGCTTGGAATCAGCAAGCTGCTACGACTTTTCTGCTCTTGCGACTAGGATTGCAATGAGGCACTCTTGTTAGTTTGCTCGATTATTTTCAGTAAGGCGGTGTTTTGTGCCAAACTTGTAAGCCTGCAATCCCGGCCAAATTAGTGCTTTCTAAAAAGCAGGGCAAAGGGGTCTTTGGCCTAAAAAAATTGGTGTTTGGAAAATGGGGGTAATACGGAATTAGTTGGAAATTACAAGTTCCAATTATTTCATTTGGTAATGCTAGATAGAACACAGATGATTAGAGCATCTCCAAGAGTGCCTAAAATAGAATCCTAAAATCAGTTTTGGGAGGAAATAAGGAAAAAAAACTGCTCCAACAGTAGCCCAAATCAATGCCAATTTATTGGCATGCCCAATTCTAACCATAAAAAGAGCTAGATTTGCCCCCCTCGTTGGCGTGCCCAATCCCGAAGAACAGCCGATGCCCGTCGATTTTTCTAACCTCCTGTGTGTTATCGGCCGTGTCTTTCTTTCTTTTATTTCCTGGAGTCGGTCTGGTTAGTCTACGGGATGAAGATCAAGTAGGATAATTATTCTCTTTTTTCACAGAAGTAGTTCTGGTCAAGGTAATCTAGTTCATCTAATAAGCGTTGGAGATCAAGCAGGAACCACACCTCTTTTTTTCACGGGAGCATGTTATAGTCAAGATGTGGTTTTTTTAATTCGAAGAGTTTCGTAAAAGGCGACATGAGCAACATTCAGCAGTCCTGTAGAAAAATCCATGCACTAGGCTTATCGATGATGACATGGCAGATATTAAATTCTTTTTGGGAAACGATTTTTAGGAACTGTTGGTGGAATGGTATTTTTTTACTCCCAATACTTTTTGGCAAGAACCTAAAATCAAGTTTTTGGGACTCTATTTTTTGAACACTCTTGGAGATGCTCTTAGTAGCATAATTCCATACCAAAGGCCTAGTATTGGAATTTTCATAAAGTGAGACTTGATATTGGAGTTTTTTTTTCCTTTCCTTGGCCAGAGTCTGCACTGAAACCCTGCACTATCATCTAATTCATGCCATTGCCATCTAACTTGTTCACTTCACCTGTTGCGCTCTAATCAATGATCATGTGATGCAGATTTGGGATTTTTCCCTCCTGGGGTCTTTCACGGAAGCTTTCTCGCATCATTGGGCCGAATAGAGCACGGGAAGTGTCACTAACATGCATGCCTGTTACTGCTGAAATGGCGGAGAGGTGGGGGCTTGTTAACCACGTTGTGGATGACAATGAGGTGCTGAGTAAGGCAATAGAGGTTGCTGAGGCTATTGCGAGGAACAACCGCAACTTAATTGTGTTATACAAATCGGTTATAAATGATGGGTTTCAGCTGGACCTGAAACATGCTCAAGCACTTGAGAAGGTTTGAACTTGTACATTGTGTGCTACATTTTACTTACATGGTGCTTAGTTGATTTTGTGTGGTATTTTGACCACAATGCATATATGTCAGTGGAAAACTATGGGAGCTCCATTAGAAATGTTCGTCTAATATCATCAAGGACCGTAACAACGGACACTTCAATTCTCTATCGGTGATAATGAGCAAATAATTTAGCTGAATATTTGTGAATACTATATACATAGAAATTAATGGAGATTCCCATATTGATTATTTTATCAAATTGAGCTGTATTCAGAAAATGCATTTGTCTCATATCTTTAAGGTTCCATTTTTCAGGAAAGAGGTCACAAGTATTACAGTGGCATGACAAAGGAGCAATTCGCAAATATGCAGAAATTCATTCGGGGGCGGAGTTCTAAACCATCATCAAAGCTGTAGCTTGCAGATGCCACGTTCTGTATATCACTAAACGCTCGGTGTACGGTATACAGCTGCTAAAAGTGTGTTCAATAATCTAAAAAAATAAAGGAATGATGCAGATGTAACAGTATACAGAGACTGTCTGCTCATGTATTACGGAAAGTGCTGCGTTCTTTTACATTCAAAAGTTGCCGATCAGTGATCGCCGCCGTGCAAACCTCTGCTGCCCTCTCTTTACCCACTAGACGCTAAAACAGGTCAGTTGCTGTTGCTGGGATGTGTTACATCTTCCCCCTCTCCCATGTTTTGCATTTGGTTTGATGGAAAATGGAGTATCATAGTGGCTGGTATTGATGATTGATTGAATGATCCTTTTGCAAGTTTTGGAAATAATTGTAATAATCACGTTGTGGGATATCTTGGCAAGATATTGGACAGTAAGTGTCGGGCGCTAAGAAAGTGCAACAGAGAACAAGTGTGGTTGCTAACATACGTTCCTGGCAATGTTCTAATAAAGCAGGGCAGAAAACAACCCATAGAGTAGGAGTCTAAGTGAGACTTAATATCCTTTGTTTGGTATGGGGTCTAGAGATTGAGAATTATATTTTAAGTCATGATTAACGGTGTAAATGTATTCATCTTACACTTAAAATAAATTTCCTCACAATTACCACCCCTCCCCGGGAAGGGATTAGTCGGAATTGCTCCTCTAAATTCCTCTTCACCATGCCACTGAAACTCCCATGACCACGAACACGAAACAAACAATGAAATTTAATCTCTCAGTTCTCAACTCCCATTCCCTTGTTCTAATTACCTCCAACCACCAACCAAACGAGCCGATAATGTATTGCAACTGAGATGTTGAATTTCTTCGCCACGACAACAGATGCTACTCATTTATCCCAACACAACAAATCAATAGTCAGTTAGTATATCTATCCATCGAATAGAATTAAAAACTATTTCTACCTAGATTTTTTCTACCGCCCTTGAGGGTCCACATGTCGAGTCTCCAAGAAAAAAGCGTTAATGGTTTTGCAGTGTCAATCGAAAAAAAACACTTTGTAAGGATTTTCATCGTTTGAAGGCTATTCCCTCCGTCCCTAAATAAATGACGCCGTTGGTTTCCGTGTCATAACTTAGATTTAATTTATAGAAAATACGTGTAACATTTTAATCTCCAAATAAATTTATTAAAAACTAGATTTAAATATTTATCTAATGATATTTATTATGTATCATAAATATTAATACTCCGTCCCTAAATAAATGACGCCGGTTGTTTCCGTGTCATAACTTAGATTTAATTTATAGAAAATACGTGTAACATTTTAATCTCCAAAATAAATTTATTAAAAACTAGATTTAATATTTATCTAATGATATTTATTATGTATCATAAATATTAATATATTTTTTATATTTGATCAAAGTTGTTTATTGAGAAACGAAAACGTCAGATAAAAAATGACGGAGGGAGTAGTTTTTATATTTTTATCTGTTCCGGCGAGTAGGTAAATATGAGTCTCCATCCGAAGGATGCAAAGCAGCAAAGTGAAAAATTAACGCGCCTGAGCTTGGCGAGATCCACAGTCCACGCGAGTCAAACATCACAAATCTTAAAGCAACGCCCCCGCCGAGGGACGGCGAGACAACGCACTCGCCGTGGACCGTGGTGCCGCCGGCTGCCCGCTCCCCTCACTCCGCCTTCCCCCCGCCCGCGCTCTCTCCAGTAGACGGAGCCCCAGAAGACTGCGACGGCGACGGCGACGGCGACGGCGAAGCTTCCAGAACCCCCGGCCTAGGGTTTCTCCGCACCCGCCATCGATGATGGGGCCTCCCATCTTCCTCTGCCTCCTCCTCCTCCTCGCGGCCGCTGCGGTCGTGCTGTCGGCCCCAAGGCGGGAGGCTTTCCGCCGGGATCCCGGGCACCCGCACTGGCACCACGGCGCCTTCCATGACGTCGAGGACAGCATCCGCGCTGACGTCCGCCGCATGCTCCACACCCGCGCAGAGGTACTCCGATCACTTCCCCGGCCTCCTCGCACCCCCCACTAAACCTCTCCGCCGGCACACGCATGGTGCGGGTATACCAGTGCTATCCGCGATGGGTGCCCAGTTCGACTAGATTCGAGCTGTGTCGGAGCTCGTTCTTCCGTTATTCTACTCCCTGCGTGTGGGATCTGCCTTTGGATTTCATTTCTCTTCCTCGGTGAGATCGGCAGCTATGTGCCAATTTGTTCGTATTTTTATACTTGAAGTATAATTACCCCCACAAGTATCAAGTATGATAGACCCACCTTGTGAATTGTGACCGGGACGGGGATTGGTAGATTATTTCTCCCACAAGTGTTATGGTGTAATCGAAAGGTTGTTACAATTAGGCTTGTGCTTTTACAACCACAATGGACATCGAATGTACTGAAATTTAAACCACACTGCTGTTCTTCTCCCTTTTTGGTCTGAAACTTGTACCTAATTGCTTTTTTTTTGAGGTTTCCAATGTTTATTCAACTCATTGGGAATATTCTTCAGGTTCCATTTCAAGTGCCTCTCGAGGTTAATGTAGTTCTTATTGGTTTCAACGGCGATGGAGGGTACAGATACTCTTTGGATGGGCACAAGCTCGAAGAATTCCTAAAAATGGGTTTCCCACTTCACAGGCCCTCTTGTTTTGAGAATGGGGAGCCAATTGATATTGAGCATCATATTATGTACAATGTTATAGCGGTAATGCTTTGTTTCAGATAAATATGTTTTTTTTCACAACTGTGCTATCCTATTGCCATCTGATACTATTATCAAATCACTTCCTTAGGCCGGACAACCCGAACTGATTTCTCTTGAGAAGTCACTGAAGGAGGCAATGCGACCTGCTGGAACTGCTAGAGATGTAAGCAGGAATATATTATTTTTCTATACAGCGTAGATTATTAAGTATTAACTAGTGTTCATCAGATTATAATTGGCACAATACACTAACTATTTTGTCCCTTACAGAGTGAATATGGTCGGGAATTACCTCTATTTGAGGTAGAAGCGACTACAGTGGAACCGATATTCCAGAGGTTATACTCATTCATTTTTGACATGGAGCCTGGTTATCCTGCAAATGAGATGGATAGGCCTGTTCCTGTTGCAATATTTGTTGTTAATTTTGATAAGGTAAAAAGATGAGCATTCAACCCTGTCCCTTTCGCCTCAAAAGTGTATTGGCTGCTTCCTGTTTGTACTTTGTACTCTGATGTCTGTGTGCTGATTCTAGATTATAGGAGTCAAGATGAATTGTCTGGTTTCATCTTCCTGTACTTTTATAGGAAATAGTATATAATCGGGTATATATAAGTAAAGTAGTCCAAATGTCCTTAACAAGAGGTGACACCCCCTCTTGCAGATTCATGTCTATTGTAATTTCCTCCATTGGAACTGATTTGGAATCAAAAGGACTATAGATTTGGAATCAAAAGGACTATTAGATAGTCCTTGCAGCTTCCTTACCTTCTGTAACATTTATGAAGTCTCCAGAGATTAATCTTGAATACATTGATCAGAGTTCCACAGCTTTTACTTTACTCCTGAGAAAAACTAGTGCTCCCGATCTTCATCTTCTTGTCTCATGCTTTTGACAATTGTAACTAATATGGTATGAGTTTTCCTTGTCAGGTTAGAATGGATCCTCGAAACAAAGAAGTTGATCTTGATAGTTTAATGTATGGTTCAATTAGTGGACTAACAGAACAAGAGCTTAAGAAACAAGAAGCAGAATACATCTACCGCTACCGTTATAATGGTGGTGGCGCAACTCAAGTTTGGCTGAGTTCTGGAAGGTGATAATTGTTCTAATCTACTACTATTCGTACATGAGTGATTCATATAGTAATATCAAGAAACAACAACAGCACGGCCATTTTGAAGTATTAGCTGCTTCTCTTCATAACTCATTTCATGTCAATTCATTCGTTTTTCATGTGTCCCCTTTCTCTTTCACGAATGATC
This sequence comes from Echinochloa crus-galli, assembly GCA_900205405.1. NCBI lineage: Eukaryota > Viridiplantae > Streptophyta > Magnoliopsida > Poales > Poaceae > Echinochloa > Echinochloa crus-galli. The sequence continues at coordinate 345,337 of OAMR01000335.1, read as the reverse complement.
CACAGCACAATTGCTCAGCCACGTGCTACAGCACATATGCCTTTATAAAGAATATTGTTCTAGTTGCTCAATAACTCTTTAAGTCTGAACACTTTTGTACTTGCACGTTCTCTTTTTGTATGTATTTGATGTTTTAGACTTGTGCAACTTCGTGGAAAAGGCACACGATGATAATATGCTCATCAAATTCGTGTATGTTATTAGAGCAACTCCAGAAGACCCTCTAGACAAGCCCCTACAAATTTAGAGGAAGGGGTGAAAAGACATACTCAACCAGGGCCTCTACTTCGACCCCTAAAATGGGGAGCCCTCCAAATCCCCTCCCAGACAGCCAGGCCTAGGGTTCTATAGGGAGCCCTCTGTCCCAAAAAGGAAAACTAGAGGGCTGTTTAGAGGTTATTGCTAGAATTGAGAGGAAAAATCAAGCCTATCTATCCCAAGGGGAGTAGAGGCAGCCCCTACTCAAAAAGTAGATGGCTTGTTTAGAGAGCATTGCTTGAGTTGCTCTTCATTAGATCCGTTTGTCTCCTAGACCAACAACTGTGACCAATGAACTAGGAGATTTGAGTCCTGTAAAACACTGCACACACTAAGTGGGGTGGAGGCTATGCCAGGAAGATGTCTTTTCTTTGAATCTGTAACATAAAAACAAAAGAACACCTTTTCCTCCAAAACATCTCATGGTAAAAATCTAAGAGTATTTGATATTAACTAACACTTTGGTAGATGTATGGCTAGTTTGCACAGTTATAGTCAGGTTCCACCAAACACAGTTCAAACCCTTCTCTTTTCTCTCTGTTGATCATAAATATTGTAGGACCTTTATATTATTATGGGAAGTTCTAGCACTCAAAAGGAAGGCAATATGTTTAGTATCAGCACTTGCATGACTGGGCTGCAGCTATATCCACTCTGCACCTTATAGTCATTCCTATGAATATACCCAACTATGTTTATGTTGCAGACACAATATTTAGACTATCATTTTCTGTTATTACTTTATAATAAAGCTAAGTCTTTGCATATTTAACTGCCTGTTTTTCTTGATCACCATAAGGGCTAATATTTGTAGGGCTAGTTGAAATTCAGATTTATTTTATGCTATTTGGTCATTAGCATGTGCTAACAATTGTGGCAGATGAAGTAAACACATAAACTTAAGAAATGTGCAGAGAGAGAGGGAGCAGGCGATATGGTTTCCACTATACTGGATAAGGTCGAGATTTGAATGAAAAATGGAATCCTTTCATGACTTGTTGAGTTTTATGCCATAGATAATTTCCTGTGTGTGATCTTATCCATAAGGAGTGCTTATACAGCACCACCATACTGTACCATTATTCGTTGCAGTTTGAAGTTGTTTTTCTTTTATGACACACTAGAATTATTCAAGTGGCTGGAATTTAAGTTATGTGTGCACTAAAACCCCACTGTTTTGGTGTTGCAGATTTGTTGTAATAGATATTTCAGCAGGCCCTTGTACATATGGGAAAATAGAAACAGAAGAAGGCAGTGTCAGTTATAGGTCAATGCCTCGGCTATCACAAATAATTTTCCCAAGAGGACTTGCTGCCCCAAGTGCTAGTTCAACACAAGATATTTTCATTGGGCAGCTCGGAGGTTTAATCTCAACTACCATTGAGCATGTGATAGCTCCTGATATAAGGTATTTTTGGAAAGCAGAAAATTCTTGTTTCACCCAAAGTTCATTGTTTGGTCTATGACTGAAATAGGTAAAATGTCTTGATCTGATGAATCAAACGCAGCTAGCAATTAGTTGTCTGTAGTGTTTGCTTTTCAGTGTTCTTGCTGAAAACAGGAGATGGTCCCAAGTACTGAGGAACCTGTATACTACCTGGATATCTTTATCTGTTAATCTGCTGGCTAGCTAGGTCACTCTTATAACTTTTGATGGTGCTATATGTACTTATCCTATATTTGTGCTGTGTACTTCAGCAATGTGGCTACGTTTGCAAATAAGGACAACAAATGAAACAAGTTATAGATGAATCAGAACTTATGCCAACCGATACCTGACATCTAGCTTAATCTGTGGTTGAGAGTCAATGTGTTGTTTTATTTTTTTTAGCTATTCTAATGCTACCCATTTTTTTTTCTTGAAATCCAGATTTGAAACTGTTGACATGGCCGTGAGGTTGCTTATACCTATTATTGTGCTACAGAACCACAATAGGTACAACATTCTCCAAGAAGGCCATAACTACAGTATAGATGTTCAAGCTATAGAAAGAGAGGTTAGAGAACTTTTCTGCATATTTTTTATGTTTATGTAGCTACAATAGTTTGCAGTGGCCTCGACAGTTTGTAGATTATTCATGCATTAGTGAATGCGTCAGAATGTTTGTTTGGAACATCATTCATCCACTGTAAAATGAAACTGTGCAAAACATGCACTCTTCATTAACATGGAATAACATCTCAAGACTCATGAGTGTCCTCGTCAAGAACATTAGGGATAATAATTAGGAATTTGGAAGAAGTCAGTATTAACACCAGCATATTGTATCATCAATCATCATTCCTGCTTCATAATCCATAGTTCCAACAGTGTATCATCATCAATGCCACTTAGGAGTAAAGTATTGTGGCAAGAAATTGCTTTTCTTTGTCTTATGGCCAAATCTCAGGATCCCGTACGAGATTTTAGACTAGATAGTATCGTAGTAACAATTGGCATCATATCTCCTATCTTGTTAAAAGTAATTAGCGTGTGTTTGTTTTGTACAACAAGGACAACTCATGGTTTGTTGCTTCTGGCCCATAGGGTATATATGGTCTATTTTCTTTGAACTTGTGACCTGGATTATTGCATGCCTTTATGCGTCCTGGAAATTTTAATAGCAATTTACATTTTCCAGGTTAAAAAGATGGTTCATCCTGGGCAGGAGGTAATAATAATTTCTGGTTCTCATGCGCTGCACCAGCACGAACAGTTAGCTGTTGCAGTTTCCAAAGCAACACGTAGCCATTCTCTTCATGAAACAAAGAGTGATGGCCGATTTCATGTCCGTACCAAGACATATTTGGATGGAGCAATACTGAAAGAGGTTTGTCAGATTTTGGCTTCATCCAAATGCTGATGTTTGTATTGCAGAGAACCTTTGCAACCATGGGTAGCTTAACAGACCTGAAGGTTTTGTATGTTTGACATATGCTTCGTGAAATGGACACTTGTGGCATTCTTCATGTGTTCCATTGTTGGAACACCTTTGTCCAATTTTCATATTTTAGCAGATATCGATGTCTGAATGAGAATTTGGCATGTAGAGAAGTACTATACTTGAATTGATCTGACCTATTGGCCGTCCTTCATATACTATTTTAATCATACCTAGTGGATAAACAAGCACAATAGTATTCCTAATCGTCAACTTCTGATTGTATATTTTGTAATAAAAATGATTGAATCGAGTGTGTACTAACAGGTTTTTTTTTTCCCAACAAATGTAAAAGGCCACCACTGCATGAATGTCTTAGGTTTCTTGAAGTAGCAGTTTCATGAAGTTGGTACATAGTAGAAGGAGAATTTTAAAGAATAACGATGTGTCTAAATTTCTTGTTTTGTCTTAAATTTCAAATGCAGCATTCCAATGCTATGCTCTCAACTTGTACAGGAAATGGAGCGTTCTGCTGATGTGCTGTCTGCTGGTTTATTAGAAGTTGCAAATCCTTCCCTCTCAAGTAGATTCTTCCTAAAACAGGTGTGTGTTATGTTGTATGAAATACCCTGCAAGTTAGCATCTGTTTCATGAGTGAGTTTTTGGTGTCGTATACAGCATTGGACCGATGGAGAAGATGATGTAAAAGATTCTATTAAGCACAGGCCCTTGTGGGAATCTTACATACCAAAAAATAAGAAAGAAAGGAGAGGAACTGGAAAGAAGAAACATGGAAATCTGTACCGAACTTATGGAACAAGAGTGATCCCAGTGTAAGCTTTGCTTGCGCAAGCATGCACCCTCCCTCCATACATCCGGCAAGCAATTATCTAAAAGTTGACTTCCTTTCTTTGTTTTTTTAACCTCAGTTTTGTATTATCATTGGCTGATGTTGATGCTGAACTCCTCATGGAAGAGGAAAGTCTTGTTTGGACAAGTAAAGATGTTGTTATTGTGCTTGAGCATAAGAATGAAAAGATTCCCCTAAGGTATGGTAAAGTTTCTGTCAGGCAAAAATCTTTGCAGTTCAAGTGGCATGTATCTTTACATCACCCCTTTTGGCGTTGCAGCTATGTGTCAGAAACAACTAGGCAGTTTGCTCTTCCATCTCTCGCACAGCGCCACATCTTGGCTGGTTTGGCTTCAGCAGTTGGTGGTCTGAGTGCACCATATGAAAGGGCATCGCGTATTCATGAAAGGCCTATAGTGAACTGGCTGTGGGCTGCAGGCTGTCATCCTTTTGGACCATTCTCAAACTCCTCCCAAATCAGTCAAATTCTTCAAGATGTAGCACTGGTAATGTTATCAGCAACAATTTAACATTTCAGTTAAATTTACAATGACTAGTGAGCATGGAGCCAGGGAGGGTGGCGGTCCTATGTCGAAGTGAGGCTTCAGTAGCACAGCTGTTAATGCTTTCTAGTGTTTGCATAATGCTTATGAATTCAAACTGACCAAAAAAAAGAGTCCCAACTATCTCCTTGTTGCTTGTATCCCATTTTTTCCAGGTTCTGATGTTTTTCTCTGGTTACTGATTAGGTGCAACATAACTTGTGTATGAAAAATGCATCCAAGATATCTTGGCATTATGCTTATTACAGAATCAATTAATTACTATAGCCATAATTTTCAATCTGTTGATATTTCACTGTGAATTTGGCTTTAGCTGCACTTTCATATCCATTTTGTAACCCATGTTTTAATGTGTGCAGCGAACTACAATTTATGCTCAAGTCGATGCTGCCCTTCGCAAAATAAGAGACACATCACAGGTCCTAATTTAGCTTACATTTATTGGCCTATTTTTCCCAAATGCACAGAAACTATAACTGCTTTCTGGTTGGGTGCAGGTTGTTCAATCTTTTGCATCAGAGCATCTTAAGACACCATTAGGGGAACTTGTGAAAGGTAATAAAAACAAGCCACTTTGTTACTCTTCAGTATTTCATTCTGTCTTACAGAAAATCACTGTTTTTCTTTTTTTCATTTTTTTTGAATCGTTCTTACTTCTCTCTTTTTTTTGACAGGTATGTTGAACGTGTTCTGAATAACGAGAGAGACAGTATGAAATGCTGCAGTATCGAGTATAGTCATCCAAAGCAGTCATCTCAGGCTTTTGTCTATGGAGGGATCCTGCTGGCCGGATTTCTTGTATATTCACTAGTGATTTTCTTCTCTTCACCAGTTCGCTGATTCATGTCCAGACAAAGAAAGTTGTGGGTTCTCTATGGTGACGAGAGATTTTCGATGATCATTAGTTCAATCTACACCTGATGGTAAGCTAGGTTTGTCTGGGCTGTCAAGACTGTTATATGCATGAGGAAATGATATAAGCGGCATTAGATACAAGAACCTCGTCACAGTTTTGAGTGCTAGTTTTCAATATACAAGCAGTTAGGTGGGCCAATATATGTAACTGACCCGCATTTGTTCGCGATAAATAGTACAGGCTATGTAAAGTGTTTCTCCTGTTCTGCGATTTCTTACTGCACATAATAGTGCTGACAGAAACCCAATTTTTTTTAAATAAACCTCTAGCTTGACGATGGTCAGCCAGCAGATGTGTTGTAGCTGCTAGGGCAAGGGCGAGTGTTAGCCTTACTTCCTGATAAAAGCTTTGCAAGCGTTTTCAGATTTCGGAAACATAACTTCCGTTGAAAGAAGTCTCGTTTGACTTTCTTTTGAAAATTGTCTGGACGTAGAAGGGCTTGAAAATCATTTCGGGAGTTTGAAATTGCAGGTTTCAGTAGACGTGAAAACCTTCTAAATTTGAACTTTTAGCTTGTGAACTCCGTTTGAACATTTAAAATTCGTTCGAAGCGCTTGGTGATAGATATCAGGTATATAACACGTGCATAATCTTTTATCTTTTTTTACAAAAAAAAATCAATATATGATATCAATTGAAGTAATAATAATAAAAAGTAAAGGAGGTTTGCGCCTGTAAAAAAAATTGGAGCGCTATCGTCGGAGCGGTTTGACGGGATCGCCGGCAGGCAGCGTCGAGAGCGATTATCTGTTCCAATGGCAGTGCTCCCTGACGTCCCTGAACAGACAGGCGAGCAGGTGCCGCTCGTAGTCCATGGTCGTGTACTGCACCACGTGGTTGAAGTAGGCCACGGCGTCGTCGTCGGCCAGCATGCAGTGGATGATCCCGCACCGCCGGAGCACCTCCAGGTCCCTCCGCGAGTTCACCAGCGACCCCACCAGCGCCACGAACCCCGTCACCAGGTTGCCCCCGTCCAGCTGCCGCGCCGCGCGCCCGCCCCCCTGCTCGAACGCCACCAGGTTCGCCAGCAGCACCTTGGCGCCCTCGTCGACCACGAACGCCGGCATGTGCAGCACGCCGTACCGGAAGCTCGCGTCGAACACGTCCCGCGGGGCCGCCTTCCGCTTGAACGTCACGCCGGCCTCCTCCATCTTCGCCGCCGGCGGGATCATCGACGTCAGGCGGCCCTTCCCGCCGGAAGAGCGCGGCGACGGGATCGCCGGCTGCTTCCATATGGCCAGCGACGACGACGCGCCGCCGCTGGCATCCCCGATGGCGTTGCGTCCCTTGTCGCCGTCCGCGGCGGGGCTGCGGACGTTGCACTCGTAGTGCAGGTGCAGCAGGTGGTGGATGGCCTTGTCGCTGGGCGGCCGGATGGCGCGGCTCGACGGCAGGTCGCCGGCGAAGGCCTTGCAGAAGATGTCGAGGAGCGCGTCCCGCCCGGCGCCGTCCTCGCCGTCGGCGAAGGCGACGCCGTGCAGCTTCTCGACGACGAAGAACGGGATCTGGTTCTCCAGGAGCAGGACGTCGTGGTACATGTGGTGCCACGCCCACTTGGCGCCCCCGGGCGCCGCGAGCTGCCCCTCGCCCTTCCTGAGGAAGAACTCGAGCAGGAAGCAGCCATCCAGCACCAGCATCTCCGCGAACTCGTCGGCGCCCAGGCCGCCGAACCCCTCGGCGTAGCACCGGCGCGCGTCGGCCTCGGCCTCGCGCGCGGCGCGCAGGTAGGCGCCGAGGCCGCCGCCGGCGCCGGCCTTCTTGCCCTGCGACCGCGACAGGAAGTCGCGGAGGAGGCGCCACTTGTGCTGCTGCGCGGCGCCCAGGCCGGCGCGGCCGTGGTAGTACGGGCCCACGGACACGACCTTGGGCTCGTACAGGTCGCGGTGCCGCTCGCGCACGGCCGCCGGGAGGCGGAGGATGGTGTAGGGGTCGTCGCCCGGTGGCGGCGCCGCGTCCACGCGCCGCTGCATGGCCTCCACCTGCGCGTCGTCGTGGTAGTAGTGGTGGTGGAAGCCGTTCTCCTCGCCCGCGGCCGCCGCGTCGTGGTCTCTTCCGCGCTCCATGGCCGGCGACACGACACGAGAGAGTACGAGACGCGCGGGGACGCGCACGCCCGGAGACGCGGATTTTGAAGGTAGGGAAAGGAAAGGCCGCGGGCTTGATCAGCCGTGGGTCGGTTGCTTCGACTTAACGAGGCGGCGTCGCGCGCGGCGCTGGTAGGGAGAGGGAGTTGACCTGACTATGCTATGGTGTGTGTACGCCAATATTCCTCCGGGGCGTGTTGCCAAGTACGTACGCAGATTGGCTGACGCTGATGTACCTAGGCGTCGACGCGAGAAAGTTGCAGGTCCCTGCGCTTGGTCTACGAAATTAGGTGCCGTGTCTTTTTTACCGATGTGGTAGTGGACTAGTGGTACCAGGAAGCTGGACTGGAAATGGTAGAAATACATTATCTGACCTGGTATAAAATTGTACCTGCTGCCGGATCCTAAAAGTCCAAAGTTCGAAACATGTGTACAGCAAAAATGAGCCTGGAAAATGAAAGGAATAGCGTTTGTTTCGCGTGGTGGTTTACAGCGCAGTCCCAGTTCGTATTTGACAAACAAATATTCATCAATCCCCATCAGGGCATTCTCGCGAGCTCAGCGAGATATGCCATGGAAAATACTAGTAAATCTCGAGCTGGAACCATGCATGGACGCGGTCTAAGCGAGCACGGCAGATGGCAACTGCTGAGCCAAGCATAGAAAAGTGCATCGCGCTCGGTCCGGGACGCCGCCCCGGCACGTCGTAAGCATTCCGACCTTTCCAAAGCCTTGGGGCGGAGTTTCCACTGCTTGCGACGGTTGGGCACGTACGCGTGGCTCGGACTGGGTCGCACGTCAAGCGAGGTGTGCCACTTTGTAGAAGATCATGCTCTGCACACATTACAAGCCCAGCTACTCTCGTTATCGTATACGTTTCCGCACAGGCTCATCATATTGTTCTTCCGTCATGATATGGGTCCTTCCATTCATGGGCGCAGCGCAGCTTGACAATGTCAACTGCCTTGGACCTTGGAGTAAAAGGAGACAGTTTTGGGTGCTAAGGCAGGCTAGTCTTAATGATATTTTCATATGAAGTTTTCATGAATATTCAATTTTATATCACATGAACATAATTGCTTATTTAACATGCTCATTATGAGGATAAATCAACAAAAAAAAGTCATTATAAGGATAGTCTCAGCGCACATTTTCATTGCACAACCGAGCCAGATGAGTTTTAGTATAAAACTCCTCTCATGTGCTATAAAACTCTCGCTCCTCTCTCATTTGCAACGTCGGTAAATTTAATATATGAAACGCTCCATAAAATCCCCACTGATGACATCTCCGTAAACGTCGGCAAAGATTCATCGTTAGACCAATCTCAGTGGAGATGTCATGTAGGGTATATGATAATAGTACAATCAGGACTTTCAATTACCAAGTGCTATGAAACTGATGGAACAACCAAAATTTTGGCTCTTAATTCGTGTGCTTCTTAATCTATGTATATTTACAAACAGGTTACATAGTTCATACACAGTTGATCGCAGCATATACAATATAAATGCTATAGTGTGTACGTAACTATGCATTGAGAAAGATTATTTTAATTCATTATACAAGACTGTACATCAAATCGAACATTGACACTGGTTGGTCTAATCCTGCCCACTAAATGTAGATTCAGTCAGGTACCACGTCGGATGTCCAACCTAATCTCTCTCCGGCCTCCGGGGCATATGCAATCTAGCAAGCAGCTAGTCGATCGTTGAAGGTTCGGCTCAGTTCGCATGACACGGATTTAAAAACAGAAACAGATTTTGCCTATTTATCGACTTATAGGTTTAATCTGAATGCATCTTTTAGGACACGGATTTGACAGAATTGATAGTAGTACGAGTATTAGCTGGTCAATTAATTTTGGTCAATTAATAGAAATTGACGGCTTGGAGACGACTGGCAGACCCGTCCTCACCATGGCCAGGCCACAAACCGTGCGAGCAGTCGACGGATGAGCCTCAAAGTGTAGCTTAAGTTTCAGATCAAAGTGTAGCTTAAGTTTTAGATCATGCGATGCTTGATAAGAAGTGGATTTAATTCCACTTCAAATCAATATATTCAGGATGTTACATTCTTCTTCCTGATGCTTATTTATTAGACACCAATTAGGTCACGTTCCACATTTTCATCCAGAAACCGGAAAAAACGAAATTAAAACAAGATAAGGATAAGATCCTGTTCATGTTCATAAGGTTTACACCGCATCACTGCATCAATGTCATGTTATTATTATCATGTTACGCTCTAAGCCTGCATCTTCATCTCGTGACAAACCACAAACAGAGGAACCTACAGAAAGGGCATCGTTACCCTCATTATCCGCCACGGTTTGATTTCTTTTTTAAAAAATATTGGTGCTACTGTTAAATTTGATTAGATATGGGAAGGTCGGTAAGCGGATAACCCATCGAAAAGAGGGCAAGCCGACCAGTTTTTCTTCCTCGTTAATATGGCTACAGCCGAATCGGCAAAATCAAGACGAGGGTAAAGAAATTGAGCCCTAATCTTGGTACAATGCAGCCTTCTTCACGAATTTATTCAGAAAACAATTTTATATGATAAGATCTGGTAGGCATGTCAGACAATGCTTTCTAGGCAAGTGCATCTCCGTCAAACCGCAGCGAATTTCGCTGCTCGGAGCCCAGTGCATTTCATCATCCATACAATCAGAACAAGCAAAACAACTACGAACACATAAATATCGAAAGGGGTTCGAAAGAGAGAATCAGTAGTCCTCAGGGATCATGCTTGTGATTTTCATCTAGGAAGAAAGATCTCAGGTCTCAAAGATTGTGCCATCACGGGACTCCCGGTAGGAACTGAATCAAACGCAAGAAAAAGACAGTAAAAATAATGAAATCAAGGAGAAACTATTCTGCGGGCACATGTTGGAGAATGTTATTCGCTGCGCCTCACGGAGAGAAGTAGGTGCAACGACTCAAGATCTCCAGCAATCTAGCCCCTTTGGAAAATTCGAGCCCCGGAGAGAAAAATCTGAGGGATCGACTCATCAAGGGGCTCGAGTCTAGTAGGATTTGTCACGGAATCAAGCTCCAAGAACACATATATATTACTAGAAAGAAGCAAGGGAAGATCGCTACAATTTCTCCTTACCCGGCGGCGCTGAGGTTGGGAGTTCATCGTCTCGTGTTGCTAGATTTATAGTAGTTCTGGTTCTGGATACGGTGGCTAGGGTTTTCAGGGTCTTCACGTTACGGGCCGGGTGGACAATCTTTATGGGCTGCTTTTGTTCTCAAATATTGTAGACCTCGCAGATATTAGGCCCAGATTAGTAGTGGGCTCCTTTTCTTCTGGCCTTCTGGGACAGCTGATTTATCGCTAGTAGTGCTCGACGGATGGAAACCGGCGAAACGCGTGCAAAACTAGTCCCGTGCTGTCTAATGAAAATGAGCAAACGATTAAATTTAAAATGATGAAAAGATCACAGAAAACTTATTTATATCTCATTTGATAATATCAAGATTCAAGACATAAACTATGGATTGGGCTAAAAAGGACATAAACTATGGAAACACCAAGTTCCTTTTAAAAACAAAAAACAAAATCCGTGCTTGCATGAATTTTCACTGTTCTAAATCCTTTGCCTATTTTCACCTGCTCATTTCAGAGCGTTTCTTAAACAAGGCCTATACAGACATAGTGAAATGGCATTACGCGGTTGCTAAATTCATCTCAAAATCTGCTAATGGATTTTTTAAGACCATGCCAATGCATGGAATTTTTGGAATGAGCTTTTTGTTTGGGTGAGTAGAGATTAGAAAGATAGGCCGCTGCTGCTAGCTGGTAACGTTAGGTACCAGTACAGTAAAATCCCTCTTTCTAGCGTCCCGTGGGTCCTCCACTTGTTGCTCACGAGTCTGGAACGTCTGTCACGGCGCTCTCTGCCTACCATGTGAACATGCCCTCGACCTATCCGCCGTCCTAGAGCGAGCCAGGCCGTGACAACACCGGCGTACCAAGTCGAATTGGACGGTTGTCGCATAGCTAGCGCTGTATGGCGTGTGCGCGTCTGTGGCCTTCTCCTAGCAAACGGCGAGCCGGGGATCACCACCCATCGTCTGCGTTGTTGCCACGTCGCGTCCTTCTCGTCCAGCCATATGCGAGGAGGGGCGGTTGCGGTTCGTGCGCCGTGGGGACTGGCGGAGGACATGCGCCTTGTTCTCCCACCGAGCAAATTGGTTGATGGATTCCCCGGCGTGGAATGGAAGCTGCTTTTTATGGACCGTCAGTGTCGGAGCATCGTATCCTACATGGGCCCTGTTCATTCCCGATCACATGATCGAACTTCTAAAAATTCTCTCTCCAAATTTCACTATTTACCTATTACATCAAATCTCTCTCCTCATGCATGGAGTACTAAATGTAGGTAAATAAAAAAACTAGTTACATACTTTTGATGTAGACGACGAGACGAATCTTTTAAGCCTAGTTAGGTCATATTAGGACAATGTTTATCATAAACAAACGAAAAGTGCTACCGTGTACGATGTGACTTTTTCACTTCACTTTTTACCTTTTTTCCAGAAACTAAACAACCCTTAGAGCATCTCCAAGAGTCTCTCTAAACCCCACTATCTAAATCATCATTTAGAGAGCCATTTGAATACGAATCGTTTTCTATATATTTTCGTTTTCCAACAGCTTTTCTATATCTTGTGTGCACTCTGAAAAGCTATTCTCTTTTCTATATTTGAAGAGCGAGAAATCCGGAATAGAGAGTGACTATGTTTACATAACTAAATAAAGAAGCTGTTGGAAGGTAACTTTTTAATCAAAATCTCTAAATCTAGTAATCTTGATAAATTTAGAGAGTCTCTTGGAGTTGCCCTTATCCGCCGCCTGCACTCGTCGCCGGGAAGAGTACAACTACGATAGCCACAGGTACGACGGCCTCGCTGCGCAAATCTCTGACCGCCAACCTGCAGTTTGACAAAGCATCTGCATCTTTACCTCTCTTATATATGAGGCTGCAGAGCTTCTACTGTTTCATTGTGGCAGGCTAACCTCTGAACTGAGAATAATGTGTTCTGAATCGAATTGCTTACTGCTGGATGATGAAAAAAAAACCTTATTTAGGATGTGATGGTGAGAGCCAGTCTGGTTTGCTCGGTATTAGTACCTAAGGATTTCCTATGCCATCTCCACGGAATTTTGGGAAGGAGAAGCTTCTGTTTCTACTCCGCACGCCAACGCTGGCTAGAATGGTGGGAACCGATGGTGCTCAGACCAGAGCAAACCAGCAGTTAAAATTGCGCCGAGGCTTCCAAGTTCCAACAGGTTTAAAAGTGTAAAACAAACTGAATTTTGGCAAAAGTCAGAGGGTACGATACTGTAATTTTTTAAATATAAGGCGGCGACGTGGCCACGCGACTTCTGTTCTTGAAAACACACGTGCTGCCGCTCGTTGTTAGTTACTCGGGGCCCCTGTTTTTTCCCCGAGAGTGACAGCAGCGAGCTCCCGGCAGCGCACGGGAACGGTCTCAGAAAATTGCAGAGGCGGTGGGATCCCCTGTGACTGACGCCACGGAGCATCTCAGCGGGAGAGCGACGCGACGCAGCGCCGGACGAGACCGCGAAGACGTCACCCTACACGTCTTCCCGTTTGGCCTGGTCCAACCCCGCGCGACCCCCGCCGCACGGAAAGCTCCTTGCGCCGCAAGCTCTCCCCCTCATCAGATCTGGAGCAGTCAAGATTAGGGCCTTGTTTAGATGTTGAATTTGGTTTGTTGAATTTGAGAGTAAGATGTCACTTCGTAATCATTGCGCCACTGTAGCATTTCGTTTGTATGTGTAAAAAATTATCTAAAAATCGATTAATTAGGCTCTTCGTCTCGCAGAGTACAACAAAACCATGTAATTAGTTTTTAATTTCATCTACTTTTAGTACTCCATATATGTTATGATATTTGATGTAATGGAGAATCTTCTTTTTATATAGTGAATTTGGGGGTGCTTTTTGATACGAGTATATCTCACTGCCGCGTTGACATGTCAGCATCTCCCAAACACCTCGTCCACCACCCCACCCTGCACCGCGTCCCCCGGCCCCAAGAACAAATGCAACAGGCCCCACCTCGTCAGTGAGGCGGAGCTCTCTCGCCCCGTTCCTGGACCGGGTCCACCGGCAGCGTCCTCGCTGACGGGACAGTCCATCCCCTGCTTCTATAAATGGCGGCCTCCCCTCGCTGCGAATAGCACAAGCCGCAATTAGCCGCGACCTCCGCAAAATCTGCGCGCACTCTTCGATCCAGGGCTCTAGACTCTTCCCGATTTCTCTCCTTCTCCGCCTCCTCGCGCCGAAGCAGGTGACCATGTGCCCCACGGGCAGGTACCTGGGCCTCGACCTCTCCGCCGGCGCCGGCGGCGACCTGAGGCCGGCGTTCGACGTGCTGGACGCGGACCGGGACGGCCGCATCAGCCGGGAGGACCTCAAGTCCTTCTACGCCACGGCGGGGACCACCGCCGGGGAGCGGTTCGACGACGACGACCTCGCGGCCATGATCGCGGCCGCCGACGCCGACCGCGACGGATTCGTGCAGTTCGACGAGTTCGAGCGCCTGCTGGCCGGCCGCGGCAAGGCCGCCGTCTCGGGGTCCGCGATGGAGGACGCGTTCCGGCTCATGGACCGGGACGGGGATGGCAAGGTCGGGTTCGAGGACCTCAAGGCCTACCTCGGGTGGGCCGGGATGCCCGCGGCGGACGAGGAGGTCCGCGCCATGATCCGCGTCGCCGGCGGAGGGGACGGCGACGAGGGCGTCGGTCTCGAGGCGCTCGCCAGAGTGCTCGCCGTCGACCTGGAAGGCATCGCCCTCTGAAAACTTCAGAGCTGGTTGCAGGGCACGGCGCGTGAGTTTTTGTGTTTCTTTTTGGTTTGTTGGTGACGTTGACACCGAGAGATGGTATGTGATTGGTCTGTGGTTGGTTCCCGGGGACCTCGAGGGCGTGTGCGTTGTACCTGCTCCCTCAGTCCCTCCATGAAAAAAATTGAAAAGTTTGCATCGATGGATGCTACCAAAAGTGCCTGTTTTCAGCGGTCCCGCTTTGTTCTTTCTCGAAATGATGATGCTCCTCTTACCCAACGGAAAAAATTGTGAAATATTCACTTGAGGTAAGCCAGCAGTTTATTTTTCTTTTAAGGAAAAAAAGTTGGACTGAAATGAGACCTAAATTCAAATGTATCTACTGTTACAGTACGAGCTCCAGCTCTGTGACAGTTCATCAATTTGAGGTAAACGTTGGGGAGATTCAATTTGACTTGTCTGCCAAGAAGGAAAGATTCAATTTGAGTATTTAATTATGTCTACACGCTTCCCTAAACATATAAATATAAACCACTATAAAACCCTATATCTAATTTCTTTTGGATTCTTTTTCTAACCTTTTGTTGCTGGTCTGCGCACGAATAGAGTGGTTATGATGTGATAGATGCGTGGTTCCTGTTCTCCAACAGACAAAAGATGATAGGTGGTTTGTGTGTGGTAGCTACCTTTTTTATAATGGCTGTGTTTAGTTTCAAAAAGCGTAGGAGAAAGCTTGGAAAAAATGTCACATCGGACACTGTAGCGTACTGTAGCACATTTCGTTTGTTTGTGGTAAATATTGTCCTATCATGATCTAACTAGGCTCAAAAGATTCGTCTCGTCGTGTACATCAAAATCATGCAATTAGTTTTTTTATTTACCCACGTTTAGTGTTCCATGTTGATGTGATAGGTGGATGGTGACGTTTGGAGAGAAGACACTCTCCGACATAAAAGATGATGAGTTTGTGTGGTAGCTACCTTTTTGAGAATGCCGGTTAAAAATGTGTATGGTAGGTACATGGTTTGGTCTATTCAAATTTTACATCGGCTCCTATATACTTACAAGTCAGCAAGTTCGCACGAACGTATAACAAAAAAAAAAGAAAAAAAAAAGAAGTCAGCAGTTTCAACTCTATCCTTTTGGTCAGGGATCTTCCAAGTTAAAGCCTCCAGGACATGCAAAGCATTAAATTGATAATATTGTTCAACGCGAGTGGGATTTACTCCCTCCGTTTCTAAATGTAGGTCGTTTGATTTTTTTAACCTCAAGTTTGACCGCTTCGTCTTATTTAAAATTAATAAAGCAAGTCATCGTTAAAGTATGATAATTTGCACAAAATTTTGAATAAGACGAAGCGGTCAAACTTGATGTCAAAAAAGTCAAACGACCTACATTTAGGAACGGAGGGAGTAGTGGAGAAGGCTAGCTGACTTGAGAAAAACCTTTTCTATATTAAAAAATTGAGAGTTTTTAGATAATGAAATTTCTATGAATTATCGTCGGATCTATACATCAGGCGCTGTGCAGGGATGAATTTTAATGCACATTGTAAAGTAACCAATATGGCTTTTCTTTACCTTCAAGGAACCCTAAAGCTTGAATCAGTGGCCAATATTAGCAACATTTGACTTCCGCCAATTGAATATCCTATCGGTTGACATTGTTATGTTATGTTATCTTACTTTACTTCTGATAAGAGTGAGCTGGGGAACCGCGTCCGCTGCGACCCGTCGCTCAGCCAAATCCCCTCTCCGCTGCGATTTCCTCCGTCAAAATTTATCCGACGACCCCGCGACGCCCCGCGCCTCCCCCTCCCCCCACGCCCGCTACGCCACACAACCCTAGCAAAACCCCAACCCAAACGGACTCCCCTACGCCTGTCTCTTATACACATCTAGAGGCCAGCGGAGGGTGGCCGAGCAGCGGCGGCTCCGGTGCCGCGGCGGCGGGAGCGGCCTCCCCCTCTCCTTCGTTGTTCCGGTGTCGGACGGCCCCGACAGCGGTGGCGTACGGCGTCGCCGGCGGCCGTGGACGGCTCCTCGCTGCAGTTGCAGCTTCCTACAATGGCGGATGGGACAACAACTCGAGCGGAGGGGCAGTTGGGCGTGAGCTTTCCAGGGCCTCGGTGGCGTATCCGGGCTCTCCTCTAGGAATTGATTGAATCATTTTATATCTTGCGAGAAATTGATCGATTCCCAATCTCAACTTTCAGTTTTCCCTCACGTGTGCATGCTACATGGAGTCATTGCCAGATGCTACCTGCATTTTGATCTGCCCCCTTCATTGTCTAGCCTGCACCAGGATGATTGTGTGTATATATTTGATTCGATTTAGTTGCCCTGATGGACGGGGCATGATCCCTCAAGTTGGTGGCAGTGCTGGGATGGAGCTCCAGTAGAAGATGGCGTGAGGTTGGTATGCATGTTCTTTGGATTTGGTTGTGCTCTATATTGGTAATTTTAGATAATTTGGGATAATCATTTTAGACCATCTCCCATTATGGACATTTGTTGCATAGTAATTTTAGTACATGTAAGATGTTAAAAACATTTTTCCTCAATGGGGCAAAGATGTTTGTACCTATTAGCACTTATTTACTGGAGTGATCAGAATTTTTACTCAATTATAGACAACAGATGGGTAGGAAAGCTTTCCCTCTCCTAGGTCTGTACACACGAGTCAAAGTCCGTTGAGACTAACTAGAATTTATAAATGATCAAAAGTGCCAGTGCTGCATCGACGGCTAAAATCCCAATCGAGGAAACTCTGTTTGGCCAACCTTTAGATTTACCTGCCCCTCTGCCTTAAAAAAGAACGGTCCCGTGGTCCCGTTGGTGTGGTTGCTCATGTGAATTCTTGTTCCTTGACTGAAACTTATGCAGATTGGTGGTCTCAGTCAGGGACTTGGTGGAGGGGAAGGTCAAGTTCATCGGGTTGTCTGAGGCATACTGTGCTTCTGATCACAGTTGTGAAGATAGAGTGGTTTGTCTCGTGTTGCAACTCAGGACACCGAGCCCGGAGCAGGTGATTTATTATGGGTCACAAAATTCCTCTCGTAACAGTTCATAGATGTCCTGTTTGAATAGTATCATCTACCGAAATTCTCTATGTTTTGTGGGTTCTAGAGAATTGGGCACTGGAATTGTTCCCTACAGTCTGATCGGCCACAGATTTTTTGGCATAAGAGGAATGGTATAACAAGTGTATGCTGATACTACTAAACTGGTACTGATACAGTCTATCTCAAATATCATTTCATGGTCTGCATCAGTCAATATTTTTCTGGTTCACTTATATATTTTACTTGGGCTTTCTCAGCATGGGCATTCAAGTTTTGTGGCAAAAAGAATTGGAAAACAAGCAAATTTACCGAAAAATGGAAGAACCGACAAATAAGCACCGGTGCTGCTCCTCCCTTTTGTGGTGTTGAACTTAAGCTCCGTAATGAGTTCTCACTTCCTGGAGCTGGAAAAAGGATTGGACAACAGTGCAGAATTTTGTGTATAAGAAGGGATGTAGGCTATAGCTGTTAAGTTTCGACAACAAAAATATGCATTCAACATTGATGGGAGGGAGCAAGTAGCAAATTAAAAGGTGGAGGATTTGAGTAAACTGAGGAATGATTAGTTCTGAAAAGTTTTAGAATTGAACTACTAATGTGTTAGGCTCATAGGATCTAATCAGCTGATATTATTAGATAGGAAAGATGGTTCCAGGAGGGAAGGTAACCATTGGAATGACAACTAATTCTCTGGCACACATGGTCCTTCTGAGTTTACACCATTGCAGCGTTCATTTGTATATTCATGCAACCATTTAACCACACATGACACATCCAATGTGCACACCTTGCCTCAAGTTTGAAACCTATAAGATAATGCAACTAAAGCAATCCGGTAATTAAACTAGATTGTTATTTATTAAACTTTGTTTGTGCTAATATAGATGGATCCTGTGACAGGTAAAGATGGCGATGATCTTCTCCAAATTGTCTGTCTAGATTGTCTAAATTTGGGAGGAGCAGATCTTCTCCAAATTATCTGAGGTTAACACCTGAAGAACGAATCAGCAGGCGACAAATTGAGTGAAGGGTTGGTGCTTGTGATGTCTGCCTAAACTACTGGCGACCTGCTGGCGCGGGGAACTTAATCTACGTTGGAAGGCCTGCTGGCTGTCTTGGTCTTTTTGTACTGTTTTAACTGGGAGTGTATCTCACATTACTATGACATGGATTTGTGTTCCCTTACGGTCTGTAGAATATTTTGTTGAAGGGCCATACATACTTTCTAAATTACATAAAATTGATGCTTGAAGCATATCGCTAAAACTAGATCGACTGTACAATCTGCTGATCTTAAAACACCATGTTTTTTATATACTCATTTTATCCTGCTGTAAACATGTTTTTTTCAAAACTCATTCTGTTATAATTTTTCTCCTGTTGCAACGCATGAAGCAACTCTGAATTATTGTAGGTTTCTAGCTTCCCATTAATTTCTAGAAAAAAATGATCAACTGTTTGTTATGTTGGTGAGAATTGTAGGCCTGCCTTTTAGTTTTGTTACTAGAGGTAACGTTTTCAAATTGAATCTAATGATTTGGTACAAGAATAAGCATATATTCGTGTGTGTACGTCTTAGATCATAAATAATGATGCAACTTGGTCGTAAAATTTTGGTAACATGTAATTCGTATGATTTGTTTTGATTAATTCATGAAGCCATTTGCCGGCAGTCATGAACTCACCTTTCATTGTAAAATTTTGTTACCTGCAAGATTTGAAAAAAAACAGTGTGCTTTATATGTACCGGTAGCAAAATCATAGAACAATTACTAACTTGCACTGTATATAAATTAATAGAGTCATAACCTATGCAGTAAAATCAACCACGGTTTTATAGCCCGCCATCCATGTCTTTGCGAAAGCGAAAAACAAAAAGTACTAACTTCTATGGACTTTCATGCGACCCTGTAGCCGTTAAAATTGAATTTTTTATGTCATCTCCTTATCTTTGCTCCATGTATCATACCCGTAGCAACGCACGGGCACTTACCTAGTCAACATTGATGCCCATATGGCCTTTCTTTTCTATATTAAAAAAAGGATGGACTAGCTGGCAATACGTGCATTAACCCAAACAACTAGGAAATGCCTTGATTCTAAAAAAAAAGAGGAAATGCCTTATGCAGGCATAAAACATCTCGGCTCGGCAAGACTTCTGACTGACGATCATCCCGGTGCATATTCCTTGCTGCCCGATAGTCCTCGCCATATTTTCCTCCCCATTTTGCCAACACTTCGGCATGTTTTTTCTGACAGTTCGTTGCCCACATTTCTTATTTGCGATTCACCTGAAACATCTTTCTTTTGTGTGATCGGAGTTGATTACGGCAAGATAACACGGGGCCAACGTGTCCGCCACATGACAAGCGCGCGATCACAGCAGCGCACCGCATCCACTCCTCTCGTGCGCCGCAGCGGCGCAGCCACGAGCCGTCCCTCCACGACTCCACTCCACAAAAAAATAGCCCGCCGCGCCACCGTACGCTCGCCGGCCCGGCGAGCCCCACCCAAGCCGAGCAGACATGGCGCGGCACCTTGCGCCTTCGTCCGGAAGCTTCCATCGCCTCCTCGCGTCTCGCAACTACCCGCCTGCCTCCCGGGCGCCGCCGCCCCGGCCGCTCCTCCTCCCCAAGGCTCTATCGGCGGCGGCGATGGAGCTCCCGCGACGCGGTGTCGTCGCCGCCGCCTCCGCCTCCGCCTCCGCCTCCGCCTCCGCGCCGTCCCCCTCTTCTCCGGGGACCGAGGTGGCGGAGGGGCCGGCATGGGGGAAGGTCTCCGCCGTGCTCTTCGACATGGACGGCGTGCTCTGCAACAGCGAGGAGCCCTCGCGCCAGGCCGGCGTCGACTTATTCGCCGAGATGGGCGTCGAGGTTACCGTCGATGATTTCGTCCCCTACATGGGAACTGGTAAGTGCCTAAGTGGTAACTATCTGGAGTTCCTAGTATCAATGGTTATCTTCCAATGGCGTCAGGCGTCCTTGCATCGTTTTCTCCCTTACTCGATTATCCACGTCTTGCGACAGTAGCATGCTATGCTTGCATCCCTATATTTATTTGCTTCTTATGCTGCTTGACTGGAATGCTCCTCCCTCTGTCGTGATCCTACGGAAACTGGAATGGTTGCTAGCTCGATATGCCCGTACAAACTACTTATACAACTCTAACAGATTGGTGTACCAGAATGCTTGTTACAACCCACCAGGCCACAACGTTGAGGTCACATGCTTGCATCAGAATAATTGTGCTGTTATGTTTGAATCCTAAAACTTTCTGCAGCTCCCAAGTTAATTAATATACTAAGTTCCATAATTTGGGTATGCTGATGCGGAGCATTGCCTCTGATCCTTAGTAGTAGTAATTGCTAGTTTGTGGCATGTCAATAGTAATCACGAAATGTCAAGCCTTAACTATCTACCTTTTCATAGTCGGATGACCCTACCAAAAAAGCGCGGTCCACGCATCACGTTATTGCAAATTCTTAAAGTACAAAAGTATATTCAAACCTTCAGAAATTTTCTAGTATTGTGCTCTCAATGTGGATGTATTGGCTTAGGTGAGGCGAATTTCCTTGGAGGCGTTGCAAGAGTAAAAGGAGCGAAAGATTTCAACCCTGAAATTGCGAAGAAGAGATTTTTTGAGATATATCTTGACAAGGTTAGATTACCAATGCAACCTCTTTTGTCATTTGTTTGCCAGAATTGGATTGCAGTATGGTCAAAAGCTTGGTTTTGGTCTGCAGTACGCAAAGCCAAATTCTGGCATTGGATTTCCTGGGGCTCTGGAGCTCATTATGGAGGTATTTACAGCAAAATTAATTAAATAATTTTTAGTTTAGTAAGTAGTAATGCTAGCCTGTTTGTCTATGCAGTGCAAAAATGCTGGTCTTAAGGTTGCTGTTGCATCCAGTGCTGATAGGATTAAGGTGGATGCAAATCTGGCTGCTGCTGGTTTGCCTGTGTCTCTGTAAGTGTTTGATTCTGAATTGAATCTTAAGAGTTAATGCCATAATTGTGTTCACTTTCCAAAGCTCATCTTTCTGTACACCTCCTACAATTTATACTTGATATCATTTTGACAAAGGGAGTAAATATTAGTGTATAGCCAACATAGTCATCTGCTCTGACATATTTTATCCTCCCATGACGACATTATTGGCATACATTTTCGAAACATATACTCCCTCTGATGCAAGTTGTTTTAGATTTTGGCATGGAATTAAATGACCATGCTTACCCTTCAGTCGATGACTCTTATGAAATTAATTAGAGTAGATGGTATGGACTGGGTTTAAAGGTAAACATCCATCGGAGTGGAGCTGGACAGTGATGCTTGGTGGTAGAAAGCACTATTGAAAGAGGGCTGTAGAGGAAGAAGGAAACTCAGGATGGGGAGGCAGTCGGCTGATGGAACACGTGAGGGATCAACAGGGACTTTACTTTGATTACTCATTGCTTAGCCAAATAGATGGCCGGATTCCTCTATTATCGGCAGCGTCCCTAATAGTCCAACTAGTAAACAATCTCTAAGAAACTAACAAGATAATCATGCAAACTCTAACACAATTTTCTATGTGGCTAACAAACCATCCACATGCACGATGCACCTACTATGTCTAATAACAACCCACCAACAAATGCATCTAATAGATATCTAACTAACTGCAGAATGAAATGCTTCTGCATCTGCTGCATGCACAAGCCCTAGGCCATAGCAGTAGATGAGAGCATAGGAAATGAAAAAGGCAATACAATTAATACGGGTTGAACAGGAAAGAGGGATCCACTGTGAAGAGTGACTACACTAGGTATAAGTGGGAATGGCTAAAATCACTCACATTTTGGATTGGAGTTGGTAGATATTATAGTTCTCTCATATGCTTCTGTTGATTTAAGTTGAACCACAACTGACAATTCAAAATACCACCAATAAATTCAGAGAATTGTGAAGATTCACTGTTGTGCTCATTTGTTCCACCACCTGCTATTAGGTTCTGATGGATCCATTTTTTATTTCAGATTTGATGCCATTGTTTCTGCTGATGCATTTAAAAATTTGAAGCCTGCTCCAGACATATTTCTGGCAGCATCAAAGAAATTAGGTGTTGACACAAGTGAGGTAAATTATCTTGCAAAGCATAACTGATAGTGAAAATCCGGACATGTAGGATCTAATGGTGTGAAGGACTGTAGGTGCCCTGTTGCACTTAGCTAATGGCTTTGGTTAATATGTTCAAATGTGTGGCTGTTCTACAACATTAGTTGTAACACCTAGGTTATGTTGCCGCTCTGTTCCTTGATGTCCTAGTGCTAGTATAGTCTTAAACTTGTAAAAGGAGTGCCCTTAATGAAACTTTCAAGTGTCTCGTGCTGTAACAAACTCGCATATTATTTATTCTTTCTTAATACAAAGATATGCAGCTCTCCTTTGTGTTCTTGGATTTTTTTTGGTTAATATGCAACTAAGCTAACTAAGCCGGTTTTATTCTTCTGGCTACAAGTATGTGGATTTGTAAGGTATGGTGCATTCCGTAGTTCATATGTTGCCCCTTGGTATATGTTAAATACTCCCTAGATTAAGCTAATTGCAGACAAAGACTTGAGTAATAATTACTCTTTTCTCCTCCCCAATTTAGCCAAGTAGTTGTCTTTCTTTATTGCTTCTGCATGATTAATGCTTTCTAACAGCAAATGCAGTTTGCTATCACAAAAAATATACATGTATGATAGATAGCGTATGAGTGAGATTCAAAGTCGAATGCTATTCTACCACTTGGCTTCCCCACTAAATGCAGATTTTTATAACCGATGTTTGTTCTATTTTTTTGTTTGTCAGACATGAGGGAAGCCAAAATCTTTATCATTCTAAGCACTGATATGGAAATATCCGTTCCTTCAATCATATTTTATTCGTTTGGAATGTTATATTTGATGATCTTTTTTTGCCAGTGCATTGTAATAGAAGATGCGCTTGCTGGTGTCCAAGCTGCAAAAGCTGCAGAAATGAGGTGTGTATTGGATGCTTTTCCTTCTGTTAAATATGCCTGCTTATTTTGATCATAACACTTAAGTTCTAGCAGTTTGAGTTGTATCCTAACAAAATCGTTGTCATAGACTTCCTTATTGAATGATATGTTAAATGTGACTGCGATATAAGTGCTTATGTTCTGCCTCGTTTCACTTCCTAAGAGGCTACTTTGATGTTCCAGTTACTTCCATGAAGTTACAAAATCGAGATACTGTTAATTATTTCTGTGAAAAATATTCATTTAAATAATTTTTCTGGTCACCCATCTTGCAGGTGTATCGCCGTGAAGACTACTCTAGAGGAAGATGCGTTACAGCAAGGCAGTCCCTCGTTCATAAGAAAGAACATTGGCGATATTTCGATTAACGACATTTTGCATGGTGGTTCTAATGCTCGCCACAGTATGTAGTTCAAGCAAAACCTATTTTGATCCAGTAACATATCTCTTGTATGAAAAATTGGAAATAAAAACTTTTGGATCTTCTTGCGCAAAACCCATCACATTGGTTTGATTTGTCAGCTTGAAATGGCTCATATGCTGCTTTCCTGAATTCCGACTGAAAATTGTGGGTGTCCATGTAGACAAACTGATCTGGCCTGAATATATATTATTAGTAAAATGGCTGTTTCATTGACAACGGAGTCAGATACATCTTCTCTTGGTTGTACTAGAGTACATGGTGCTGATTAGAAGATAGTTAATGCAGATGAAGGGGCAGAAAGTTCTGAGAATAGTAGTTCCATAGGAAATGCTTCACCTGAGAGTATGAATGGAGCAACTGATGCTGGAGTATCTGACACAAAAAGTTCTCCAATCTCAAAAAATGAAGGGTAAGGTCGGTTTCTTCCAAAAGGGAAGGCTTAAATAGCAATTGGGACTTGATTTCATTGCTTCCAATCCGCAATAATTCCATACTATTGAAATAACTTTCTGGGAACATGCTCTTCACACTGAAAATTCTTGTTAAATAATTACCACCCAAGCTGTTATTTTCCTGTGCGTAACGCTATTTCCCATGTCCCAAGAAATTTAATAGTATTGTTCTAATATCTAAGTTGCTATGTAGTCATAACTGTTTGTAAAGCATAATTTATGTAGTAAAGGAATCCTGCAGGCTGTTGGGTTCTCGGCGGGAAATATTGAGATATGGAAGTCTGGGAATAGCTTTTTCCTGTATTTTCATTACAACCAGAAATTGGAAGGTACAGTTGTTACGCAACCAACTCATTTCACAGTTCTTTTCTTCCTCCGGTTTATCCATTAATAGGTATATTTATGGTGTTTATTTGTAGCTTTGGATTTTTACACACTTATAATTATATGTGTAAAAGAATAAGTATTATATCACATGCACGTTCCATATGGGAAAACACAGGGATAGGTGAAAATTGGGGCAGGACCTCTTGAGGATGCCAAAATATAGTATGGTTGCTATTCTCCATTATTATCTGACTGTAGCACTAGAACTAAGTTTTCTTGTCACGAACAGTATACAGTTCATAGTGGCTGAACTGGTGAATACAGCTACCACTTTAGCCGCAAATAACTTTTCATTGTGCACTAGCATGGCAGTTATAAGTTACTTGAGAGTACTCTGCAGTTGTTTGAACTGTGCTGAGTTTTACATGTTAGTTTCTACAATTCATATTGGAGGCTGAGTTTTCATGTCAGTGTCTCACATCTTTTGCTCTTGTCATCACTGAATTATTGCTGGTCCCTCAAAGTAGATTGATATTAATTCAAAAGGTCCTTTTGATTTATGTAGGCAATGCAGTTTGCATCTCCCAAAGGGCTCCTGAACTTTTTCGTGGGTGGAAATAGTTCAATTTTTGTTAATGATGAAGGTAAGAAATCCAGACTGAGGATTTTACAGGTTCATCATTGCAAACAATTTGAAGTGTCAGTTAATCTTAAAGGATCATCCCAGCTGGAATTTTGATGCTAGTGTTAAAAATAAAATAACAAGCCTAATACAATGCACTGTTAAAAAATTGGCTGCCCAGTTCACCTAGGCGCCAACAGTCTAGCACCGTCCTACCTAGTGCCTAGCACCTAATTGCTACCTAGACAGCCTAGCTGGCCGCCTTTCCGACGTAATCAACACCAACCCAGCCGGTTGCCTAGACCACCTAATTGCCGTCTAGGCACTAGGTGACACTCGACTTCCCAACTAGGGTGTAGCAGCTCCAGATTCCATCTGGCATAACTCATTGTGGGATGTAACTATAAGGCTAGGCCTGCAAAGGTAATACTAGGGATTAATTCCTTTGGCATATCTAGAGAAGTGATCGGAACCTAGCTCAGAATTATTTGGATCCAAAGCTATATTGAAGATTGGTTTCCAGTTGTCGCCAGTGACTTAAGAATCGGCTATGTCAACTCATCTTGCAATCTGCTTGCAGGAGAATCACTGTCATCAAGAGCTCAAAAAATAAAGAAGTATTTAGCTGATTTTGAATCAGGGTTAGTAACTGACTAATGCATATTCATGTATTTTCAAAGCCTGTAAGGCTTGGATTTGCTTACTGTACCAAGGTTGTTCTTTTGCACTTACTCTAATGTCCTTTCAAATTTTATCGTAGGGGTTCTGCCACATACGTTCCTGAGTTTCCAAGAAAGCTTGACTGGTTGAATACAGCCCCACTTCAGTTTGGAAGAGTAATTTTAAACTCATTTTAGGTTATTATTGTAGCTGCAACTTAATTACAGTATGCATGTCCTGTCTTTTGCATTTGAACTTGAAGATCTTGCATGTATCTCTATACGATTGGGCTGCCTAGATTGTAATTAACATAACCCAAAAGTTCCAGTTTACAGCCTTGTAGCATTTGTGAAGAAATTTCAGCCAAACCTAGTTATAGTGATGATAATCTTGTGGTCAGATGCTCCATCGCTGATGTTTAACTCTGTATACAGCTTTCATGAATGCTTAGTTATTTACTAGATTCAACTTTACTAGATTCAATTGCATGTAAGTATACTGATCATACCTGCTATTCCCTGAAAACATGATTGGAAAAAAAAAACATCTGTTCACTTATTCAACTTGAAATGTAATTGACTAAACATCTCAGCTATTTAGGGGCTCCCTGACTCATTTAATATAGCGTGCTGTTCTAATTGGGAGACTTATGCTTTGTAGTAGTTATTGATAAATATGATTCCTGTCTTGCCAAAGAGAACATCTTTTTGGTAGTGGCACACAGTAAGAACTATAGCATGATGTATGGTTACAGTTCTAACTTGAATTTCCTTACCTGCTCCAAGTTTCAGGTCTGGGAAGCTATGGTTTTGAAACTTAGTTATTATTGTGCTGCAGGATTTAAAAGGAAGGGTGGTCCTGCTGGATTTTTGGACCTATTGTTGCATCAACTGCATGCACGTCTTGCCAGACCTAGAATTTGTAGAGAAGAAGTATAAAGATAAACCTGTGAGTGTTTGTTTTCTCTTCACATGTTGAGATGTTAATAATTATATGTGGTCAAGTATTCTTGGGCAACAAAAGTCCTTTGGTTGGAATCTGTAGCAACAATCTCGTTACTAGAGAGCAATGTCCAGGTTCAGCTAGTTTCTAGGTTCATTGTTATTAATTACATATTTTAGC
>OAMR01000335.1:267242-310835 GCA_900205405.1 Echinochloa crus-galli | reverse complement strand
ATGCGCGCGCCCGCCCGCGCGCCCGCGTGCCCGCCAGCCCATCCTGCGCAGGCCCGCGCCGCGCGCCTGCGTCCCGCCGCGGAGCCCTTTCGCGCTCCCCTGCCCTGCGTGCCCTCTGCTCTGCTCTGCCCGTGCCTGTCCCTCCTTGCTCAAAAAAAAACAACAGAGCAGCAAGGGACACGTGCCATGACATCTCTTGGCCGGCCAGGTGCCATTCCAGTCCCAAAGTGCCCTGTTGTCTTCAACGGCACCAATTGGAGATTCATATGGGCGGGTAGCAGCTGTGGTGCTATCTCTCAGGCGAGCGGCCTTGCCCGCCCACCCCAGCTCCTCCCACTCTGCCGACCTATGCGCCGGATGCTTCTGACGTGGTCAAGAAGCCTCTCCTTGAGGCATTCGAGGCTGAGTTGGAGGCCTACCACTCCGACATTTACCACCAGGCGGCTTGGCTGCGTGAGGAGGCATGTGCCAAGGCCATCCTCTTTGTGAGCATGGAGGTCGACATCGCCATGTCCCTCCGTGGCCTCTCCACTACCCATCTGATGTGGGATCACCTTCGCCGTAGTTACGAGCTTCGTAACGAGGCACTGTTCCACCAGCTGTGTGATGAGGCTTCGGCGCTTCGCTAGGATGACTCTACCGTGGAGGAATTCCATCGTCAGATGTCCGCCGCTTGGCATCGTCAGGACACAGCGGGTGAGGAGTTCTGTGTCCGTGGCATTTGCAAGTGTTGCGATCGTCTTCGGCGTGAGAGGGAGGCTCTACGCCTTCACATGTTCCTCTCCCGCCTCTGTCCTGAGTTTGAGGTCGTCCGGTCCCAGATTGTGACTTGACGACCTCGTCCGTCTCTCGATAAGGCCCTACCGGAGCTGCGTGCTGAGGAGACTCGTCTTCGGGCGGTGGGTCTGAGTGGGGCTCCGCAGTCCTCCTCTGTTCTGGCTGCTCGAGCTACCCTCGTCCACACCGTCCCTCGCTCCTCGACGCCGAGTACTCCGTCTGCCTCTGACGTCCCTCTGTGTGGCTATTGTGGCCGGGGTCGTCAAACGGAGGCTGTTTGTCGCAAGAAACAACGCGACAAGCAGGCTCGTCGGGGTGAGTCTAGTAGCTACAGTGCTACTCGCTCTGTTTCTTCAGTGGAGCAGGAGCTCCTCACGCTGCTTTGTCGCCTTACTGCCGCCACTCCCTCACCTTCTGGCACTACTGCTCAGGCTTCGGGTCCTCCACCGCCACCTCCTCCTTCCTCAGGTATATCGTCCAAGTGGTTCCTTGACTCTGGTGCCTCTTTTCACATGACTCCTGATTCTACTCAGCTCTCATCCTTGTCTCGTGTTGATCCACCTCCTATTGTTCAGACAACTGATGGCACATCTCTTCCAGTTGTTGGACGGGGTGTTCTCTCTACATCCTCTTTTCATGTTCCTACTGTTTCTCATGTTCCTCAGCTCACCATGCAGTTGATGTCTGCCGGTCAAATCACTGATCATGGTTGTCGCATCATTCTTGAGTCTGACTCTTGTTGTGTTCAGGATCTTCGTACGGGGCTTCTGGTGGGGACTGGGGCGTCGTGACTCTCAGCGCCTCTGGGAGCTTGGCTGGCCGCGTCTTCCTTCGCCCCACTTTGGCTCCTCCACCATCCAACTCCACTGCTTCAGTGTCCGCCGCTTCCACTGCTCCTACTTTTGCCTAGTGGCATCGTCGTCTGGGTCATCTGTCCGGCTCTAGGCTCTAGGTAGTGGTGTTTTAGGTCCTGTCTCTGGTGACGCTCCTGAAAGGATCAACACTATGCCTAGAGGAGGCAACGGCGGGGGGGGGGGTGAATAGGCGTTCCTGAAAAATATCACAAACAACTCCACAGAATATTAGTTTCACCGGAAATTTCCGCTATAGCACCAGAAATTTACGGTAGACGGCGTGTGAGTCAAATCAAACTTAATTTCTTCGCAAATTTAACAAACTGGAAGAATCAAAAGATTCTATTAGATGTGGATCGACTTCTAAGCACTTAAGTAGCAGTGAGAACTTCACAAATAAGTAGATCGAGTCAAAGAGAAGCAAGCCTTACTTGAGCAATATGAACAGTATGAACAAGAACAACAAGAGAGACAAGATTTAACTCGAAGTTCACTCCACAAAGGAGCTACGTCTCCGTTGAGGGCCTACGAAAGGCGGGCTTATTCACTTCAAGCCACTTTCCTCCACTTAGTCACCACGAAGGAGCTAAGCTTACTTACTATGAAATCCACGAAGGATTGGGTGATACAAACTTTCAAGGCGAATCCACAAGCTTTCTTGGATGCTCTTGGTGACACCTAACCGTCTAGGGGATTGATCCCCAAGAGTAACAAACAAGATCACCGAGAAACACGAAGTTGATGCTCAAGAGAGGAAGAAAATGAAACTTGGATCACTTAGCTCAAGTCCCTCAACCAACGCACCACCATAACTTGAGAATGGAAGCAAGGGATGTTGGGAGAGCTCTTGAAGGCTTTGGAAGTGTTAGGGTTCGTCAAATGGGCCGAGAAAGCCGGTAGGTGGCATATGAGGGGGTATTTATATCTCTCTCATAAATGTGACCGTTGGTGCGAGTTATGACGGAAGTTTTCGACAAACCACCGGAAATGTTCGTCGCATTTGCCGTATATTTGCACAGTACATCGAAGATTTCCGATGTTCAACAGAGCAGCTCGGCTATACGGTGACCACCGGAAATTTTCGGTGATCAGCGGAAATTTCCGATGAGGACATTGATAGGAGTTTTGGTGCTGTGGCTATTGGATAGATTGGAGAATGTGTTAGAGCATCAAACTCACATGATTCACAATTACCTGTCCCTCTTGATAGTACGGTGGTCCTATACGCAATTTCAAAAGAGAATTTAAATTTAAAACGTCCAAGATCTTCCTCCAAAGATTAACTCCGGTTGAGTCACCATGCATGCTCATTTCTTTTCTTTTTCCTTTTTGATTTACCCCTGCACATCTCATTCAAAGCATTATATCCAAAATTATATTGTCATTAATCACCAAAATTGATTAAGTGCCTAGATACACTTTCAACTGCCCTTCATTGTACGGGTTGCAAGCTTGTCAAACAGCTGCAACTCCCATATCCCTCTAGTGATTCTGTGTCGTAGCATCCTTTTGATCTCATTCACTCTGATGTATGGGGGCGTGCTCCCTTCATTTCGAAAGGGGGTCACTCTTACCATGTCATATTTATCGATGATTATTCCCGGTTTACTTGAATCTATCTTATGACCTCTCGTGGTCAGTTCTTGTCTATTTATCAGCAGTTTGCCGCTATGGTTCGCACTCAGTTTGATTCCCCTATCCATGCTTTCCGTGCTGATTCTGCTGGAGAGTTCATTTCTGATGCACATCGTCATTTTCTTGCTGCTCAGGGTACTCTTGCTCAGTTCTCTTGCCCAGGTGCTCACGCTCAGAATGGCGTTGCCGAGCGCAAACATCGCCACATTCTCGTGCTCTCATGCTCTCTTCTGAGCTTCCACCTCACTTCTGGGCTGAGGCTGTTTCCATGGCTGTTTTTCTCATTAATAGGCAGCCCTCCTCTGTTCTTCAGGGTTGTACTCCCTATGAGTGTCTCTTTGGTCAACCCCCTCGCTATAGTCACCTTCGGTGTTTTGGGTGTGCATGCTTTGTTCTTCTTCCACCTCGGGAGCGCACTAAGCTGACTGCTCAGTCAGTCGAGTGTGTTTTTCTTGGATACGGCACGGAGCATAAGGGTTATCGCTGCTACGACCCTGTTGCTCGTCGGATGAGGATTTCTCGGGATGTCACCTTTGATGAATCCCGTCCTTTCTATCCTCGCCCTTCTAGCCCCTCTTCCGCTGCCATTGAGTCCATCTCCTTTCTGACTCTTCCTGACGTGTCTCTTCCGCTGCCTCCATCCACGTCATCACCTCTTTCCACTCCATCACCACATCCTCCACTTCCCTCACCTTCACCTCTAGTTGACTCATCCACACCTCTTTCTGTGGTGGTACCGCCTCGTGCTATCACCCAAGTATATACTCGCCGCCCGCGGCCTTCTTCTCCACCTTTGGCCTCTCAGTCACTTCTTGGGCCTACTCCTGTGGCGCAGTCTCCTCGTGAGATCACTCACGTTTACACTCGTCGCCCGAGATCACCGCCCTCATCGGAGTCCTCTTCCTTGTCTCCTGGGTCTCCTCCCGAGTCACCACCTCGGTATGCTATTCATGATCGTGGTGCTCTACGACCTCCTGAGCGCTATGGCTTCACTGTTGCTTCCCTTGTTGAGCCGACTACCTACCGTGAGGCTGTTGTCGACCCTAACTGGCAGCTCGCGATGGCTGAGGAGATCTCGGCCTTGGAGCGTACCGGTACATGGGATCTTGTCCCTTTGCCCCCTCAGGCCACTCCCATTACTTGCAAGTGGGTCTATAAGATCAAGACTCGCTCTGATGGCTCTCTTGAGCGCTACAAGGCTCGTCTTGTGGCGCGTGGCTTCCAGCAGGAGAACGGTCGTGACTATGATGAGACATTTGCTCCTGTTGCTCATATGACCACTGTCCGGACTCTTCTTGCTGTAGCCTCTGTTCGACGGTGGTCCATCTCTCAGCTCGACGTTAAGAATGCCTTTCTTAATGGCGAGTTGCGTGAGGAGGTCTACATGCAGCCACCTCCGGGTTACTCTGTTCCGGATGGCATAGTTTGTCGGCTGCGTCGCTCTCTTTATGGCCTCAAGCAGGCTCCTCGGGCATGGTTTGAGCACTTCTCTTCTGTTGTCACTTATGCTGGTTTTCAGCCGAGTGATCATGACCCTGCTCTCTTTGTCCACATTTCTGCTCGTGGTCGTACGCTTCTTCTTCTCTACGTTGATGACATGATCATCACAGGTGATGATCCTCAGTTCATTGACTTTGTGAAGAAGCGCCTCAGTGATAAGTTCTTGATGTCTGATGTTGGTCCTCTTCATTATTTCCTTGGCCTTGAAGTTTCTTCCACGTCTGATGGCATCTACCTATCTCAGGAGAAGTATGTTCAGGATCCTCTCTCTCGTGCTGCTCTCACTGATCATCGCACTGTTGATACACCCATGGAGCTTGGTGTTCACTTGTGCGCTACTGATGGTGAACCCCTTGCTGATCCGACTCGCTATCGTCATCTTGTCGGTAGCCTTGTCTATCTTGGGATTACTCGTCCTGACATATCTCATGCTGTCCATATTCTGAGTCAGTTTGTCTCTGCTCCCACCTAGCTCCACTACACCCACCTTCTTCGTGTGCTTCGATATCTTCGAGGCACCATGTCTCGCAGGTTGTTCTTTCCTCGCTCTAGCTCTCTCCACCTTGAGGCATACTCTGATGCGACCTGGGCTAGTGACCACTCAGATCGACGTTCTCTCTCTGCTTATTGTGTCTTCCTTGGCTCTTCCTTGATTGCTTGGAAAACCAAGAAGCAGACAGAAGTTTCTCGTTCGAGTGCCGAGGCTGAGTTGCGGGCTATGGCGACAGTGACGACTGAGGTCATTAGGTGGCTCCTTGAGGATTTCGGTGTGACGGTTTCCACACCAACTCCTCTATCCTCTGACAGCACTGGGGCGATCAGTATTGCTCGTGATCCTGTCAAGCATGAACTTACCAAACATATTGGTGTTGATGCTTCCTACATGCGCTTGCAAGTGCATGATGCGATTGTGGCCCTTCGCTATGTGCCTTCGGAGTTTCAGCTCGCGGATTTCTTCACGAAGGCTCAGACACGGGCACAACACGGCTATTTCCTCTCCAAACTCAGTCTTGTCGACCCACCATGAGTTTGAGGGGGGGTGTTAGAGATATACATAGCTCTTGTATTTTCCCTCTAGTTGGAGGGGTCTTCTGCATATTGTACTTGTACATCTTGCCCCTTTGGGCTGTGGAATAGATTGAGTTGCTCATTTCCAACAATATTCAGAACTAGCTCTCTTGTGTATATACTAATAGCTCTCGTTGAAATTGTCAAATCAGTCTGGACCAGACTGTGATGGCAGGTTTCAACGGACTGGTTTGGTTTAGCCAACAAACTGTCAAACCGTCATATAAGTAACACCAGGGATGCAGCCCCATGCTGAATGGAGAGCTGGTGTTCTTCCCAAGCAGTGAAGGATTGGAACTCCTTCCTGAGCTACTGGCAATGTTCACCTAATGGACCTGACCTTGTCCTGCCTGCTGGTGGTGCCTGCCTGAAGGATCAGAGCTCCTGCTTAAGCCGCAGGTGACACCTGAAGTTGCATGCATCATTTCTCTCTCTGATGCCTGCTGCTTGTTTGGAAAGGTGAGGGGAACAGAGATCAGGGAGGGATAGAGAAGGCAGTAAGAAAGATCAATCAGATGTCAAGTGGCATGCCATCCTGATTTGCTGTGATCGAATCATTGCTGGTGTAAACCCACTTAAACCGCTGAGAACCAACCGTGAAACGGGGCTCTTTGAGATTGGTTTTTGGCACCAAACCAGCTAAAACCATTACTGAACAGTGCTACTGGTAGGGTCAGGATCTATACTGATCCCCAATCCATCCAAAATAAATAAATAAACAGATATTTTAAAATACCAACAGTAAGTGTGGTCCATTTTAGTTCCGATTGTGTATTTCATGATGGAGTAAAAATACCGACAGCAAAAAATGTTGTCATAAATAATAACTTGTATCATGTGCCTTTTATTTTTTGCCAAGTTCTCATTTTTTTTCCTTGTATTACTGAAATGGCAGATAAAAAGGCTAGATCCTGTCACGAGAAAAGTTACAACTGTTGCTGGTACTGGACGCGCAGGATACAAGGATGGTCCAGGCTTGTCAGCTCAAGTGAGCTTACACTTAGAAAACTAACTTTGTTCTCTTTTATTTCAGTTGATTTGTGTTAGAGCCATAATGCAAATATTTTAAATTGTGATGCTGCATTAATCAGCTATACTACTGCCATGCTGTAGATTGATAGATGGTGTTGCTTGCTTTATTATTTCTGACAAACAAATAGTTTTGACTAGGAACTGCTTAATCATAATTATTCTGAATTTTCTGAATGCAGCTTTCGGAGCCAGCAGGACTTGTTGAAGTTGGAGACGGTAACTTTATTTATTGATTGATTTTTCATGTGGTTTATCTTGATATAAACCGAGTCATGATCTAATATCATATATTTATAGCATAATCTTTTCCTAGAATTGGTTGACTGAATTTGGCAGCTGAAGAGCTCATCAGTTTTTTTTTGGCCTGTCAGCATCCTGACTTGCCTTTTACTATCAGTCATTTGCACTCTATCTCTATGAACTACCCTAAACAAAGTCCCGTTAGATATAAACATGGAGTCATTTCTAAAAGACCAAAAGCATAGGGATAAACAAAAACGAGGCTCACATGACCTGAATACAAACCTGATGTTGTTTATGATTAATATTATGCTTCAGCCAACATTATTCAGGTTTAGATAATTCTGTAGGTGTAGACAATTCTCTATATGAGGAATGTTTTTCAGGAGCCAAAAGTGACTCCTTTAGGAACAACTAATAACCAAACCCTTGGTGAAGCATTCTCTTCCAACAGTACCTCTTAGGAGGCACTTTATAGAAAAAAAAATATTTAGTTCCTCAGCAACCAACAAGCCAATGTGATAAGCTCCTTGAGAATTATATTTCCTGGAAGAACTTGCCCTCGAACTGCCCCAATCTTTTACTATTTGGTGGACAGAAACCCCAAGTAATTCCTAGCAAATTCCCAACAGCTTTTGCTAAATTGTAAGTTCACATGCCAAAAGGACAGATGGTCCAGGTCTTCGATACTATTATTATGGTTCTCCAGGTTCCATATCGAAAACTTTCATCCACGTCATTACACATGTGTTCCATTGTGCTGCAAACTGAGACTTATGTAATACAATGACCATCTGCTGATATGTTACAGGACAGCTTCTTGTAGCAGATACAAATAACAATGCAATCAGATATATAACTCTTAGTGAGAAAGGTGCAAAGGTGAAGACGCTAGATTTGACTGGAGTGCAACCGCCGTCACCAAAACCAAAGACATTGAAACGCCTAAGACGGCGATTATCAGTAGACACAGATGTTATTAATATTGATGGTGGTTCTTCAATGGAAGGATTCTTGTCTCTTGCAGTTACAGTACCTGATGGTTACCATTTCTCCAAGGTCAATGATATCCAGAGAACTTTTTTTTTATCTTGCTTTGCGATTTTGCATAATCGATGATAGGCACTTGTGAATGTGGCACAATATTTCAAACAGTAATATTCTTTATTTGATTGTTTATATTAAGACTTTTCTTTTCGCTGAAATGCAGGAAGCTCGCAGTAAATTTGATGTGGAAACAGAACCGGCTAATGCAGTTGAGATTGAGCCAGCAAATGGTTTTCTAAACTCCGAAGGGCTGGCATCACTGAAGTTCAAAAGGATATCGTCATCGTCGTCAGTGGGAAGGATAAACTGCAAGGTACCAACATGGAATTAGCACTGACATTATTTAATTTGTTTGATAATAGTACACACCACCTTAGTCATTCTAGCTCTTGGCACATGAATCAACATGTGACAAAGGACCAAGATAAGGCTATAAAGGTATGGGAAACCATCTTAAGGGTTACAGTTTGTGTTGTGATTAATAGGAGGCCTTGGATGGGAACAGTGGTAAAATTGCCTCAAGGTAGCAAGTCTAAACAAAATTGAAATGCTATAGTGACCCTTTCAAGTGATTATAGCATGGTCATTTTGAATTAATGTCCGTGTAGTGCTGATTTAGTATGTAGAGGCTAAACCATGTGTGTCATTGATATCCCTAGGTTTAGAGTGTTCTTCAACATATCATGCAAACCATTTTGTTTTTTATAGTTAACAGTAGTATTGTATTGATATTTGCATCACGGAATTTACAGTTTGTGTCTCTGATTATGTTGTGTTATGTCTTGTAGGTCTACTACTGTAAAGAAGATGAAGTTTGTCTTTACCAATCTGTTGCTTTTGATGTCAAATTCCATGAAGGGGCAGAGCCTAGTCCAGCACAAATTACTCTATCATATTCTGTGACGCCAAGAGATAGCTCAGGTGGTGCACCATTAATAGCAGCAGGAAAGAATGCCAAGGTATAGTTAACTCGCGTTGATTATTTTACTTGCGTGGTTGTATTGATTGTCATTTCACTTCGAGAAAATGTATATATTGTCAAGTTGGCTCCAGCCCCACAACACTAAGGGTGTGGGTTGTCAGTCCAGCTAACTTCCCTTTGTATGTTGTATATACCTGACATGCTGCTTGCAACCGAGCTGCATGATTTTGCAAGTATTATGTCTTCCTTTGCTGGGCAACAAAATTAATAGATTAGTATATTGTAGTTTATTAGCCTACCCCAACTAGCTTGGGACAAAAGGCTATGTTGTTGTTGTTGTTGTTTAGTATATTGTAGTTTATTGATTGCTTGGAACACCGTATGGTGTCCATTTGTTGGAATCATGTTAACTCTAATCATTGATGAACGTTTGGTTGCATTGAACAATTTGATTCCAAGCAAAAGGTGGTGGTGCCCTGCATGTGACCCAAAATACTGCCTGGGTGCCAAACTGCCAACACTTCTGTAGCACAAAATCACTGACAGATTGCAATTTTGCAAATCATATTAGTGATTTCCCGCACACATGTGGCTTAACCAAACCACAAAAAAGTTAGGAAATCATTGGATCAGTTCCCATGAGAACTCGGTTTCGGTCTCAGTAGCCTGCACTATGCAGTGCTAGCTTCCTGAAGGTGTTGATCTCAATAAAATGATAATTCAGTTTATCAGCTTTATGGTAGCCCTGTCAGTTTTGTTTGTTAGGAGACACAAGAACAAGCTTAGCTGTCAGTGCCTATCCGTTTACAACCAACACCTACATTTCTAGCTCCATGAATTGGGGATGATTTCTGTTGCTGATTCATGATTGACGCGTGTCATATAGGACAGTTGGAAAGCATGGGATCCCATGAAATTTTCAGGACTCGCATTGGGTGCTGATGTTGCTGCACTGGCGAAAGGTTATCCTCAGTTATTTTGTGGTTCTCATCGTAAGAGTTTCAGAAGGCAGCTGACACGTTTGTTGACCTCGTGTCGTATTCTACCATTGGCATCTGTATTTTTCATATCCTCCAATCATCTTCCAAATGATTAGGGTAACAGTTTCGTGCCAGATTGGAATCCGGTGATTTGGTTTGTCAATTTTAGTGGGACTCGTGACTAGACCAATGGTCAGATTGTTTATGATATGTCACCCTCAGAACCCCATGGATTAGGCCATAGCTGCCATGTGTTTCAGCAGTGTCATGGGCCTCACTTTCTGCCTTTGACCCAAAGCAGTTTCTGTTTTAGGTCATCATGTTTCTGCATGAGCAGCATTTTAGCTGTCTCAAAAAATATTTTAAAAATGGAGCAGCATTTTGGTATTGGGAGTTTGGGACTGAATAATCGCCGGATAACGCCTGAGTCCTGCGGCTTGTGTCTGGACTCTGGACTGGACAATGCCTTTCATTAGCTGGTTGTTGGTAAGCCTACCGACCTTGTTGTTCCACGATGAACCACAAGCCTGATAACCAGCTGACACGAGCTTTTGAGTGACCTGCATAAGATCGTCTGCTCCCAGCTAATATCAATCGACTCGGGGAGCATGCTCGACAGATATGTTCATGCACCAAGCGCCATGGGTATCTGGTGACCAGGTCCTGTTGAGCCCTGCCAAATTTGTCAGGAACAGTCCTGTTCAGTGACATCTGTTCGTCCACATGGCTCGATGGCATCTGGCCGGCGGCCGTTCCGGGGCCGAGAGAGCTCGAAAGCAGCTGGACCTGTGTGTGTTTTGTGTTCACCTTTTATTTCGTGTGTAGGCAGGCAGACTGCCACAGCCCCAGAGGATGCTGCTACCCAGAGCCTTTAGTTGGGATCGGGACAGGCCACGGTTGTGCGATTCGGTTGGCTGCTCTGCTGTTATGCACGTTAACACGAGATGCCGTCTCGTTGGTTGTGATTTGCTTGGCTCATGTAGCTGCAATTCTGCAAATCACCATATGCAGAGAGGGTGCAGAACGCGGGGTTTGCTGCCGCTTGGTTGGGCGCTCAGCATGGCAGTCACCGGGTTGCATGCATGTCCTGCGATCCAAGCAGCGTGTTGCAACACCGGTCTCTGCGAGCGGCACCACCTGCCCCGCAAAATCCAAGCACCATTCGTCTCGTAGCGGTAGTGGGGGTCGAATTTTCTTGACGCAGCCTGCCTGAAGCACGTGAGAAAGTATGAAAATGATAACGAGGCGGCGTCATCCGTCACCCATCATGGGCCTATCTGCTCTGAACCAAGAAGGCGCGGTCATTTTTAGACCAGACAAGGATGATCCGGCTTCGTCGGAAAGATTGGCACGTCTCACCGAAAACGCTCGCAAACTAGTGCAGTCATGCTCTGTTTGAAATCGTTGCCACTGCCTTGCTCAGTGTGGATCTACATGCGTAAATTGGGCATCAAGAAGCAGCATGGTTTCTCTTCTCTCTTTTCCTTGACGTGCGTAAATTGAGCATCGGTCCTGGGATGGATATACTCCACGGCACAAAAAAGATTCCCACTGCCCCCCTTCCTTCCGTCGCTTGAATCGCTTCTTCTGAAACGAGCGGCGGACAGGCTACGTACGTGCTGGAGCAGGGCCGGGCAGGCACCCAAACCCACGCAAAACAGGCGCCGGCACTGACTGCCACACGAGACGAGAGCGAGCGAGCGCCGCCACCCAACCCCACCACACGTCGCGGGCAGAGGCAGAGGCAGAGGCAGAGGCGCCAGCCAGAGAGATGTGTATCCTGTACCGAGCCCCGATCGGGCAGCGGAATCTGCAGCAAACATGGGCTGTCCGGCCTCGTGCGCAAGGGCGCGTGCGCCGTGCAGCGTGCTTCTTCAGCCAGCCGCTGGCCGCTGCTGCCGCCAGCAGGCACGTCTTTTTAGTCGCTTCCACGCGGGAAAGGAAGGCCTGCCTGCCAATCATGCCGGCCGGGCTTGCGCTCGCCCTGCCCCTCCACGGGAGACACCTGCCTTTTCCGCGGACGCGACACCCGCCACCGGACACGGACACGGACACGGACACGCACCCGCGTCACGGCACGGCAGCCGCAGTAGCACATTGGCCTCGCGCCGCGCGAGGCCCAGGCCGTGGCCGGAACGCTGCGGCCACGTTTTGCCGCTCGCCACGGCTCGTCCACCGTGCTGATGGATGGATGGATGGATGGATGGATGGATGGATGGGTGCGTCGAACGAATCCCACCGGATTTTGCACTGGTTGTCGTCAGAAATCACGCGGATTGATTGCGTGGGGGCGAGGTTCAATTCAAATGCAGATGCGGCAGGGCCATCCCGGCTGGCGGTGCATGTGTGCCTGCTATCGATCGATCTTCGCTCCAGATTTGCAAAGGAGATACGCTGGTGCACGATATGTGCAAAGCGGTACACGGCGTATCTGTACCCTCGATTTCATGAGGTGGACCGTACCGGCGGTGGTCCTTTGGGTTATACTCTGTGGTTTGTGTACGCTCAGGCGCGCGCTCTTGAAATCACAGGAGAAATCGATCATTGTAAGGTATCTTTCGGATGCACGCCGATCTGGTGCAGTCCAAGCACTGCTGATGAGCTAATAATAAGATTCTCACGAGCGTAATGCTGTCAAACGCGCGCAGATCTTGGAGTAGCTCGCCGCACTAGTACAGTAGTACCAATTGCGTTCAGTTGTCTTCGGCAAAAGGATTCCTTCACCGGTGAAGGCCACACGACACAACGGCCCCCGGTAAGCAAGGGCCTCCACACTTCCACTCCCCGCTCGATCGCGGCGCATGTGACCTTACTTACAATCATTGCATTGGAGCTCTACATGGCGCCACGTACGTACGTGTTGCCGCTGCAGCTGCAGTGCACACAACCACACCACGATCCACCCCGCCCCAGCGAGTGCACGACCTGATAGATGCCACACACACCTGCAGGGCTGCAAGCAAGCACAAGTACGTCGACGGCCACGCGGGAAAGGAAGACCTGCCTGCCAATCATGCCGCCCGAGCTGCGCTCGCCCTGCCCCTCCACGGGAGACACCTGCCTTTTCCGCGGACGCGACACCCGCCACCGGACACGGACATTCGCCGCACTAGCTAGTATCAATTGCGTTCTTCAGTTGTCTTCCGCAAAAGGATTCCTTCACCCCGGTGAAGGCCGCACGACACAACGGCCCCCCGTTAAGCAAGGGCCTCCACACTTCCACTCCCCGCTCGATCGCGGCGCATGTGACCTTACTTACAATCATTGCATTGAGAGCTCTACATGGCGCCACGTACGTACGTGTTGCCGCTGCAGTGCACAAAACCACACCACGATCATCCCCACCCCAGCGAGTGCACGACCTGATAGATGCCACCATACCTGCAGGGCTGCAGGCAAGCACAAGTACTTCGACGGAGCCGGCCGGCCGGCCCGGCTGGTGGCTGCTGGTGCCTGGTGGACCGTGGACGGGGGTCTCGTCGCTTAGCTCGAATACAGCCACCGGAGCGGAGCCACTCCACTCCAACAACCGGCCCCGGCGCGCACCCGGCCGGCCAGCAGCTGCATGCTTTTGGCATGGCGTCCGGCACGGCACCGGCTGTGTACCTGTACTGCGCCTGCGGCCGCGCGACCCGCGGCCCGCCCGGCCTCGAGGCCACGGCGGCTCGTGTACAAATAAACGCCCACCCGCCGGCCTCGCCGCGCGCCACATGATCTCATTACGCCGCCGCCGCCCACCCAACCCAATCACAGCCCCCTGACCCCGATCCGCGCCGCGCGCGTAAATACCCGCTGCATTGGCAGGAGGCGTCGCCGCTCGCACCCGACCCCCTGCCAGGCTGCCGCATCTGAAACAGATCGAAGCGGGGGCTTCAGGCTTGGCTCTCGATCAGACAGACCATCTCAGGCAGGGCTCTCGCCCTCGAGCTGTGCCCAACAGTGCGCGGTGGAGCCGGCCCGTGCGCGGGCGCCATGTGCGTGGCTCGCGCTTACTTGGACTCGATTCATTCATGTGGGTTCTGCTTCTGCATGCTGCTACAGTTGCGACGGATCATGCATTGCCGGGTAGCTCGCTCGCTGTGACGCTGTGTGTGTACCGGGAAGGCTGGCTCGGTGCTATCATGGCAACGTTGAGGCCTTGCTCCCCCGAGGGCGGAAGGTCTCCCTCTCTTGATCACGACTGATCCAAAACCAATCGAGTGCCTTGACATTTACTGTGTCCTCAGAGATTCTCGGCCGTGTTTTTACGTGTGGGATGGAAGGCGTGCGTGCGTGTCCTATGATGCATCGTGCGTGCAGGTCGTCTGCTCTCGAGTGCTCCCTTTGGTTGCAGTCACAAGGCTTAACATCAGTCCCGGTAACCCGTTGGGGTAGAAGAGGAGCAGATTCGGACAGCAGCGTCTACGCGTTCCGGCGTGACGTAGAAAGACGCCCTGGCATCTAGCGTCCGTGATGAGGCAGTGACGCCCATGTGGCTCCCCATTAAGGAGCAAATGGTATTTAATTAGCCGATCGGTCCAGAACCATGGAAGGCAACTCGTCAACGTGAGGTTTCATGATTTCCTGCCTGCAGCTCAACCCATGGTAAAAAAAATGATAGCCCCTGTTTCTAACAATTCTCTCAAGAGACTTTGAGATTTGTAAGTACGATGTAAAAACTGATTTGGTCTCAGTGCAATAAGCGCTTTTACCACGCCAGTTGCTTGCTGCTGAGTGCTGACCTCTTGGTAGCTACGCACTTGCTTGCGTTCTCTTCCCCAAAAATCTCCGTCGATCACCGATCCACATCTGCTCGCTCAGAAGTTGCTTCTCAACGTCACGAGGGCCACGCACGCATTTGTACGGCGGGGGATGATGCAAACAATTAGGCTTGCAGCTGCTAGGAAACGAGGGAGCAAGCGGGCATGCGTGCAGCGGCCTATGGGTAGCCGTAGGCTTTGGGATTAAAAACACGCACGGCCCGGGGGCATGCAGAGCAGACTGAGGTTGCAGACGCGGGGTTTTTGAAAAGGGCAAGACGCTCGGATCACGACGGGGCTACGGGGCATACTGTACGAGCGGCTTTGCTCGCTCTCGCCTAGTTTACGCCTGCCGAGGCAGGGCATTTGACTTCGAGCGGCCATTAAAGGGCTCGGCAGCCGCCTCATAAAACGGGGACGGGGCATCACACCCTCTTCCCCGTCTTTTACACTGGCAAGCAACGTTGATCCTGGTACCACACAACATGGAACGCACATGGCCGGCCTGATACTCCTCCTCCTGCTGCTTTTCTTCTTCGGCTTCATCGGTCAAATACAGCACAACTTTTGCCCACATGAAAAAGATTACAGCGTCAGTAACAACTCGTCGTCAGTACTCACAATAGTAAGCAAGTGCCACCGGCGCTTGGCACACAGTGAAAAATCAACACACGCATGTGATGTGGCCACGTGACGGTCTCTGGTTTTCAGCTAAACGACAGACAGCGGCAGATTAAAACCCGCTCGATCGCCCCCGGCTGCCGCTGCAAACCAACAAATCATCGAGGAGGATGATTAAGCACGGGTTTATGAGAAACTAAAAAACTGGGGTGCCGCGGGGTTGGGGGCTCCTCCACCCACGCAATGCATGTTACCAGCAGCCAGCGTGATCCATCCCCGGGCGGGGCGCGCCCATGAGGAACATGGCGCCACATGCTACGCTACGCTACGCTATAGCGCCGGCTGGGCTACCCCTAGTCCACAGCAAAGCAGAGACCCCTCGCCTCGCGCCGGCGTGTGCTGCTGCGGTGCCCCCGTAATCATGGCTAAAGCGCCGTAGCACTAGCATCGGATCACTCGCCGGCTTCCCCCTAAACTACAGTGCAAACTGGAGAGCCCAGCCGCACCGCACCCCCGCATTAGTATAACCGCGCCTAGCTACGGCCCCGATCCAAAAAAACGCGATGCCTAGGTTGCGAGCCAGACACCGCGCGCTTGATCTGGCCTCGATCTGGGTCACAGGGTCAGTGGCTGATCCACGCTACCGGGGCACTGGGTTTGTCAGGCGTTGCGTCAGTTTGTGTAGGCTCACAAGGGCTGTTAGCCTGTTACAGGAACTGGCGGTAAACCTTGTCACTTGTTCCGTAGTGGCCCTAGCTACTAGTGGCGTGGTGCAAATCCTCGATAGGGCCACGAAAACGACGCCTCCTTTTTTTCATTTGGTGGTTTTTGATCGGACACGGACGCAGGACGCTCCAGATCGGAGTTCTAGCAATAGCAAGACCCTCGCGAGCTGTCGTGTCTAGCGGTCGGCACGTTGTTCTTGGAACGGGGCCAGCCATGCAAGTTGGAATAGGCCGGCCGGGTCTGAAGAAGAATGGCGGAAGGAGCCTTTTTGTTTTAAAATAGAGAGCTCCTGGCAATGCTTACACGGCAATTGCCATGTGCGAAAAAAGATTCAGGCCCTTGAAAGTCAACACTAATAATCTGTATTGTACATCAATCGTATACGGTATACATGCGGCGATTGATCTGTTCAATCAGACGGTACACCACGCGATCGATACGGTAGCTACCGTACACGGTATTGCCACTGCCGTTCAGAGTTTGCACGATACTAGCTAGGAGCCTAGGGCCTAGGACAGGGGGATGGGAGAAGAGAAGAGATCACACTTGCGCGCACTTGCTCTCGAGCACAGGGCCACCATGTCCATGCGATCCCTACACCTCCTTGAGTGACCACACTGGTGGACACCGGGCCACAAAGTCCAAAGCCCAGTGGACCTCATTCATAATTAGCAGCTCAGCTCAGCTCAGCTCACTCCCAGTGTCACACATGCAAAATGGATTACTACACCACAAGGAGGAAACAAGGGAATTTCATTTTTTTTTAAAGAATAAATAATAATAATGCATCCACGCACTTATTGTTAACACATCAGCGCAAAAGAGATGCGGCAGAAAATCCAAGCGGATCACAGGCGGGAGCCGAGGCCGAGCAGTGGAGCACCATCGGCGTCGCCATTTGCCAGTGCCGCAACCCCCTTTATATTCACCCCTCGTCCCACCCTCTTTCTCCTCCCCATTCCCATCGCATCCCATCCCACCACCACCCCACTCGTCTCCTTCCTCCCTCCCGGTCCCGACCCGAGCTGGGCGCAAAGCCAGCTTCTTGGATCGCGCACAGCTCCATCTTCGTGCCGTCCGATCCATCCATCGGGTTTTGTCGGCGAGCGGGAATTGTTGGCGCGCACACTGGCAATGGCGTCCACGTCGGGCTCGACGCCAGCGGCGGAGGTGGAGGAGACGGGCCGGAAGCGGAAGCGCGCGGACGGGGCGGAGTCCGC
Source organism: Echinochloa crus-galli (assembly GCA_900205405.1). Classification (NCBI taxonomy): domain Eukaryota; kingdom Viridiplantae; phylum Streptophyta; class Magnoliopsida; order Poales; family Poaceae; genus Echinochloa; species Echinochloa crus-galli. The sequence goes on along the minus strand of OAMR01000335.1, from coordinate 293,474 downwards.
GGCGGAGGCGCAGCCGTCCAAGTGGCGGAAGCGGCGGGAGCACGAGATCTACTCGTCCAAGCTCCTCGAGGCGATCCGCCTCGTGCGCGCGGGCCCGTCCGTAGGAAGGCGAAGGTGCTGGGCCGGCTGGTGCCCGGCTGCCGGAAGCTGTCGTTCCCGACGCTCCTTGAGGAGACCACCGACTACATCGAGGCGCTCCAGATGCAGGTCCGCGTCATGGCGGCGCTCGCCGAGGCGCTGTCCGCCGTATCTGCCACCTCATCCTCCTCCTCCGGCGCCGGCTCCTCCTCCTCACCGGCGTGACCGAAGCTCCAAGATTCTTGCATTCGTTGTAAATTTTCCCTCTTTTTTCCCCTCCCACGAATTTTTCCTCGGGATTAGTTAACCTCTAGCTCTCTCTCCCTCTCTGCCCCCCTAGTTTTCCTTGTCGTCTTGTTTCTCTCATTCGGGCGTGCGGTTAGTGTGATGATGAAGAAGACGATGATGGCGTTCCAGTGATTAACCCGTGCTGTAATGTGGTAGAACGAAGAAGCCGTAGGCCACAGTGGTTTTGTTGTCTCCTCTCCTCCCTCCCCCCTTCAGGATTCATTTGTAGCTTGGTTTGTTGGTCTCTTCTTCTCCAACCGCTCTCCGATGAATGCATCTTGAAATGTTCATTCAGTGATTCAGATCACAGCGTGTGATGGTGTTCTTAATTCTTCAATGTGCCTCTTGCTTCACGTCCTGTAGCGTAATCCTCTGCAGCTGCTTGTAAATTCTGCAGTTCGTCAATGCTTGTATGATCTCACAGGCATAATTACTGATCTGTACTTCAGAGAAACCTGAAATGATGCTCGGTTTGTGTGTTGGTGTGGTCGGGACGGCGAGGCGAGCCTCTCATGACGTGTCCGCGATCCCAAGTTACCCCCTTGGTAATAAACACAGGACTGTAGTCGAATCGAAAGAGGTTTGAGCGGGCGAGGTCTAAAATCTCTCAAAAATTCCCAAACTTCCGGCCAAATTGGGCAAATTTTTAACAGAAAAAGACAGATTCAGGTAGCAAATTCGCCAAAGCTATGAAAACCCCGTAGACGATAGCTCATGCTCAGCCAAAGATGGAGAGACTGGAGGATTGGCGATCACAAAAAGAAGAAACAAAAAAGATCTGAGGGGGCCTGTAGGCGATTGTTTATTTCGAACTGGCCAGTGGTACCAGCTTGGAACGTGAAATGTTGCGACGCGAGGGGATTAAATGGCACGTGGCCGATCTGCGCGGGCACGCCCGGTTGAAAACCCCGCCGGGCCCACGCGCAGTCACTGACCCGTGGGCCCGCGCCCCCGCATCGCGTCGCATGCAGTTAAAAACATCTCGCGGACAGCGCCGGCGAGGCCACTTCCCCCACCCCGTCGTTCCACAGCGCTCGTCCGATCCACGGTCTCTCCCTTTCCTTTCTTTCCCCGCGCGTCGTGGTCGCCGCCGGCCCACCGCGACGGGGTGGGCTTCTTCTTCTCGGGCGGGCTCCCGTCGCGCGAGGGGAAAGTACGGCGCTGCCCCCGCCGCTACGCGACAGGGAGGGAAAGGCCGAAAGGGAGCGGCGCGCCGGTGCAGCACCCTCGCGGCCGCCGGACGTGGCCGAGCTGGCTCGGAACGCGGGCGGGGCCCGGGCGTCAGCGAGCCCCGCGCGGCCGGGGGCCGAGGGCCTCCACGTGGTCCGTACGGGTGGCGGGGCACGGGGCGGTGGCGACGTGGCCGCTGCATGATTGGGGCGTCGCCATCGGCGCGGGCGCGGCTCAGGTAGGGCGTGCCGCTGCCGCTGCCATGCTAGGCTGTGCGCGCCACGCGGCTACGTACTACGTGACAGGGGCAGGCCGTATGCGCTCCGCTCGCTGCGGCGCGCTATCAATCATGATCCGCGCGCGCGCTCATGCGGTGTGTTGTGTACCACCACCGGTCCACCGTCGATCAGGATCGATGCCGCCGTGTGCTCCTGTACAACCGGAGCGCCATGCTCCTAGACCTAGCTACACCCCTCTACGCCGGCCCTCTACATCCTCTCGTGCCCGTGCTCGTGGTGTACCATCCATGCCATTCGGGTCGGGCCCCTTGCTCCCTGGTGAACTTGAATGAAGGCCGCCGTCCTCTTTTAGCCACTGCTGCGAGCTTGCTACCTGTCCTCTCCGATCCGGAGCTCCAAGCTGACGGCACTATTTTTGAGTGCGTGTAGAGTGATTTTGTCATCTGAAACCAGAAAACCGGCCGGAAGGTCGCCGGTAGTGGTACGGTGGGGTTTGTTAGCTCCTCGTTCCGGCGCGGCGCCGGCCGTTTTTCGTCGTGTTGGACGTACGTAAGGACAGTATTGGCGGTGGCCGGCGCCGGAGCCGCGCAGCCTTTGCTTGCTGAGGACTTGTTGTCTAGTAGCCTAGATTTGTTGTTCATTAGTGGTATGCCGGTACGCCAGCGCTCTGAAAGCCTGCCTTCCTGGTCGTGTGATGTTTGTGTGTTCTGTTCTCTCTCTACCTGGCAGAGCCTGCCATCATCAACGTGGGACTGTGCTACCCCCTGGATAGTCAGATGTACGCTTTGTTTGGAAGGCCTAACTCCGCATGCTGCCTTCCTGAAATAACGCAGGAAAAGCTTACCTTCCCTTCTCACTGCAAAGATACGGATTCCAAACATTTTTCAACGAAAAAAAACTGGAAAGTTGAAACCACTAATACATCCATCATGCAAACTTGGGTTAGCCTCCGAGGCGAGGCCAGACTGCCAGAGCGTGCGTGCGTGCGCGTTAGGCGATCCGGACCGACGGGCTCCTGAACTAGGCCGACCGCGATGGATGCTCGGTGTTAGACTGCCGTCGCTTCAGGACAGCCAACGGAGTAACCGGCGCGACCGCTTTATTTGTTCGCTCGCCGGGGCCGGGCCCCGCCGCCCCTGCGACGCCACGAGCCATGTGGGTGGCCCGCCCCGCGTTCCATCCCCTTTTCCATCGGGTCGGCGTGGTCTGGTGGCACCACGACGGCGACGGCAGACAGACACAGACACCCCCCTTCTTCCCTCGCGCGGTTTGCGCTGCTTCGCTTCCGTCTCCCTCTCACTGCACGTGGGTCCGGACGGCCCTTCGCTTTGCACCAGAGGCGGAACCGAAACGGAAACCGTGGAGGAGGAGGAGCCCAAGAGCCCTAGCCCACCACGTGGGCGGATAATGCCCGGACCCACCCGCTGCCCAAGTAGAAAATCTTTGCGGGGTGCTGGGCTGCTGGCCTTGACGCCTTTTCGCGGCTGACGTGGCCTGGCCTTCTCCTCCTCCACGCAAATGCAGCGACGCAAAAGGCCTGCCTGTGGCGTCTTCGTTGGAGTCACTGGGATCTTTTCTTCACCTCCCCTCCTCTCACCCTCACCCTCTGCGGCCTGAAACACGGCATGGCGGAGCGGATCGGTGGCCCGGGCCAGGCGCAGCCGAATCTTACAGGCGCGTCGGCATGCGTTTGGCGCTGACGGCTTGATCCCGGGCCACGTCGCTATTAATTCAGGGTACTACATATTGATGGGGGAATTATTGTGCTCATGCTGTTCTTGCCCTCGTAGGCTCCTCCTCTGCCCTTCATCCCGATCAGGGTGGCTTAACCACGCGGCATCTGTTCTAGACCGGATCGCTGTCCGTGCCACTCGCATCAATTGCACGCCTGCTACGCAGGGGATTCTCGTCCATACAATGCGTGCACACGACACGGGGACAGATATGCCTGCCGCGCTGTCGATCTCGATCGTCGTCTGCGCTCTGTATAAACACATGCTTATGCTTGCACACATGTACGCACGTACGTATCCCCATCTGAAAACCCGTGCTGCCGTTACTCACGACCGGCCAAAGCGCACGTTACATGTTGGCGACGGCACGCGGCTGTGTAGGGAGGGAGTAGTGCCTGCCCGGCCGGGCACGTGAAATATAATCGATCCAGTACGAACGCAAGCAACATGCTCCTCCGATCCGGCGAGCGAGAACGACCGCGCGCATGCTCACAAGCACGGCGTCGTCGTCGTCGTGCGCGCGTGCCCGGGCGCGGTTCGTTCCTTTTGCGCGGCTTGCCCCGCGAATCCGCGACACGACACGGGAAGGGGCGGAGGCGTAATCATGGTGTTTGCTCCAGGCCGATGGCGCCGGCGTTGGCGTACGTACGCGACCGGCCTGATGGGAGCCTCCGGGACTCTGGAGAGAGGCGCCGCCCCAGCGGTCGGTTTCGACCTCCACATGCGCGCGAGATGGGATTCAATGCAACGCACGGCAGGCAAAGGCAGCGTCGACGAAACCGACGTCCACTGATTGGGTTTTCCGAGAGCCGGGCCGCGCCTCCAACCGTTCGATGTGCACGGCTAGCTCGGCAAGCATGGGTCTGTCAAGCATCAGCGTGAAGGATCGGAGAAGCCGCTAATGATTGAGCGGGACACTTCCTTCTCGGGGGAACAATGAGCCCACGCGCGCGAGCTTTTCCAGTGGTACGTACGGTGACTGGAAGCAGCACGCATGTTGTAGGTCAGTGAATAAAAGCGTCGTCGGGGAATCACCGTGAAAGTTACACAAAGGTGACCTGTTTACTAGCATGTGAATTATTCGATCCGCTGTAATTGTCGGAGCATCGCGGTGGTCTCTGTGTATTGATCGTGTGAGGAGGTGGTACTATACTAGTCATAACAGGATTGCTCTTGTGTGATCATGCTCCAATCAGTGCGGGTAATTAATCCCATGTGGACTGCAGCCCAGTTTCCCACCTGGGCTCGGCGGGCCTCTTGGAGCGGAGGGGATGGGGATGGGAATGGAAAGGCCGGCGCACCGCCACCGCAGGTCGATCAGAGCGCTGGCGCATCAAGTGGCGCGCGTCAACTTGCCGGAAAGGGTTCCAGAGCGGCCGGGGGTGAGGACCGGGCGGCGACGCGTCACGCACGCATGTGGGATGGCTGGCCGCTGCCACGGTCGGGGTCGGTTGCAAAGAGAAAGAGCGATTGATTGGCCTTGGCCTATGGCCTGGCCCTGGCCCCTCCTCCGCGCGCACATGCGAGGCCCGGCGCACGGCCGGCCGGACGCGGCCACTTGGGGGGTAGGGCATGGAGTCATGGACACGGCCGGCCGCAACCCGCAACGCAGGAGGGCCGGGGCTCCTTTTCTATCCTCGAGATGGATCAGGTAAAACCCCCACCCGCGTCCCTTTCCCCTGGGGAAAGAAAACTGCAGCCTCGCCATGCCTTAGATACTGCCGCGCCCACCTTCCCTGTTTGCGCGCTGCGCTTCGTAGCTTTCGGCTGCGCACTCTGCGCGCCCGTATTCACCAGCGGCTATTTCGAGCGTGCCGTCCACATCTTTGCCTTGTGCCCCTGCCCGGCTTGTCGATTCCACTTGTCGGCACACGGGGACAGCCGGACAGACGAATGTCCGAAGCGATGCACCGGAAGTGGGAATGAGACCGTAAACGAGAGGCCGAGGGGTGGTGCCTTGGCCCAGATTAGACTCCGCCATCGCGCGCGCCTATACGGTTACGGTCGGACGCCATGAAAGATAGACCGCTTTCTCCTCCCCTTCATCAAACTGCCTTCAAATCGCAGGGAAAAAAAACTTTGTCTCTTTGAGGGCCCTGCGCCAGACGTACTGCATGTATAAGAGGCATACTTTTTTGCGGTAAAAAAAAACTGAAATATCTTGAATCTAACTGTTCGATTAAAAAGAAACATACACATGCACATGCATGTCTTTCGATCAAATGCTATCTACAAGCCTAACACTTCCATCTCCACAGCAAAGGACCTAATATCGTAGAAAGCAAGAATTGAGGTCAATAATGCACACTGGAAATTTTTAACGTGTACGCATACGCATGCATATGTTTCAAACAAAGATAATTGAAAGTAAAATAAGACAGGAACTTTACAGTTCATTAAGAAGAAAAAATAAATTAAGATGAAAGAAATTTGAGAGAAAATTAACCTATCGTTACCATAAAGCGCCTATTTGTGGCAATGTCTTTTTCTTTCCCTTCTACGGGATGCCTGCCTGTTTGTAGCTGGAATACCTTGATGGCACTGTTCCTTTTTTGTTTTAAGTAAGCAAACAGCATGAGTGTCATGAACAAGAGATGGAGATAGATACAGGTACGCAATCATCACAGCTGGTAGACGGCATGCAGAGGCACATGACCTCCATGGAGAACAAGGCCCTGTTTAGTTTCCGGTCACATCATCAAACTTCTAAAAATTCTCTCTCCAAACTTCACTATTCACCTATCACATCAAACCTCTTTTCTCATGCATGGAGTACTAAACCTGGGTAAATAAAAAAACTAGTTATATGGTTTTGATGTACACGACGAGACGAATCTTTTAAGCCTAGTTAGGTCATGGTAGGACAATGTTTACCACAAACAAACAAAAAGTGCTACAGTTGCTACAGTGTCCGATGTGACTTTTTACTTCACTTTTTACCTTTTTCCAGGAACTAAACACCCCCAAGTCATACTGGCATGAACTTTTTGTAGTGATTGATCCTGATTATTGGAGTGCGTTGCCAGAAATGTCAACAAGATAGGACAGGTTTTCTTCCGTGCCACGACGGCATACGTACTATACCTTGCAAGTCAAACCAACTATATGGTGGTTATATTATAGATATGCGCATAATGGTGTTCCCGATACCAACCAAAATCTCTTTGGCAGCGAGAACAGATTAGCAATATAACACTTCGGAAAAAAATATTTGAAGGAAATGGAGAATGCAGTCTATAGACTTACATTCATGGCCGTCGGAAAATTATTTGTTTTCTTACAAAAATACAAAATGTATATAAATAGAATTTTTGTCGATCTTAATTTTCTAGCAATAATGCCCACGTGTTTGGCAAATTGCATTGACGGATTGACCCCACAAGTGAGGAATAACAAGTCTATCTCCACTGCTGCCTCCACGTCGTACCGTACGTACTAGCATACGCGGGATGGGGATAAAGTTATTCAAAAGTAGTATAGATAATGCCACTTAAAAGAAGTTAGAGCATGAGAGATCAAGTGATGAGACGAGTGCCACGACGCCTCCAAGCAAAAAGAGAGCTCCTCCAGCCAACCTGCATGCATGTGCAGCAGATGTGCCGAGTTGGTGAATGGTGACTCTGAGAGTGTGGACAGGCGCGAGATGGCGATCAGACACAGAGACTGTGCTCGAAAAGACACGCGAAATGGGCAGAGCAGCCATGCAACCTTGCCGGCCGGGGGATCGGAGGGCTGGCCTGCCTGACAGACACTGGGCGGCCGCCCGGGCTAGCTATGGCCGTGTTTAGGGCCGTGTTTAGATGCCAAATTTGGACCCTAAATTTGGGAGGCATGTGTCCCTTCGTAATCATTGCGCCACTGTAACATTTCGTTTGTATGTGCGAAAAATTGTCCAAAAAATGATTAATTAGGCTCAAAATGTTCGTCTCGCAGGGTACAACAGAAATGTGTAATTAGTTTTTGATTTTATCTACATTTAGTACTCCATGAATGTTATGACATTTTGATGTAATGGGGAATCTTCTTTTTCATAGTAAATTTGGGGATGAAATTTTGGAAGTAAACAAGGCCTAGATGTTGAAATTGGGTGGGTGAATTTGGGATATGAGGTCACATCGTAATCATTACGCTACTGTAGCATTTCGTTTGTATGTGCGAAAAATTGTCCAAAAATTAATTAATTATGCTCAAAATGTTCGTCTCGTAGAGTACAACAAAAATGTACAATTAATTTTTAATTTCATCAATATTTAGTACTCCATACATGTTATGACATTTTGATGTGATGGGACATCTTCTTTTTGCATAGAAAATTTGGGAGTTGTCTTTTTGAAACCTATGAGTCGATCGGATCACTGGATCAGGGTCAAAGCCACTGCACGTCTCTGCATGCAGTTGTTAGATGAGCTCTCTGCGCCGATCTCTGCTTCCGGCGAGGGGCAGGGGCCGAACAGCTCACGGGAATTGCATCAACGTCATTGTCACCGGATGAGTGCATGCATGCAGCGGCGTGGTTTTCTAGATCATCCGAGAAATGACACGCATGCAGCCTTGCATGATAAGAAGCTCTGGGCTTCTGGGCTTCTGGCTGCCGGTGCTCATCAATCCCTCCTCCAGTCCTCCATGCGACGGGACCATGGCTGGATACAGCCATAGAGGTACAGCGCCACACACTCCACTGCCTACTGCTCGTCTTGCTAGCCTCACTCCAATCACTGATTCACCTGACGAGCCACACCACTGTCCGATTCCGATGGGGGTTGCCATATTCAATACGTGATGGAATACGTGCGTCACAACAGTGAACATATACCAAACAAACCCAACCAACCCTTCTACAAAGAGTATGGTATAGGCCTTTGTTTAGATGTTGGAATTGGAGTGTTGAATTTGGGAGTAAGATGTCACTTCGTAATCATCGCGTCACCGTAGCATTTCGTTTGTATTTGTAAAAAAATTATCTAAAAATTGATTAAGTAGGCTCAAAATGTTCGTCTCGCAGAGTACAACAAAACTGTGTAATTAGTTTTTGATTTTATCTACATTTAGTACTCCATGCATGTTATGACATTTTGATGTGATGGGGAATCTTCTTTTTACATAGTAAATTTGGGAGGTGAATTTGGGATCTAAACAAGGCCATAGACTACAGCTAGAGCATGCATGGTGTTAGTGTAGGCGTCAAACTGTCACGTCCTCCGCTCCTCCGCGTACGGGCTGACGAGGCGAGGGGCGGCTCGCATCTCACATGGGGGCGGGCCGGGCGGGACAGGGGAAGGGCTAGTCCGGCGAGCGACGCGCCCCTACCAAAATGGCAATGCGAAATGGACGTACTCGCGGCCGAGCTATCAGGAGCCGATCGATCGAGACGGCCATGACGGCTAGCCCGGCCCTTATCATAGCATAACCCTCCGGCCCCATGTCTTGCTTTGCTTTGCATCCGTTCGATCGTAGTAGTACATGTACATCACATGCTCATGCTCGCTACATTCACGCTGAGCCAGCCTGCAAAATTAATTCAAGCTGTTTGGCCAGGCGCTTGCATGATTGGCTGGTGGACCGGGCGCCAGCCGGCCCGCGAGCGCACGCACCGATCATATCCGCCCCCGTCTCTCCCTGCGCATGCACGCGACCGCGTACCGGCGGCGTACGGGCGGGCGCGCACGCCTGCTCCCGTGCCCCTGCCCGTGCCTGCCTGGCCCGGCCGGCCGGCCTGCCGCGCCCGCGCGCATGCATGTGGCGTACCCGCGCCCGCGGTGGCCGTGCATGCCGCCCCAGAGCCGCGAGCGTGCCCCCGGCCCAGCCCTGCCCTGCCCTGCCGTGGCGAGCGAGCGCCCGCGGTGGCAGCGGCAGCGAGCGCATGTGGCCTGTCGACCGGCCGGTGGCGAGGCCGATGGCGCCTTGGATTGGCTTCGGCTCTGGCTCTGGCCTGGCCTCGCCTCGCCTCGCCTCGCCTCGCTGTGGTGTCTCGTGCGCGCGGGGACTCGGCGCGCCTTGGACCACCAATAATGGACGGAGGCGGACGGGCGGACGGAGAGGCGCAGCGCAGCGCTGGCCGCTGTCCACCCAGCTGCGCCTGCCTGCGCTGCGCTGCGCGCGCGACTTTGCACGGCGTCGGCACATGCGTGTACCATCCACGATCCGGTATTGGGAGCGCGCTTTTGCTGGGGCCCCGCCTCGCCCCGGCGTCGCGCTGATGCCGTACGGCGGTAGCTGCTCCTTGTCGTCGTCGTACGTTGCTGGTGGTGGATTTTGCTGTGGGACGACGAGAGGGAGGAATCGGTCGATCGGAGGAACTGCGTCTGCGTACCGGTAGTAGCAAAGCAAGCATGCTTTGCCGGGTCGGGCTCCGGCCCTAGCTGTAGCACAACCGGCCAAGAAGCCCAAGACTGTTTCACACCAGAATGTACACCGGCCGGTCGGGTCAGAGTTCTTTGGTCATGCAGTTTTTTATTTATTGACATGCATGGGAAATGATCACGTGCAACTGCTTTACCCTAGTTTTTTATCTTTCTTTCTCGTGGCACTTTTGATATGTTGTCTAGATACGGCTAACTAATGTCACTGCAAAAAGAAGCTCAAGAGGACAAGGCACAAGGGGAGAGAAAAAACAGAAAGCATCGAGAGGGTCGCCCTCGTCGCTAGTCTCACGCTCAGCTCATCAGGCGACAAATGTTCAAGCGTGCCAGCGGCGTGTCTCCCTCCCATATCTGTTGACCGTTGATCGGATCGGAAGCAAGCCGGCCGGCCCATGTCCGTATCACTAACTAGTCCCCCCGGACCGTCGATCTCGAAACGAGCGGCGCAGCTGGTAGCCGAGAGAGACCCGCCCTGTTCTCGCCAGGCCAGATTCCCCTTTCCGGAACAGTGGCTTTACACATGCGAAAGTTTGCCTGCGCAGCGCGCACGCGCCGCTGTCACTTTGCAACGGTGTGCGTGAGCGTGCCCGATGGCGACTGATAGATAGCGAGGCGAGCTGAGCCTCAGCCTCAGTCTCAGCAGCAGGCAAAGCTAGCGGCCGGCCACGTACGTCCGCACCAAAGAGGACACCAGCACACGCACGCACTAGCTAGCTGCCGTTGAGTTGATGGATCGATCGAGACACGCACGTTAGGGATCACTCAGGCAGGAGCAAGGCCATGCACACGCTCCTGCATCCTGTCGACGTTTACGGATTCCGGGGAGAGCGAGAGGAGCACAGCACGGATTGTCTCCGGTTTGTTTGAGTTAAAAATAGGGTGGAGAGCACACGCATTTTAATCATCTTTTGTTTTCTGATGATCGGGAACGAGCGAAACGAAACCATGTACAATCGGGGATGTCGACATCGGTCGGAGAGGATCAGAGGACAGGGTTACTCTGTTCCACTAGATTCCTTGTCATTTTCAGCAGGAGCAGTGCAAAGATTGACGCGTTACGTTCCTGGGCCATTGGGCGCCAAACACGATGGACTAGTTGGGTGTCAGGATCACTCGCCCGAATAATCCCCACTGGGTAGCTAGCTTCGTCACTGCTCATCCGGACTCGGGGACGGGGACGAACAGTGTCTTTTGTTTGCTGTTGCTAGTCGATAAATAGGACTCTGTACAAGGTAACAACGTAAGATTAAGATTGTCACAATGCTAGGAGACGCGTCGTGATTTATGCAATCAGTATCAGGAGAAAGCAGGCGCGTGTTGCTCATGTATATATGTTAATTGATGATGAAACAACAATTATGCTTGGCCACAAGTCCGCAACACGACATGCCACTACTTTCCCTAGTGTCTTTTTACAAATGGCCGGTGGTAATCAATTTTCTTTAGGATTTTCCTCAAACGGCTAAGTTTTTTAGTCTAATTAAGATATTTTTCAAGAGTTAATTACTAAGTGGTCTTTTTTGTTGGCAAATGTTGGTTGAGAGCTTATTTTAGACTATAAATTCTTAGCTATTTGAGAAAAAAATAATTAAGGAAATATGATAGCCTTTAGCGGGGACGTGGATATTAGCTGGAGCAAATTAAAGCACCTTGCACGCCTGGTTCTGGCCTTTTTATTTTCTACAAATTTGCCTATCTAGTCGTTTAGTTTTTTAATATAATAATATAATAGGGAGCCCTCTATCTGTTGTGTTTAACATAATAGAACAATGTCTTGCTACGTGTATAAGATTTTCTTCTAACGGGTGCTATTCAGTCTTTATTTTTAATATAAGGGAAAGAAATGTTCATTAACTGACAGGCGCAGCTGAATCGCTTGCGACCAAATCCTGAATATTAATCAACAAGCTCTCCAAAATTGGATCAACACTAGCCGAACACAAACTCTCAAGAGCAGCTAGAACATGTGCGTTGTTCTTTCTTTGCTAAGTATACTACAGTAGATGTCTATTAGAGCGAAGAATGCATGCTAGTTCAATTATCATATATACATGTATTAAGCGTCTAAAAAGGATTTTGAGTGCTGAGGCCTGAGGCCATCAAGATATCAATAACACATTATTCAGGAATGGGACGGCGACGGCATAGATGAACAAGTATCTTCAGTGGCAGAGCTAGGCCGGCTAACAAAAGGGGTTGATCCACCTCAACCTTTTCTTCTTCCTCTCCTTTAATGGCAAGAAATTAGAGAGGTTTAGAAAGACTATGTGTTGTGTATCAGTATGTAGGGGGGCAGAGCCCCCTAGCCCCCTGCTGGTTTCGCCCTTGAGTATCTTGCGTATATAATGTTGGGGGTGTCACCTTCACTGATTAGTATCCAACCAGATGTATCTCGAAACCATATCCGATCCTTTCATACCATTAAGTTCTTCTGATAGACAAACACAGCTAGTGTTCTTTACTTACATGAAAACTGCTGTAACCTCACCTCATGAACCGCGCCTTTTCACGATAAGTTGATAATAACAGTTCACAAATCAGAGAACTATTATTAGATACGACTATATATGTGAAAGACCTTCACTGTTAAAAAAGTCTGTAACTTTTAGAATGGGAGGTTTTTTAATTAATAAGAGGGGAAAAATAGAGTACTAAATTGGCTATGCTCTTGATTAGAGGTTCTACTTTAATGGCAACCAATAATTTGATTGAAGGCTAATGATGGTTAGGCCGGCCTAATGCTCCTCTGTCCCCTCTCCTAAACAATACCATGGGCTGGAGGACACGATACGTGCGGGCCACTCCAACACTCGATTTTTGGTTCAGCTTGCCATGGATGCATGCAGGCACGTGGGGACATGATTCAAAAGCTACAATTGTTTGTTTGATTCCCCTTAATGAACTCCAACTAAACTAGGGGTATGAGGGAGATGAACCCACATCCTTATCCTAGCAGTGATCAGCAAGAATCTAGCTAGGTGCTTATTTATATATACATGCATCTGCTTTGTGTTTGTTTACACCGGCATTGACAAGTTTGCCCGCGCGTGTATAGGAGTCATTCGAGCATAAGGATAGCCACTTGATCGCGGTTTCTTGCAGGGAAGCATAGGCTCCATCATCTTTCTCCCGCGAGGATAATATATATGTGCCATCACATGGAGAGTAACATGCATGCATTGAGCAGTAGTGTATTTTGGGAGTCTGCATATGCGCAATATATCTCATTAGAAAAGACGTCGTTAAAAATGTTTTCAGTTACGCACCGTGCAGCTTTATCTAATTTCCTTTTCACTTACATCATCCAAATTAAGGATAGAGTTTTGCTCAGCAATTCCTTTTTGGCCGCCATAAATTCAATTTAGCCGAAGACAAGCTAGGCCTCTTTGGTAGATCAATTGTACGTCCTAGACTTATATTAGGAAAATCACACATATTATACTCTCAATAGAAGGAAAAGAACTGCCCTGAAAATTTATTCATCAAAACTTCAGGGATGGATCTGTGCAGTGTGGAAAAATAAAATAACATCAAATATTGCAGCATTGACATCTGTGTGTGAACACAGCTTTCTTTCGGTGCAAAACCCCCACTAGTTTATAAGTAACGTGATTACCAAACGTTAATCATCAGTATACTTAATCTAGAACTTGCCAGATGGTTAGCATGAACGTGTCATCGATGTATCCAATAATGCAACGGCCAAAGTTTGCCGGCTAACCAACCCCGTCTCTCGGTGCAAAGGGACCTAGCTGAAAATGCACTACACTACACATGCACCTTGAGCTGGAATGACGGTGCGAGCTGAGGGCTGATTAGAGACACAAGGGATTACAGATTAGGAGTCCTTCCCAAGGCTTCCTATAACGTGCTAAAATATGCCGATTGCTGACGGTTACGGGCAACAGAAAAAGTTGCACACCGGAGAATAATCCAGGGTGTTGCAATGACAAAAGGGCATGGAATGAACGAAGCTATAGGTAGGCAAGCGACATCTCATAGCGCGCACACGCCTTCATGCAACACACACACACACACACTAGGGATCGGCCGATATAATAGCGACGGGTGCATCCGTTGCAGCTGGCGTTCCGGTTTGTTGGACGGCAATGGCATCGATCGTGCATGTGGCTGCATGTGCTCCATCGCCCCCCGTCGCAACGCGCCAGCGCCATACAGACCACACCCATGCACGCACACGCACGCCCTACCTATCTATATATTCATCCCGGCCTGCTGATTGATCTATCAATCCTAGCCGCCAAAAGCGTATTCGTTGCGTGCGTGGCCGATCAGCCGATAGATGCCTCGCGCCTACCAACATGTACACATCCAGCCGCTTGCTTGAATTGCATTGATCGACCGGCACTACGGCGACGGAGACTTTCCGCGAAGCCGCCGCCGCCGGTTGTGCGCGGCAATATAGAATCACCGTGCTGCGTTTGCGTCGCCGGCCGTGTCCCGCCAACCGCCGCAACGGCGCCATTAGACTAAGCCCCGCGCGCGCCCTTTTGTGGGTGGTTCGCGGTGATGGTTCGGACATGCGCATCTGGAGGAGCTAGCCGCACCGGCACGCATGATTGGGCGCCGTGGCGCGCCCCATGTTCGCGCGATCACATCCCTATCCATCGTCCATGGTGTAAACAACAAAGATCGCGGCTATATATGCGTGCGCACTCATTAGAAACCTATCAAAAAATGTATTCAGTGTAGATACGGTATTGAGATGTGGATACCTAGTATGAGACAAGAAACAAGACTCAGTAGTAGTAGTAGAAGAATAATAAAAAAGAAGAATCTCCATTCCAAATTAGTATTCATTGTTCGTCTTTCTCACAACGCATGACTGTTTGCTTTATTAAAAAAAATGAAGTACCATACCATTTATTTATTTATTTATGATATCATCAAAGATATTTTAAACATAACTTACTATTTTTTTGTATTTTTAATTAAAATTTTAAATAAAACAAACGGTCAAACATTATTAGAATTGTAACAGTAAATATAATTTGAAATGGAGGACGCAGCATCTGTTCAAAACTTGCACAAAGCTATGGACGACCCTAGTATGTTGGGAGTCTGCATATGCGCAATATATCTCATTAGAAAAGACGTCGTTAAAAATGTTTTCAGTTACGCACCGTGCAGCTTCATCCAAATTATGGACTAGAG
Source organism: Echinochloa crus-galli (assembly GCA_900205405.1). Classification (NCBI taxonomy): domain Eukaryota; kingdom Viridiplantae; phylum Streptophyta; class Magnoliopsida; order Poales; family Poaceae; genus Echinochloa; species Echinochloa crus-galli. Next base: position 278,432 of record OAMR01000335.1, on the reverse strand, counting down.
TTTTGCTCAGCAATACCTTTAGCCACCATAAATTCAATTTAGCCGAAGACAAGCTAGGCCTCTTTGGTAGATCAATTGTACGTCCTAGACTTATATTAGGAAAATCACACATATTATACTCTCAATAGAAGGAAAAGAACTGCCCTGAAAATTTATTCATCAAAACTTCAGGGATGGATCTGTGCAGTGTGGAAAAATAAAATAACATCAAATATTGCAGCATTGACATCTGTGTGTGAACACAGCTTTCTTTTTGTGCAAAACCCCCGCTAGTTTATAACTAAGTAACGTGATTGCCAAACGTTAATCATCAGTATCCCTTAATCTAGAACTTGCCAGATGGTTAGCATGAACGTGTCATCGATGTATCCAATAATGCAACGGCCAAAGTTTGCCGGCTAACCAACCCCGTCTCTCGGTGCAAAGGGACCTAGCTGAAAATGCACTACACTACACATGCACCTTGAGCTGGAATGACGGTGCGAGCTGAGGGCTGATTAGAGACACAAGGCATTAGAGATTAGGAGTCCTTCCCAAGGCTTCCTATAACGTGCTAAAATATGCCGATTGCTGACGGTTACGGGCAACAGAAAAAGTTGCACACCGGAGAATAATCCAGGGTGTTGCAATGACAAAAGGGCATGGAATGAACGAAGCTATAGGTAGGCAAGCGACATCTCATAGCGCGCACACGCCTTCATGCAACACACACACACACACACACTAGGGATCGGCCGATATAATAGCGACGGGTGCATCCGTTGCAGCTGGCGTTCCGGTTTGTTGGACGGCAATGGCATCGATCGTGCATGTGGCTGCATGTGCTCCATCGCCCCCCGTCGCAACGCGCCAGCGCCATACAGACCACACCCATGCACGCACACGCACGCCCTACCTATCTATATATTCATCCCGGCCTGCTGATTGATCTATCAATCCTAGCCGCCAAAAGCGTATTCGTTGCGTGCGTGGCCGATCAGCCGATAGATGCCTCGCGCCTACCAACATGTACACATCCAGCCGCTTGCTTGAATTGCATTGATCGACCGGCACTACGGCGACGGAGACTTTCCGCGAAGCCGCCGCCGCCGGTTGTGCGCGGCAATATAGAATCACCGTGCTGCGTTTGCTTCGCCGGCCGTGTCCCCAACCGCAGCAACGGCGCCTTTAGAATAAGCCCCGCGCGCGCCCTTTTGTGGGTGGTTCGCCGTGACGGTTCGGACATGCGCATCTGGAGCTAGCCAGCCGCGCGCACCGGCACGCATGATTGGGCGCCGTGGCGCGCCCCATGTTCGCGCGATCACATCCCTATCCGTCCATGGTGTAAACAACAAAGATTGCGGCTATATATGCGTGCGCACTCATTGCCTTTGCCCGGGTGATCGACGTGCCTTCTTCTTCCGTCGAAGAGAGAGCACCCTAGCTTCATTAGCGATCGATCGCCTCATCGATCGCTAGCTAGCTACTATACCTCCTTTTCACTCTCCGCGATCGTCGATCGGAGGCGCGCGCGGTCGAGGATGAGAGGAGATAGCAGGAGCAAGGCGGCGACGACACGACCGACGGCGCCAGCGATCGGCGAGAGGGACATCTTGGAGGACGCTAGACTGGTCAAGCAGGTGAGGGAGCTGCGGAGGCTGGTGCCGGTCTGCCGGGAGCCGTGCGGGCTCGGCGACCTGTTCCAGGACGCGGCGATCTACATCGAGGACTTGCAGGTGCAGGTCAAGGTGATGCGGATGCTGCTCGACAAGCTCTCCGACGATGAGTGACGAATGATTCTTGCGCGCGCGCGCGCGCTTACACAAGGGTTGTTGTCAGTACGTTGTGTCCATGATTGAATCGGGAGGCCGGAGACATCGGCGGGGTCGTACTAGTATACACTGTAATCCAATTCATTCATACGAATTGTTTGATTCTTGCATGTTATAGAATTGTTGATATCTTATTTGATTCTCATACTTATTTTCCTCTACAATCATTCATTTATATTTGTGAACCGCATACATATATGTGTACCTGCTTGCAGTGGAAGTGTTAAATAAATGTAAATGTAAGAACAATCTGCCGTGGTTTACTTCCGTCTAGCATTTACAAGAATATAAAAGGAAATGAAAAAAAAATATCCCGCCTAATACATGTGCCTCTTGACCTTTTCCTCCACACGTGCCTCTTGAATGGAGCACACTGGTGTAAGTGTAAGACTTTAAAACTAGGGAGAAAAATCATTATGCACATACGTGCTCATATCCGAAGATGGATGGGATTCTTGCTCCCTTCTACCTCACACTGCTCAGGAGCAAAACCTTGGTGTTGTCAGCGCGCTTCTGTGATCCTGACTATCGCCTAGTTTTACAATCTAGGGTAGATTAGGGTTTAGAACTCGGGCGGAGAGATTTTAGATGAATCCTTAGGGCTGGCATGACTAGCGACTTCTAAAGATTTGGTAGGGTACATGTGGTGGAAGAAGGGGCAATAGTAGGTCAAGTTAGTCAAGACGACAACTTAGAAACCTATCAAAAAATGTATTCAGTGTAGATACGGTATTGAGATGTGGATACCTAGTATGAGACAAGAAACAAGACTCAGTAGTAGTAGTAGAAGAATAATAAAAAAGAAGAATCTCCATTCCAAATTAGTATTCATTGTTCGTCTTTCTCACAACGCATGACTGTTTGCTTTATTAAAAAAAATGAAGTACCATACCATTTATTTATTTATTTATGATATCATCAAAGATATTTTAAACATAACTTACTATTTTTTTGTATTTTTAATTAAAATTTTAAATAAAACAAACGGTCAAACATTATTAGAATTGTAACAGTAAATATAATTTGAAATGGAGGACGCAGCATCTGTTCAAAACTTGCACAAAGCTATGGACGACCCTAGTCCGTAGCCCAGGAACCTCCGGCCCAATATTAGCCGGCCCTAGTATAGCACGGCCACACATACAGAACCGCAGAGCGACGACAGGCGTTGCTTCAATCCCGTCCCGGAGCCGCCGCCACCAGGGGCCAAGGGCCCATTAAATATCGCCACGTCGTGTGGGCCGTATCAGCCCATATACAGAGCCACACCACCCACACTTCCGAACAAGGCAACAAACCTACAAGGAATTCCAACCTACCAAGGTCCTGCTCCTCCTCGCTCGGTCTTCCCCGTTCTCGCCGCCTTCTCCTTTCTGCCCCTCCCACCTTTTTTTTTTTAGGGCAATTCTGCCCCTCCCACCTCTCTCCACTCCGTTTTCTCTTCGGAAAACCCCAGCAGCCCCACAGCGAATCCCTAGGGTTTAGCGGCTAAACCACCGCCGCGCCTATGGACGTCGATTCGGACCCCGCCGCCGCGAGCAAGCCCACCCAGATGGACCTCGAGGAACAGGCATGCCGCCGCCGCCGCCAACTCCCCCCTGATGTTTTTCCCCTTTCTTAATTTGGATTTAGGGCCACGGTAGTGACCGTTCTCCGCCCTTGCTGTCGAGCATGCGCAGACGGACGCGAAGGGGAAGGGGAAGGCAGAGGAGGGGAGCATGAAGAGCGAGGAGCTCGCGGATTCCATCGGAGGCCTCTCCATTGGCCCGGGGCGCACCAATTTCAAGAAGAAGCCCGTGATCATCATCGTCATCGGCATGGCTGGTGCGTCGAATTCGTTCGCCCGCTGTTTAATTGACGTTTTAGCAGCATGAATCGTGGAAGCCACCTGTGATAAACTGTTCAAAAGTAGCCCGGGAGCCAAGAGTTTTGGTTTATTGTCTCGTGCAGGGACAGGGAAGACGACATTGATGCACCGGCTGGTGTGCGATATGCAAGCCACGAACAAGAGGGGCTATGTGGTCAATCTTGACCCTGCGGTGATGACACTGCCATTCGGGGCCAACATTGACATCCGCGACACGGTGCGGTATAAGGACGTGATGAAGGAGTACGGCCTTGGTCCCAATGGTGGCATCCTCACCTCACTTAACTTGTTTGCTACCAAGTTTGATGAGGTTGGGTGTTATATTCTATTTCTCTATCGCACAAATACATCTCCTATCCTATCAGTGGGTTTTTGTTATTTTAATTAATAGATTTTCATAGAACTGCGGGTCTGTCCTTTAGTCTGTTTCTTAGTTCTGTATGGTTCTAAGAGTTTTGAGGTGGAAACTTCTGCCTGGTACCCCAGGTCATCATGTCTATCCACGGTTTAGCTTGCCTGTCATTGTATGGTAGAACAATATTTTCTGTCACATTTAATGGAAAGAGGGATACCTGATTTGAAAATTTTTTAACAACTTGTTAGTTGAAAAATAGAAAGTCATTAAATCGTATCATCCATGGTGAACAGGATAAATTTGTCTAGAATGTTGTGTGTAGGGACCAAATGCTTACTAGGAAAGTTTACATCTATCTGAAGAGTTAAATAATAAATTTTTAGCTGTGCAGCTTCGCAAATCAATGTTTAGCTAACTTTGGAGTTGCACTTGAACTCTGGGATAATATTACAATTTTCTGGTCAGGTATAGATCTTCCAGAAACAGGAAATTGAATGCTATGCACTGTTACTGAAGATGATAGAATTTGGGATCAAAGATAGAACTGATATGCTCTGTAAATGATGTCTTGTGTACTGGCTTGAACGTGTTAAATAATACATTCTAGATGCCATGCCTACTATTACCATCCATGCTGACTTCCATAATAAGTGTGCACAATTTATCCTGCATAGGAGTGCCAGGGAATTTATCTGATGCCATGCTGAATAATTTAACTTAAATATATTGTTCCTTTTGTGGTGCATGGGAAATAGATTTTCTTGCTACCTTTGTTTTGTTCAGCTAACATGACATCTGATATCCATTCGTAGGTTGTTTCTGTCGTTGAAAGGCGTGCAGATCAACTAGATTATGTACTGGTGGACACGCCTGGGCAGATTGAGATCTTCACTTGGTCGGCTTCAGGAGCTATCATCACTGAAGCTTTTGCATCAACATTTCCAACAGTTGTTGCATATGTTGTTGACACACCTAGATCAACAAGCCCCGTTACTTTTATGAGCAATATGCTTTATGCCTGCAGTATTCTCTACAAAACCCGACTCCCTCTAGTCCTAACATTCAACAAGGTTGATGTTGCCAAGCACGAGTTTGCTATCGAAGTACGTATACCACTTATGACAATATGGCTTCCTATGTTGTCTATTCTATCCCGTTGCATCTGCCATACATTCACATCTTGCCAAAATTATACTTTATGTGCCATGCAATGGATCTGTTTTTACTAAGCTGATTTTTCTTACTGTGAAATATGTGTATTGTTTAGCAAGGCTGAGTTTATGGTACTGTACATTCCAGTATTCCACCACTTTGGCCTTTTCACAATCTGGTATTGATATCTTACTTTATTGCTGGACCAGTGGATGCAAGACTTTGAGGCGTTTCAGGTAGCTTTGGAATCGGACAAATCTTATTCCGCCACATATACCCGAAGCCTCTCCCTGGTTCTTGACGAATTCTACAAGAATCTACGCTCTGTTGGAGTGTCTGCAGTGTCTGGTACTGGAGTCAATACATTTTTTGAAGCTATAGAAGCAAGCGCCAAGGAATACATGGAAACCTACAGGTCTTGTTTCCTACGATGAGATAGAAGACTGCTCTGCCTGCCCATACTTGCAACCTTGTTACTAATTGGTATTTGAAAATTTCAGGGCTGATCTTGACAAAAGGATTGCTGAAAAGGAAAGATTGGAGGCAGAACGCAGGAAAGAGAACATGGAAAAATTGCAGAGAGATATGGTGAAATCCAAAGGACAAACTGTGGTGCTCAGCACTGGTTTGAAGGACAAAAATCCTGCTTCAGACATGATGGATGATGCTGAGGACGAGGAAGAAGATGAGGAATTTGAGGAGGAATTTGAAAAGTCTGGGTTTATTGTGGATGATGAAGATGAAGAAGATGAAGGAGAAGATGAGGAGGTGGCTCATTTTGGCTTTTGAGGTATTATAGTGTTGCTCCATTTGAATGTGAGTTTTACCAGTTGTTAGTAATGCTCACGCACTAGCCTTCGTAGGATGTGAATGTGCATTTCAGGCACAGCACATACTTTTGTTTGTTACTTGACCAAGAAGCATATGGTACATTATTAACACATCATATATTATACATCCGGACTTTTAAGCATCTCACAATGCATTGCTTGTCTAGTGCCAAGATGAGATGGTATTGTTCCTCGCACTAGTTGCTTTTACATACATTCTTCATTTCCAATCTGATTTTATTAAACTCTGTCTTGGCAGGGTGACCAAACAGTAACTTGGTGGTGCACTGATGGATAACCCATTGATTTTGGGTGCTTGTCTACGGTTTACCGAACTGGCAAAAAACTGGTGATATCAGTAGGTGGCTGTATTACTCTGTAAATCAAATCTAGCACTTGTTTAAACTCATCTTGGTGCTGGCAGTGCATGTCGTATTTTTTAGACTTGGTCACTTGGAGGTTGAATTTGATCCCCTCGCAGGGTCGATGCAAGCTAAATATGTCCAGTTGTGCCGTGTAATCTGTTGCGCCAAGTCGTAACTCGTGACATAATCCTTAACTGGATCAATGGTCAGAGGGACCTTTTGTCTCACACCGTCTCATCCATGCCAAACTGTTATTTAGTCGTTGGCAAGAACAGGAAAAGTGCGTTTGATTCGTTGCGATCCTGAGCTGTATATAACTCGGCTGGGCAAACTCGCATGTGCAGCCATACTGTGCTTGGCTAAATCACTTGTTTGGAGACAAATAAAATGGCAAGATTCTTTGGCTATCCATTCGGTTCTCCAGCAAATTAATAGAATCCACGATGCAGATCAAACTCAAGGAGAAAAGGAAAGTGCAGAGTTAGCACAGATGTTTCACATCTTCTCAGCTCGTCCTGCGTGAGTTGTCAGGTCGTAAGTCTTTGCATAGAGTTTGCTGGCCTCATATGCAATCGGATCATGCGCCATTTTGCTGGCCTCATATGAAATCGGATCATGCGCCATCCTGGAAAAAAGGTTGCACGATTCGTGCTCAGTCCAATAGTCTTCCGGGTGAGACGGAAACATGATTTTGCTGAAATCCAAAGTGAACAAGCGTTTGTGAACAAACCTGAAACCTCGACAGATCCCTTCGTAGCAATGAAAGCCCATTTAGGCTAAACATGGACCATTCGGCAGCGAGCCCGGCCCATACGACCACACCAACTGGCCCCAACCCCGCAAAGGGCAGCACAGCAGCCTCTCGAGTGAGTCTCGCCCCCCGCACCTCATCAGAGAGACGCCCCCCTACCACCACCACTGCAAGGCGACGACGGCGAGATGTTCCTGCGGCGAATCCTGACCGGCGGGGGCGGCCTGGCGGCGCTGCGCGCGGCGCGCGCCGTCAAGGAGACGACGGGGATCGTGGGTCTTGAGGTGGTGCCCAACGCGCGGGAGGTGCTCATCGGGCTCTACACACGCACGCTCAAGGAGATCGAGGCCGTCCCCAAGGACGAGGGCTACCGCAAGGCCGTCGAGTCTTTCACCAATCACCGCCTCCAGATCTGCCAGGAGGAGGACGACTGGAAGCGCATCGAGGACCGAATCGGATGCGGGCAGGTCGAGGAGCTCATCGAGGAGGCCGAGGACGAGCTCAAGCTCATTTCCAAAATGATTGGTACGCGATTCTTGACTACCTTACCGCCCCCCTTATTGTCTCCACATTCGATTCCTTTTTTATGGCTTACCGATCCGTAGGCAGCAGTTAGGGTAATCGATGTATTTGGTCCAATCAGTTTTACTTGTGTGATAGGTGGATTCACTGATTTGGGGACAGAACTAATACAATATAGTGCCGATTAATGCGTGGTTATCTCATCTAGGACATGTTATTGTTTGATGGTCGGTGGTAGTGATAGGATTGGGATTTTTTGGATAGTCATCGGAATTATAGATAGATGAAAGGTTGGTGTGATGTTGCCTTATCTTCCCACGAACTCTCCCTGATATTGTTCATTTAGAGTCCACGGCTCTAACAAAATGAGAGTGAGCTTTCTTATGGACTGGTCGGTCCTTGAAAATACTACCTGAGACTGGAGTGTTTATAGATGTCTTGTGTGATTCTGGTCTCATGGTGCTTGCTGCATCTGGAAATCAGGAAATGGCTACTTGAACTGCCTGTTTCCTCCCATTAGGATCAGTATATCAGACTGATGCAGTAGCATCTCACATTTCTATCCTTTGTAGTATACCACTATACCACTAAATTGATCGTGCAGCATTTCACCTCTTATTTTGTGTTAGTCTGAAGTGCCAGTGTGCCATGTTCTTATCTTTTGAGAAAAATGTGGGAAGAAAATCTGATGTGTTTGTAGTCTGTCTGTGTTTCTGATTTAGTAGAGTGTAACTGAAATAAACCCCAAATACTTTATGTGCACTTCAATCTTATTTCTTATTCTGGTTTTGCCGTTTTAGCTTACTAGCAAGAATGCAAATCAAGCAGGCATAGACCACAAATACCTTAACAGTGTCCTTCATATGCTTTGTCCACGTAGCTGCAGAATTTTACAAATCAATCAGTGATAATGATAATTGAGAAATAAATTCTAGCTGCAAAAGTTTGTTGAGTGCATGGACCGCAGGATGTTATCTTCATTTAATAGCTTTGCCAAGTAAGTTATTGTTGCTAAAACGCTGAGTGACTATCACTGATTGTCTCTGATGGTGCATTTGCAACACTGCTTATCCGCATAATGATGGTGATGTTCTAGCCCCTCAGTTCCAGTATTGTTTGTGTGTGTACTGTTGGCTGATACAAAACTTTGTGCTTCAATTTGTTCTAATGTGATTTTACACTGCAATGATTGGCAGAATGGGACCCATGGGGTGTTCCTGATGACTATGAATGCGAGGTGATTGAAGATGACACCCCGATTCCTAAGCATGTTCCTCAACACCGGCCGGTTGCTCTTCCTGAGGAGTTCTTCAAGACACTAGATGCTGTCAAATCGGATCCCGCTCTGCAGGGTGATGCTCCTCCTCAAGTGAAGGCATAAAGATGTGGACTCTCCACGATTATGGCATTTCACATTTTGCTGTGTTGAGTAGAGACTAGTTTCTTGCGTCATTTGCCAGCATTGTGCTTGTTGTTCCAAGCAGAATAAATTTCTGGTGAGTACTATCAAAGAGTGAGTTTCGACTCAGTGATTTGACACTGTAACTTTGTTGTCAAAGAATGCTTAATACCCCTAAACATTGTTCATTTTGATGTTAATCTATGTTGGTGGAATACCGAATGCTAGTTGAGCTCAGACTTAGTTTCGTGTATGAGACATTGAGACCCCCGTACTTCCCTAATTGACATCAATGATTGCTTGAATGTTACATTTAAACTTTGCATTTGGGCACCAGTTTTACTCCTGGAACTTGGCGCAAGGCTGCCAGAACCTAGAAATCTGGTGAGTTCATTGCCTGGTGCAGTTATAGTGCCATAGTGGCATAGCCGCTGCGAAATCCGTTGATAGCGTATCAGCGTATGCCTGGCGCACCGCAAAACCATAGCCTACCACGTACACGCAAGCTGTGATCTGAACTGGATCGCTATTCAGGGCAGGCACCGTTTCATCGGCACTAGCCAAAGGAATGGAGGCCGGTAGGCGGCACAACGGCGCTTTAACAGTAGTACAAAGAACTCACTTCTCCAATATCAAGGCTGACTCCAACGATGAGAGGCAAATCCATTTTTGCCTCTCTAGAGGGGACTGTGCACTACAAAATGATCTCCAACAAGGAAAGGTAAATGGGGATGCATTTTGCATTGGAGGAGAGAGGAGAGCTAATTTTGACTCCTCTCTCCTCTAATGCATTTCGTTGGAGCTAGCAGCAACAGGCCATGGAAAATGCACCATCTGTTGAAGACTTCACCAAATGCATGCTTATCCAGCTCCTGTACAAGAGATGCATTCCTCAATTTGTCTCTGAAATATGCAACCTATTGATGGAGTTAGTCGCTGAACATCATAGATTCACAGCTATGCGCTAAAACTTAGTATTCACTATGATGTTCCTAATTAGTATTCACTATTGATATTTTCTGGCAAAGTTTGATTGAAAATTTTAGTCCAAATATATGAAAAAACAGTGAATACATTATATGAAAAAAAATCAGCGAATATCGATTTAGAACACCCATTGATTAATAAGCTAGCATTTCTTCTGAGGTAAACACAACTTCAAGCACTTACGGTTCCGGAGACACACCTAGTGTTGTTACCGGCAAGAGCATCTAGCTAACTTTGCTGGAGTCTTGGAATTCCGGATGTCTTTGTACACAAAAAGGGACATAAACAAACGGCAAAATGTTATGCCTTACCTTCAGGCTACCAGTTCCACAAAATATACCCCCCAAGTCACCCAACCAAACCACCAGTTCCTCCTCGCTGATTCCACGCAGGATACAGGCATTTCAGACACCACTGTCAGTTCGCGGCAGAGTTAGCCAGCCGCATGAGGCCGTTCATGATTTCCAGCTTGCTGTCAAGCTGCATCTTCTGCTCCACGTTGCCATAGGGCCAGTAGAAGCTGGGCTCCCCAAACCCATAGCTGTAGCTCGGCAGAGGCTGAGCCAGCGGGGGCTGGGGCGGCAGCGGCAGTGGCTGCTGGAGGTTGGGGAGGAAATACGGCGGCAGGCTGTTGCTCGACTGCTGCGACTGGGAGAATGAAGGAGCGCTGAGAGCGGTCTGGCCTTCTGCCTCTGAAGCTGGCTTCTGATTCAGCCGCCTTCCAGGTCCAAGGATGGGGATGTCGCGTTGGGCGATCTCTCGCAGGTTGTACCGGCTGGGCTCGAAGTTGGTGACGGCGTTCTCACCCCTGAACTTCAGTGCCGCGATGTCATACGCCTCTGCAGCCTCTTGTTCGGTTGCTGGAAGTAGCAGGATTCATGTCAGGCCAGATGAGTCACGACTAGAACAATCACCCATAAAAATAATCATTGCATAATGAAGCACACATGGTATCTATAAAGAAAGCTAAGAGTCCATGGCTCCCTATACATAAGGCTACTTCACTACTTCCATGCTAGGCTCTGATATGAAATGTTAAATTCATTCGTTATGGAGAAGAACTCCGCCTATGTTGTCTCAACATAGCAGGTCCCAAGCCCTGGTAAAGGAGGAGGGCTGTGAGCGGAGCAGCGAGCCAATGTAAAACCTAG
>OAMR01000335.1:221870-245096 GCA_900205405.1 Echinochloa crus-galli | reverse complement strand
CGTACATGTGTGCGGGTTTTCTTTCTGGAAAGAACATGTACGTGTCATTAGTTAAAAAAAAAGTTAATTGGATATATGCCATTGTAACTTTTGTACTTTGAAGTACTGCCATTACAATTCGCCTATTTGGAAACCTGCCATTACAATTCGTCCATTGATTGATATATGCCATTTTATACGTATTTGATGCTTATAAGACCCACCGCAAGCAATGATATTTTCGTATGGACATGAATACCCCTCTTACATCTTACTGTGTTGTCGACCCCACATGTCATCTCTTTACTCCCTTTCTTCCCCAATCCTTCCTTCCTCCATTCTTCCTCCAGCAAACCTGTCGAGCTCCATTGGCGGAGAGAGCGAGGGCGTCGGCGGGACGTTGGCGGGGGCGAGAGCATCTGTGCCCTTGGAGGAGGAGCGACCGTACGCGGCGGGGCTGTAGGTCGCGAGGTGGAGCAGCCTTCGAGCGGAGGGCGACGCGCGGCGGCAGGTGGAGTGGTGGCGGTGAGGAGAGGGGTGGGTCTTATATGAAACAAATAGGTATAAAGTTGCATATATCAATCAATGGACGAATTGTAATGGCAGGTTTCCAAATAGGCGAATTGTAATGGCAGTACTTCAAAGTACAAAAGTTACAATGGCATATATCCAATTAACTTTTTTTTTAACTAATGACACGTACATGTTCTTTCCAGAAAGAAAACCCGCACACATGTACGCTCCCTCAGCATTTACTCGCCTCGACGCTTGGCCCTTGGCGAGCTGCGACAGTACGCGCTCGCACGCACGAGAAGCGCAGAAAGGACGCGCGGGGTCCGGGGGAGGAGAGCGAGTCAGCCAGAGAGGTCAGGGTAACGTGACGTCGCCCCGCGCGCTCGGGCTCGGGGCTCGCTAGGCGTGATGATGCCGCCTCGCCTCTTCTCTTCCGTCGCGTCCCCTCGGCGCCAGTCGTCGATATGCCCGGTGCAGAGCCCTGCAGAGCGGAGGGTCGGGCACTGCTGCAGCCGCAGCCGCAGCCGCGCGGCCGCGGGGCAGGCGCGTGACGTGCCGCTTTCCGCACGGACGTGACCGGTTGAGGTGCCACATCGTACCACGGCACGCTAGCTTACGCTGGTAGGACATGGACATGGATGGATTCGATTCTCCTGTTTGCTCCGTGGGACGCAGCGCCGCACCGGCCGCCGAGGCGAGGGTCCGTTGTGGTCAAAGGGCCCATCGAGTGGACTCCTGTTGCGATATCTGAAGAACTGGCCGGGATACTCTTGTCGTCTGTTCTCGTCAGCCCGTCAGGGACGTCCGGAGAACAGAATATATGAACGCTGCAGTCCTGCAGCAGATAGCGTATCGGCATTCCCTGATGCCTGTTGCCCTGCTAAACGCTGCAGCAAAGCAAGCGCAGATGGAACCTGTTGCTAGATCGTGTGAGCAGAGCATATCTATGCGCTTTCAAGACCACATGGAACAAGCTTGTCTACGTTGGTTCTCAAGTTTGGCAAAAAACAAAAATGTAGAATCATATATTAGATATTTATTAGATAAAATGGATGTCCCAATGAGAATTTAGTATTCGAGGTTCCAAAAAGGAAACATCACCAGGAGCCTATGTACATGTCTAGAACACCAACTTCGGTACCCCAAATCTAACGGTATATAATGTAATACCACTATATCTATCTAATATTATTATATGATGCTACTTTAGCATTATATCATCATCTTTGTATCCGGATCATCAATTGTTTTAGAACAGGCTCGTATATGCACTGTCCCTTTTTTTCAGACCAAGGATAAGTAATTAGCATTGCTCCCACAAGTGATTCTACGCAAAAGGGGTCTTTCCAGTGATTGCCTAATTGCTAGCGCATGGATCATCCTGTGCTGCGTTGAACAGAATTAAAAATGACTGTACTTGAACAGAGAAAGCGTGAAAGTTTTCTAAAAAAGATAGCAAAATATATATAATTATTAGATAATGGATGTCACATTAAAACTTATTACTAGATATCCTGTATTTTTTAAATACATTGCAGAAGCTCGTGAATTGATTCAGCTGTATATCTAGTGCACGATGCGAATTCATAGGGACTCCATGTGCAGTCCTGCACTCCTGCGCACTGAGACGCTGCAAATTCAGTATGTGTATCGCATAAGGAGATAAGGCGCTCTAATCCGGACCTATTAAGAGAGCAATGGGGGGAAAGAAACGGTTACATTATCCTGATAATAACTCTTCGACTTTTCTCTCTTTTATTTTTGGACACATGGGCTAGGTTACTGAAATGGCAATTTGGCCTAGAGAAAGGTAGGTGGCTACGACCATATTCAGAAATGAAACCAGGACGAGTCCCGTGCATACAGGTCTTGCTCCATCTGGTGCACAAACCCTCCTCAGTCCTCACCACAATTACATTGCCTACAATTTAGCTAGTGATTGCCCAGAAATGCATAGACCATAGAGCATGGCCAAGGAGACGAGCACCAATTTTGGGCATGCATCCAAACGAGTACCAAACTTGATCAAAAGTCAATTCACTGATTCAGTCACAAACCAAAATGGTGTGCTCTAATCTTGCTCCTTCGACAAAAACTTGAATAAGCGAATACAGAGAAGTGAAGTAAAAAGTTACGTCAAGCTTTGCCCAGACTTAAACGCACGAGTACACATTTTTTCTTCCTCAAAGCCATGATCACTACATATGAATTCTTGGTCAGTAGGACCGACAAAAGTTTTTTTTTCAGCCTACAACAGCAAAAGTGGACCGAATTGATCCAAAACACTTTCATATTGACCTAGAATGGATAGCTTCCATTCACAACCCCTTTTCATATTGACATCCGCATCTGCACCCAGCAGCATCTCTAACAACAGTTAGAAATTTACACATTTTTTGCTGCTGAGTAACGACATTACACCTACAGTTTACATACAGCTATATAGTACCTCACTGTCACTTGTATATCAACTGCTATGCTGTGTACATGAATATACATGTACCTGCACAAGCCTCAAAACGGGAATAAGCCACTCGAAGGACCCAAATTTGCACTGGATGCTTGAAGAAAGATCCAGCTCTAGACATCCAGCTACACGAAAAAGCTTCTCTATTCCTTGTGCCAGAGGCATGAACATGCCCAAATCTAAAAAGGCAGCCAAAAATTCTGAGTTCTGATGTTGAAAACAACCTCCCTATCTGTTTTGCACTGTTCTCGTATTCACAAACGAAGCTTGGGGGGCAATATGACATTGGAGCCCTAACTGACTGCATTGTAACTCTGCTTCATTAGTTGGTGTCCCATCATATGTTGTGGCAGCTTCTCTGAGTAAACTGATTGATCAAAGACACTTTTAGGAAGCTGGGGAGGCCCAACAATGGACATTGTGATATCCGAATGGGCACATTTTTCTTTTCCATAGATGTTGTTAAAGACACTTTTCATGAAGTCTTCTTTGAGAGAACCTGTACATATTTGAATATTCCTTCTGTACATGAGACCCCAGAAGAATACAGCATTGGGCTCAATCATGGTATGATCAACTTGCTCCGAGGGATCTGGGTCACAGTAAACACCAAGACTCTCCAGCTGCAGAACATCAGTTAGGAGAGTTCAAGATCAACACTAACACTATAGCCCAGAAATGTGAAAAGGAAAAACACATGCTCAATAAATGGTGAAATAACCTTGAGAAGAAGGTTGCGGAATCTTGATTTGACCCATCCAACCCAATCACGTAATTCTTCAGCCATCGGAGCAGAGAGAACTATGCGGAGAAAGCATTTGTATCTTGCACCATATGGAAAAGGTGCAAAGAGCCAACTCCAGTCAAAATCAGTAGTTCTGGTATCCTGTGGAAGAAACAAATGAGATATTATCAACCAGCCACTCACGGGGACACATGCAAGCCTTCTCACGGGGACACATGCAAGCCTTCTACATTGCAAAACTGTTTAAGAAATTTATCACAAAGACTTTTGAGCATAACATATTTGAAGAATTATCAGCGAGTACTAAAAACCTAAAACATGGACACAGCAATGGAGTCAGAGAAGGTGGGGTGGATCCCAGCCTCCCACGGGGTCGGGGGCAGTACTGTTTTGTGGGTAGTTAGAGAAGGTCGGGTGGGTCCCAGCCTCCCATGGGGTTGGGGGCAGTACTGTTTTGTGAGTAGTTAAATGATGAAGATTAGTGTCCTGTTGGGAAATGAGAAATCAATTGAGCATGGAGAAGCCACATGTCCACCCGTAGGCTCCAAGAAGCTCCGACATGCAGGAAATGGCATTGGTAGATATATATGAGCTTTCTGTTTTTCGGTGGATCAACCATAGCTGTCCAGTGTTCAAATAAAACCAGTTAACCTCTGTTCTATTAAGAGAAAATGAAAAGGTGGCCCCACAAAAAGAACAAAAGGAGATTCGACAATTTAAAAGTCAACCTGAAAATAATAAACAATCCATTCAGATTTAAGTTATTTGGTAGCTTGTAACAGAAAGCTAGAAAGGAAATAACTTGGGATCTCAACCGATTTTAAAACATGTTTTGCAACAATTCACCAAGAGGAAAAAATGCTTGATAATATGACAACTCAAGTCTCCTCAACTCTGAGATATAGTAATTCATATGTTGAATTCCGCCATGGTGTGCTGGCGGAAATATAAACAAGGAACTAATTAAATAAAACCCTAACAAGAATAGCTATACCTTGGTCAAAGCATAACCACGCCGAATTTCTTCTTTGATTTTGCTAAAAGTACTTTCCGTCATACTAGAGGAACAAAATTCTGGTGGAATACAGGGCAACATTATGGGCATGAGAGAGCACCCATCAGGACCCCGACAAAGAGCTGGCGGATCAAGCAGATTCACTGGAAGAGGCCAAGGCCAGTGAACAAAAATATCGAAGAACAAAGATAACAAAGTATTTATACTAGCATTTGGATGTCTGCGACAAACATATGCAGCAAGAATCGCCAAATGAATCCCAGCGAAGAAGCCCAGTAGCTGAAAATAGAATCAGGCAATCATTAATAGCGTAGTTGTACAAAATAAAAGGACAATACCATAAGCAACTGTAGACAAGTCATTACATGGCAATGAAGTCCTCTTTTTCTCGCCCATAGTTTAAGACACCGCAGCAGGTATTGAAATTTCTGCATTGATGCCCCATAAAAAGGGGGAAATTAGAATAGGACGTGTGGTAGCAAGAAAGGTTTGAACTCATAAAAAGTACATCAGAATAAAACAATTCTAGCAAAAAAGAATGACGTCATATTTCAGCATTGACAAAACAAAAGCTGAGGCCGAAACGAGGAATATAACTGAATGTATATAAGGAACAGAGTGATACAATCGGAGACAACATCAAGTCTGAAATACAAAAGGGCGCAGAGTGGAATAAAATGAAGATGGATAACAGAATGGGAATAACTCTGAGGTTATTGTGGGCCTTCATATATGATGACGGATAAGTGGATAACAGAATGTGAATATATCTAGTGAGGTTATTGTGGACCTTCATATTAGGAACCAATTGAATGATTTGTCTATTAACACGAACTCCAGAAAGACATCTCCAACTTGCCCCATCAACATTCTCCAGCACACGGGGATCAAATGCATGTATAGCCTGCATGGTGTACATCCTGTGAGAACTTAAAACGAGCACCAGATGTTATGTACAATCTCTGTTTTTCTACAAACTGACCAAAAGTTAGATGACTCCAAACTAATAGTAAAAATCACATGACAAACAAGTGAGGATAGAGTTATTGTGTACTATAGGCAGAAGGGTATCGAGTTTTCTCTAATGCTACCATGCTTTACTCAATATTGAAATATCCAAACTGTGTTAACATAAATGTAGTAATGTACAACTAATTAAGCTATTACTGGACTGAAATTTCTTGGAGGGAAGTCTAGTTCTTCATAATTACGAATAGCTCTAAAAGATATATTATGTATAACTCATTATATGCTACCAAAAGTTGTAGCAAGCAATAGCTTATCAAAGGTATAGCATGACCAAAATGAAAACATGATGCTACAGGATAGGCAGAGAAAATGTTCTGAGAAAACTAAAAATCCAAATTTCATGGAATGAATAAGGTAGTAGACGAACACTAATGAAAGATCAGCGATACTTACCTCTGCAGCATTGATCACGGGGAGTTGGACATAAGGAAAATCAACTGAAATTCCGTTGAATTTAAAACGCATCAATGGAACCTTAGCTCCTTCAATTAAATGCAATTCTGATACTTCTGGCCTCCCTTCAAGCATGTGACGCAGGACAACAAAAAAATGATGCTGCAAATCAAGACATGAACACTTTTCTGAATAAATTTTAAAATTAGTCAGCAAAAAATAAAATATAAATTTATACTCACTTGCAGTGATGCAATATAGGGACCAACACAAAGAGCATCAATATCAGATTCAGGTCCATATGCCTTCAAAGTAGAAATTTTTTTGTCAAAAAAAAAAAGATAAATCACAAAATTCAAGGTTCAATAACAGAAGGAATATGTATAAACAAGCAAACTGAAATTATAATACTTCCATTAACCCAGCCCAGCTGCTTTATATGCAATCAAATTATCAAAGACTAATTGAATCAAGGTTTAGAAACTTGCAAACAGAAACAAATGATATCTGACTGTTAAGGGTAAAATAGCCATTGCACTCTAGTATAGGGTTTGGGTCTCTCTTGTATCATATATACCCCTTTGGGGCTGTGTGCAATACAACTAACTATTAGCCATCCGCCTGTCCTCTCTTTCTAACAGTGACAATGATTTGGAAAATGCAAAACAAAAAATTCTATGCACAGGTATCATGTTAATTCTTGGAAACCTGCATATAGTTAACAATACAAAAATCATATTTAGAAGCGCTTTCGAACTCCCTGGCGTGTTTGTCAGGAATCTGGGTTAAACTTCTGATAAGGTTTTCAAAGCACACAGTTTATACAAGCTCATGTGTGTTGATAACCATAGAAGCATATTCAATAAGCAATTTTTCCCATAATACTCCTTACAAGTCACACAAATATGTCACATTGGCCAGCTTAAAATTGAGACTCGATATGTGCAAACAAATGAGTAGACTGACTTAAAAATTATCATAATAATATTTCTATACACATAACAGCACAATTTTTCTGTAGAAGTGTTTTGGAGATCGTGTAGATGCCGAAAACGGCACTTCTTTATGACTGGAGAATTACCAAACCTCCACCACATGATAAGCAACTGTCTCCTCTTAAATTCATGACTGCACACTCTGATTGCCCCACAAATCATTCGCCTTATGTCAATTGTATAGGGGAAATGCAGTCAAACAGATGTTCCACCAGATCATTAACTCAGCAAGCCCAGAAAACAAACGAACGAAAAATAGAGGAGCAACCTCATTTTGCTTCAATGAAACACTATCAAAGTCATCATAATTGGCAGATTTGTCAATGCAAGAGACACTCTTTTACTAAAATGATGACGGCACAAAGACAGTTGCACAGAATAGAGAACTTGTGTAATGAACATATGATCAACACATTGCCAGAAATATATGGGAAATTGAATGTTGTTAGTTTCAATTCGAGTAACTGTTAATGTGTTTAAATATAACACTGTATACAAAACAGGTCCACTACAGATCATTCTAAATCAATACCATGACTAATTATATCAACTGGATGTCATCAGCATAAACAATTTTAAGAAATCGTGCACAAGTTTGGCATTCTCACTTACCCCTAAGGCATAGGAGCCGAAGGTCAACACCGTGGCTGACGCAATCCAGTGCTGTTTCCCCTGCTCGTAGGCCACCCTCTTTGCCCAATCCATCACTATCTGTAACAACCACCACCAGATCAAAACATCAATTCCACCCGACTTACAAGCAGAACAAGCAGAAACCTTTAAGCCCAAAACCCTAAATCCCGTTACCTTGCTGAGTTCGCGTACCACCCGCTCCCTCCTCTGCTCGTCCTCTTGCGAAGGCACAATCCCCGCGTCGGAAATGAACTAACCTCGTAAAACGTCAGCTCCCAAAATCAACCACGAACCCACACGAGATTATTTTAAAAAATGAATCCACACGAAATTACAGGGAAAGGAAAAAGCTGCGCATGCGAGCTTTAAGCTCCGGCGCTCACCTTGAGGAGGGAGCGGCTCCGGCACTCGTCCATATGCGCGATGAGCTCGCGAGTGAGCGGCACGGGGATCGAGCGCGGCAGGAGCGCCCCCGGGGGCGGGGGGCCCGGGAGGTACATCCCCGGCGTCGGCGGTATCGGCGGTGGAGGCGGCGGGCCCATGAGCAGCACCGGCGCTAGGGTTTGGACCTCGTCCTTGCGGGCCGCCGAGCCCGCGACGGCGAGGTCGAGCGCCATTGCTGGCGGAGCAGGCCGCCGGCGGGGGCGGGGAGGCCGGGATCACCGGCCGACCGGCGGCGATTCGCCGCCGCGTCGTTGGGTGGGTCCCGGAGGCGGAGACGACGTGAAGGAGAGCTTCACGTTTTGAAATTGTTTAAGGCAGCTTTGGGGTTTATGGAGAAGATGGACCAGACGGAACGGAATGGAAGAAGGGGAGCTGAAGAAACGGGGACAAGACAGGAGACAGTGTGACGACAGGTTGGCTTTTATACACGCCGGTTCGGGGGTGTTCGCGGCCGCGTGGCCACGCGAGGTAGCTGGCTCTGGCTGAGGATGGGGTAGCTGGCAAGGAACAGGTGGGTCGCGGGGCTCGCCTGGAACTGGCCCCCAGTAGCTTTTCTCTAAAGTTTTTTGTATGTTTTTTTATAAGGAGCTTTTCTCTAAAAAGTTGTTCCTTGTTCGCTCCAACACTGTCGGTAGGTTGTAATTGTATTGTTGTTATTTTTAAATTCTCATTCTAATAAAGCTTCACGTTGTTGTTAATCATAACTATCGAGATGCGATCGGGAACTCTTCTATTTGTGTCGCTCTCGACCAAAATTTCTTATGTTGACTTGAGCTATTGTTTTTATTAAAAAACGTGCTATTTTATGCAAAGAAATCATGGAATCTATAATTCTAACAAGGACAACGTTGCCTAGTTTCAGACACCTAATAACCTAATAAAAGATGTATTTTTAGCGCTCGAAATTTGTTCAATATTTTTTTATTTTTTGGGCCATCTAGATTTAATTGCATGTACATTTAAGATTTCCTCTACCAAGCTGCATGCACATTTAATTGATGGGTTTTTTCTTTTCCAAGATGCATTTTTTTCATTTCCAAGGTGCATGTGCATTTAATTGTATGAATTTTTCCTTTTTTCAAGATTTGATTCATCAATACTTTTGTTGATTCCTTGTTTTAATTAGGGACATAAAGGTCATTTGTCATGACTTTTAGTTTGCCCTAAAAATCTAGTTATGCGTTCTTCATGTGACAGAGAGAATATATTTTACGCTTTTAGTTACACCAAATGAAGTAATAATTTAAAATGACTTCAGTAATGATTTGAATGCAAGAACCCACTAATACAGTGTAATTGGACCGGGTAACCCTACAGGTACCTGTGGGCGAGATTCAGTGCCCGCTCCATGCCCGTGAGCAAGATTTCATACTTGTACCTTCGTTCGCAGGCGGGATTTCTTGCTCATACTCTTGCCTGTCAGATATGAAACCTGCGAGTGCCCATTCATGTGGGCTGAATTGCCATTCCTATAGCAATACAAACACAAATGCACATAGATATACACATGTGCGTGCGTGCACGCAAACTTGTATGGATATACAATATACTTTACTCTTAAGAGCACATTTGAGAGCCCGTGCATGATGGATCTTGATATTGACGAATATCATATACGTCTTGTTGTCAACAGACGTATAGTTGTTCACTTCTAAAATAAAATATATAATTGATAGATGAACATGTTGTTTAGAAATGTAAATTTGTTTCTAGTATTTAATGAAATAGTTGTTTACTTCTAAATAAAGACATGATTGATAGATGAACACGTTGCTTAGGAATGTAACTTTGTTTATGATATTTAATGAAAGGCCCTCTTTTCTCAGCAAAAAAAACATACTCCTTAGCACTGGAATAATATTGTGGTTTACAATAGAAAAATTGGTCCAAACCCACATAAGAAGATAACAATTCAGCTAAGCCTCGGTTCACCTCAATTACCTTTTAGTCTCAAGGAAGGGGGTGGAGTTTCTTTACAGCGAAAGGTATGTCTTAATGTTTCCTTCTAGAATTATCTTAATGCATCCTGAAGAAACAAAGTGTAGTAACCTAGCCCAATATCTCTTAGTAGTTATAATAGGCCCATGTGGCCCACTTGTGACATGGTGCAGTGGTTTACTGGCTGGCTTATAATCCCTTGCCGCTTTAAACGTAGCATCTCCAGATTAACCCTTTTTCACAAAATGATAACGGAAGCATAAGAGAGGTGGTACACATATGCGGGCTCGCCTCACGGAAAGGCTAGGCTGTGATGAGGACATCTTCCTCCACTATTGCCCGTTGGCAAAGACGCAACAAAATGGGCCAGGCCCAGTTGTAGTCGGGCGGCGACCGTGTGAGCCTCTGAATAATCCCACCTTGCTTAGCTAGGGAGGAGGAAGCCACCTTAAAAGGAAGAGCCATCCTTCCCCTATCAGACTAGTCTTTTGGGGCGATTGGGCCTTTCCTCGAGGTGTGCGTCGGAGGGCGGTGCTAAGATTGCTAAGGCGCAACAGGAGGCCCTAGTGGTGTTGTAGTCGGATCGGTGCGTCGTATCCTCGGCTGCCGGTGATAAGACTACCGAGGCGCAACAAGAGGCCCTAGTGGCGTTGCAGCCGGGTCGGTGTGTCGGGCTTTTCATCCTATCCTGCCTGGGCCGGACTCATTAACGATGGCGTCTCGCGCTCGGCTGTAAGCACCTATCCTGCCTGGGCCAGACTCATTAGGCTGTAAGCAAATTTTGGAGCGATGTGTTACATATGGTCAGAGCATCAACCCTCGCACTGGCGGAGCCAAATGAGGGCCAACCTGGGCCATGCCCCCCCCCTCTCTGCCAGTCTTCATGTAACAAGGCAGTCAGCCGTTAATCTCTGCTCAATAATCCATGGAAAGCTGTGCATTAGTATAGAATCTTCCCTTTTATACACCATCAAATATTAATATTGATGCTATGAATATTTAATGAATGTTTGGATAGTTAAAATTTGGTCATCATATGGTAATTTTTTTTTGTGTTTCTTGACACATGTAGAATGTCAGGCTATTTTGCCCCCTGGTACAATTCCTGGCTCCGCCACTGAACCTTGTTGCATGTGTATGTGGATAGATCCATGGCACGACCATGCATCAACCCAACATCTCTTAGTAGTTTTAGTTGACCGGTTTTGGTCCAATGGTGGTGTGGTGTGGTTATTTAGTGCCAGCTTGGAAGTTTTTTGGGGGTGGGGTTATAATCGTTTGTAGCTCCCAAATGTAGAATATCCAGGTTAACCCCTCTATATGAAGTGAGAATGAAAGAGTAAAAGATATGCTACGCGTATGTAGGCTCATTGTATGGAAGGACTAAGCCATAAGTAAATGATGGGTTCTTTTGAACTTTCTGGTGTCCTTTGGCAATAATGAAGTAGAAGATAACTTAATACGTGCTGTTTTTAACAATCCAACTCGCAATAGTATACACTTGCAGCATTGGCATGAGATAATCATATGGCCTTCGCCCTGTTCGTTTAGATCATCAGCCACCAGTCAGCAATATTTTTCTCTCAGCAAAAACCAGCACCAGCCACAAGCCACCAACCAACCAGCAGTATTTTTCTCTCAGCAAAAACCAGCACTAGCCACCAACCAACAGTGTTTGTTTACATTTTGTATTATATAATTGAACTTATGGTTCAAAGATAATATAATAAAAGGTCATCATAGACCACCCAAATAATTTGAAATAAACTACTTCAATAATAATGCTTTGTCATGTGATCCTTGGCCGTGTTTCACACCTCCCAGAAAAAAAATTTCTCAAGGGAATCTTGCATGCATGGAGTATGAAATGAAGTTTATTTGTAAAACCTTTTTAGGATGGGTGCAACTTTTCGCGATGAATCTAATGAGCCTAATTAACCCATGATTTGCTACAGTAATGCTACAGTAGCCATCCTCTAATTGTGCGGTCAAAGACCTCATTAGATAGGTCTCGCGGAATAGTCTGATGTTGTGAAGATAGTGTTGTAAACTGGTTTATTTAATACCTGTAACTATTGGTCAAAGAGCTTGCAAAATTTTTCACGCTCAAACTAAACACGACCCTTGAATCGATCTACAGGACAAACAAGCAAGCAAATATATATATTTCCATGAGTACACCTCATCAATCTAAGTGTTAGGCTTCTTTCACAAGACACTAGTCTAGCACTCATGTATTCTTTCTCTTAAGGTCAAATATATAATTTTGGATGCACTTAACTAAACCCTTATGATTAGTAATTAAGAATCATAGGGATCATGTTAGAGGTGATTCAAGATCGATAAGTGATACTCTAAAACGTATATCTACATTGCTAGGTCTTCAATAAGCTGCTTGGTGATGTTCACTCAAACAAGAAGTGATTCAAATACAGGAAACCTTTTTTTTGAGAGGTGACAGCGGCCGTGTTTCTTTGGGCCGGCAAAGAATTGTCAGTCTCTTTGACCAATAATTAAAAATATTAAATAAAGTCAGTTTACAAAACTATCTTAACATCATTGGACTATTTCGTGAGACCTATCTAACGAGGCCTTTGACCGCACGATTTGAAGATAGTTACCGTAGCAAAACATGAACTAATTAGGCTCATTAGATTCATCGCGCAAAAATACACTCATTCATAGAAAGATTTTACAAATAGATTTTAAAATAAATTTTATTTAATACTCCATGCATGCAAGTTTTTTTTTTGGCAATTCTTCGCCTAGAGCAAAGAAACACGGCCAGCACGTAGGAGACGAGGGAATATGTGCTACTTTTCCTTCCACAAACGAACGGCTGCGGTCGAAGCTAATCCGAGCAAACCCACACGCCGTCAGGCCCGCCACCACTGTTCTCTCATTCCGGCCCGAACCAAGCGCCCAATTCCCGCACCAAATCAAATCAACAAATCCATGGTCTTAAACCCCTGCACCAGCGTCCTTTATCCCCTCCCCCCACTTCCTCACACCGCTCGCCCCCACCCCCGCCGTATCCTTCCGCCGCCCCTAGGGTTTAACCGCTCTCAACACCCGCCGCACTTCTCTAAGCATGTCGGCGCCGCCGTTGCTCAAGCCCCCGGCAACCGCCGCCGCAGCTTTACCCCGCGTGGACTCCGCCCCCAGGGCCGCCGGGCTCCGCAGCGCCTGTGCCCGCCCGACGCGGCGCCTCCAGTGCTCAGCCTCGGCCGCCGCCTCCGTCTCCGCCGGAGGTTCCACTGAGGTAAAGAGGCGCAGCTTCCCGTAGAATCCCCCCAGCTCCAGCTATCGAGAGGTATTGATTTGCTTGTGGCTTACGGGTCGTGTCGTGCCGTGTTGTGTTGTTCTGTTGGCCAGATGGCTGATGCTGCCCTGGGCTGGGCGGAGAGGTCGCTGGAGGAGCTGGACAGCTTGCCGGACAGCGACACGTACTGCCTGTTGGCGCTCTCGCCGCTGGATGGGCGGTACCATCGCTTCGTCAAGTACCTGATGCCATTCTTCAGCGAGTTCGGCCTCATCAGATACCGTGTTCTCGTCGAGGTATCTGACATTTAATTTAGGACAGCTAAATCTCCTAGCGTACAGTATATCTGCCCTATCTTGATTCGAGAGTGGAATACCTGAGTGTGTGCCGCTGGTGATATTGTCAAATTTGCTTATCTTAAGGTGCCTTGTTCTGCAGGTCAAGTGGCTACTGAAACTTTCTCAGATTCCTGAGATCACTGAGGTGCCGCCATTCAGCGAAGAGGCCCAGCTCTTCTTGAATGGGATTATCGAGGATTTTTCCATTGATGATGCAAAAGAAGTAAAGAAAATTGAGAAAATAACCAACCATGATGTGAAAGCCGTTGAGTACTTTCTGAAGCAGAGATGCTGCTCAAATCCAGAGATTGCAAAGGTATGATGTCCTTCAGGTTCAACTAAGATCTGGACTATTTATTTGTGGGTAGCCTTGGAAGTTGAGTGACAATTTGAACTTTTTCTCAGGTGTCAGAGTTCTTCCATTTTGGATGCACGTCTGAAGATATCAACAATTTGTCACATGCATTGGCTCTGAAAGAGGGGGTAAATGGAGTTATGTTCCCTGCCATGATCGACATATGCAAAGCAATGTGTTCCTTGGCAGCACAAAATTCTGCCTATCCTATGCTGTCCCGAACTCATGGGCAGGTATGAAGACACCTTCACTGTATCTCGAGTAATATTTGCTTACACTGTTGCACGACAACAATAAAAACAAGTATTTTGTACCCTGATTTTGAGTTTTAACTTTCCGATTGCTCTCAAAAGGCCTTCTGTGTGAGATAGTGCAGTATAAACAATTACTTATTGGAGCATCTTGTTTCACAAGTTTTCTTGGTGTTGATGCAGTATAAGGTGATTTTGAGTGATAATAAATTGACTAGATAATAATAAAAAGAATGGAATTGATTGATTTTATCAACTCACTCTGCTATTCTCAAGGCAACAGGGATGGAGTAACATGGCAAGCCTTGCATTCTTTACCAACATAGACTGGAGATTAAAAAATCATCATACTATTCAGTCAAATAATCTTTCAACTTTTCATTTGTACAAGAAAAGGGGGGAAATATATTTCGAAGTAAAATTTTGTTCTTCAGCAATGTCACATTGTAGAGTTTAGCTCAGTAATTTTTTCAATGCAACATCCAACCCCTTCGCTCAATTGCTCATTGCTTTTCTAATACTACCTTTAAATTGTTTTCAATTATTGCTTGTAGCCAGCATCACCAACAACGGTGGGAAAGGAGATGGCAAACTTTGCAGCCAGATTATCTGATATAGGGAAGAGTTTCTCGGAGGTGAAGATACTAGGGAAATTTGCTGGTGCCGTTGGTAATTACAATGCTCATGTGGTTGCATATCCAGAAGTTGACTGGCCTAAGGTGGCAGAAGAGTTTGTCAGATCATTGGGTTTGCAGTTTAATCCTTATGTTACTCAGGTGACCTATATTCTTTGTTTCAGCATTCGGTTATTTCTCATTTTTTTTCTCTGGTCTTGACTGTTCTTGTACAATTAGGATCTTTCCCCTTTATTTACTGCACACAGTGTTCATATCCAACATTGTTCTGATGCAGTTCCATCCTTTTTACAGATTGAGCCTCATGACTACATATCAAAACTCTTCAATCTATTCACCCAGTTCAACAATGTATTGATTGATTTTGATAGAGACATGTGGTCCTATATATCACTAGGCTACTTCAAGCAGGTAAACTGTAAAGGGTTGACCGTTTGAGGAAATTTCGTACTGCAAGGGAAAAAAAGGAAGCGATGATATTGATACCATTAACCTGAAAAAAGGAACTGATCTCCCATATTAACTTGGTACATCTTCCCAAATTCTGTTTTCAGATACCAAAAGCCGGTGAAGTTGGTTCTTCCACTATGCCTCATAAAGTCAATCCCATTGATTTTGAAAATAGTGAGGGCAATTTAGGTTTTGCGAATGCTGCTTTATCTGCTTTAAGCATGAAGCTGCCGATATCCAGAATGCAGGTATTCTCACCAATTCTATTCCGCCCCTCAATTTTTGTTTTCCAACCTAGGTGTCAGAATGAAAATCCGGTGCTTCTATTGCTGCATTTGTGCAAGGTTGGAACTTAGGCCTTGCATTTCATCTCAGGAGCATATGCACTAATGAACCACCATGTTATGTTATTGACAGCGTGATCTGACAGACTCAACTGTGTTGAGAAACTTGGGTGTGGGATTAGGTCATTCTCTATTGGCTTACAAAGCTGCGGTACGCGGAATCAGCAAGGTTCAGGTACGTGGCCCAGAGCTTATCCTTTTGTCGCATCATATTTGATATAGTTGCACTACCTTTGATATAGTTGTACTACCTTGAATACCGTCCTTGTATATGTGATTTTCAAGCAGTTGAGGAATGTTTGATGCTCAAACAGATAGATACACCTCACCACTTGCTTGTTTCATAAGTTTTGGTCTGACAGGAAAACACATATCACATACTATAAATTAGTGGAGACTGGAGACTGCTAGGCGTTTACCCAATTGTTATTTGCACCACTCAAGTTCATGATAACCGCACTCACTTGCATGATAGTTCAGTGCTCAACTCAATTATTAGTAGGATGAGAATGTTCTTTCGTTCAATGTTCAGTGCTCAACTGCACTCACTTGCATTTTGGACCATTTCATGGGATTATCAGATGACTACCCTGCTTTGCCATTAACCTGAGATAAACTTTGTTAACTTACATGCACTTTTTGAGTAATAATAATCAAGCCAAAACTTTTACGCTGAATTGGTTGTCTTCACAGGTGAATGGATCACGTTTAGCTGAAGATCTGGAGCTAACTTGGGAGGTTCTTGCCGAACCAATACAGACTGTAAGGCGTCTAGTATTCTTTTGTTTGTTCTCCCTTTTGAATTTGGTTTTGTTTTCCATCAGAACAGTCAATCCTATGCTTCAATAGAGTAGTTATACTGATACCATAATATAAGTTTGATGGCTTCAGTTGCTATTAGTTTGTCAAAAGTACTTATTGTGTGATTTGTCTTGATATTGCATTAGCTTGACTGAACCAATAGCATTTTAGACACATCTCGATATTGTCAAATATTTTCAACTCTCAAGACCAGATCTATTATTGTTTCCCATCAAGTATATATCACACAATCACATTACTGTCATTAATCTTTGTATAGGTGATGCGGAGATATGGAATACCTGAGCCTTATGAGAAGCTGAAGGAACTGACTAGAGGCCAAGCTGTCACCAAAGATAGCATGCAGCAGTTCATTGATGGTCTAGACATACCAGGGGAGGTTCGATCAAAACTTTCCGAACTAACCCCACATTCTTATACTGGACTAGCAGAGGATTTGGCCAAAGATATTGAGAAGTTGGTTGATCTAGAATCTGGGTTTAAGATCAAGTGAGCTTCCATCAAAATGATGGATAATCTTGTCAACGAATTTTGTTCTTCAGCAATGTCACATTGTAGAGTTTAGCTCAGTAATTTTTTCAATGCAACATCCAACCCCTTCGCTCAATTGCTCATTGCTTTTCTAATACTACCTTTAAATTGTTTTCAATTATTGCTTGTAGCCAGCATCACCAACAACGGTGGGAAAGGAGATGGCAAACTTTGCAGCCAGATTATCTGATATAGGGAAGAGTTTCTCGGAGGTGAAGATACTAGGGAAATTTGCTGGTGCCGTTGGTAATTACAATGCTCATGTGGTTGCATATCCAGAAGTTGACTGGCCTAAGGTGGCAGAAGAGTTTGTCAGATCATTGGGTTTGCAGTTTAATCCTTATGTTACTCAGGTGACCTATATTCTTTGTTTTAGCATTCGGTTGTTTCTCATTTTATTCTCTGGTCTTGATTGTTCTTGTACAATTAGTATCAGCTCTCAAGAACAGATCGATTACTGTTTCCCATCAAGTATATATCACACAATCACATTACTGTCATTAATCTTTGTATAGGTGATGCGGAGATATGGAATACCTGAGCCTTATGAGAAGCTGAAGGAACTGACTAGAGGCCAAGCTGTCACCAAAGATAGCATGCAGCAGTTCATTGATGGTCTAGACATACCAGGGGAGGTTCGATCAAAACTTTCCGAACTAACCCCACATTCTTATACTGGACTAGCAGAGGATTTGGCCAAAGATATTGAGAAGTTGGTTGATCTAGAATCTGGGTTTAAGATCAAGTGAGCTTCCATCAAAATGATGGATAATCTTGTCAACGAATTATTCTTTTGACAGCGACGGTGCAAAAGTAACAGATGGGAACTCGAGACTCTAGAGAACACTGTGATGTATTGTGTGGCCCTCGTCTGCCACGCCAATTTACCTGGTTCTCATTCAAAATGTTGTTGGTACATGTAAAATGCGGCTCATGGAATTATGCCAACTGTATTCCAGAGTGAAAACTATCAAGCTATGAAAGTGCTTGATCGATTTTAATCAATAATTAGTTGCTTTTGCCGCGCTCCAAGTTAATATGAGCCTCTGTAAACTAACCAAGATTCGGTATACGTTCTTTTTATGTAAGATTCTGTATATGTTAGGCTGCTTCTGTCGGTAGCTAAAGTTGAAGGCACAGGCAAGCCGCGAAAGCAAACGGAAACTTTGTACTAATCAGAAGACAAACGTTCTATTGCGCTACTCCGCTTGAATTCTTCGATGTATTTTGTAGCGTGCCGCTTGCATTATTTTTGAAAGCATTGAGGAGCAAAGAGGCCGGATATATCGTTAAAAAAAAACTGGGTTCTAAACGCGTCTCCTGATTCGTATTCGTTTGCAAAGCGATAATGCTCGATAGCGACAGAAAATGAGCTTTACAAAGTTACTAGCCAACCATTCGGAATCGGCACCAGAGGTGGTGACTGGTGACCCTGAGACGTTTGTTCATCCTTATCCGGCCCCGTTGAGGCGTTGAGCACCCACTACCAGATTCCAAAAGGGTTTTTTTGCTGCACGGCACGGAGGATGGCGGGGGTCAATCCTTCCGTGCGTTCCACTTGCCGGAGACAAAACACCCGTGTTGGCTGCCTCCGGACTCTGGTAGGAGGAATCCGGCGTTTCCTTCCAGCCGACGCGCGAGACGAGCAAAAGCAAGTAGCCAAGCGCAACGGCGTCCGGCGTCCCTCTCCAGTTCGCGCTGGGGGCGCGGCCTTGGGACCACGGCTCCTGTGCGGTGCGTTTCGGTTGGGATCATGACTGCTGCTGGGCTCGTAGGCTTGGCCGCTTGGGCGATTATTTTGGCAGGGACCCGAAGGCGACACGCGCAGGCGCTGCCGTTTGGATCTCTGCAGCATGTGGCACGCTGCATGGTCCTGCTCTTGCGCTGAGCTTTCGTTTGTGACGGGAACAGGAATTGAATTCAAACAGGATCATCGGACGTCACTATGTCACGGAACTCGACCCCTTACCAACAACAAAAGTCGAAACACCATCAACTAACCTTGATGAAGAGAGAAGTACATGAAACCTCAGTTCCGTGTGAATTGCAGGACAGAGGATCAATCAGCAGCCTGTACACCATCAACTAACCTTAGTGAACTCAGTTCCGTGTGAATTGCAGGACAGAGGATCAATCAGCAGCCTGTACACCATCAACTAACCTTAGTGAAGAGAGAAGCACATGAAACCTCAGTTCCGTGTGAATTGCAGGACAGAGGATCAATCAGCAGCCTGTACACCATCAACTAACCTTAGTGAAGAGAGAAGCACATGAAACCTCAGTTCCGTGTGAATTGCAGGACAGAGGATCAATCAGCAGCCTGTACACCATCAACTAACCTTAGTGAAGAGAGAAGCACATGAAACCTCAGTTCCGTGTGAATTGCAGGACAGAGGATCAATCAGCAGCCTGTACACCATCAACTAACCTTAGTGAAGAGAGAAGCACATGAAACCTCAGTTCCGTGTGAATTGCAGGACAGAGGATCAATCAGCAGCCTGTACACCATCAACTAACCTTAGTGAAGAGAGAAGCACATGAAACCTCAGTTCCGTGTGAATTGCAGGACAGAGGATCAATCAGCAGCCTGTACACCATCAACTAACCTTAGTGAAGAGAGAAGCACATGAAACCTCAGTTCCGTGTGAATTGCAGGACAGAGGATCAATCAGCAGCCTGTACACCATCAACTAACCTTAGTGAAGAGAGAAGCACATGAAACCTCAGTTCCGTGTGAATTGCAGGACAGAGGATCAATCAGCAGCCTGTACACCATCAACTAACCTTAGTGAAGAGAGAAGCACATGAAACCTCAGTTCCGTGTGAATTGCAGGACAGAGGATCAATCAGCAGCCTGTACACCATCAACTAACCTTAGTGAAGAGAGAAGCACATGAAACCTCAGTTCCGTGTGAATTGCAGGACAGAGGATCAATCAGCAGCCTGTACACCATCAACTAACCTTAGTGAAGAGAGAAGCACATGAAACCTCAGTTCCGTGTGAATTGCAGGACAGAGGATCAATCAGCAGCCTGTACACCATCAACTAACCTTAGTGAAGAGAGAAGCACATGAAACCTCAGTTCCGTGTGAATTGCAGGACAGAGGATCAATCAGCAGCCTGTACACCATCAACTAACCTTAGTGAAGAGAGAAGCACATGAAACCTCAGTTCCGTGTGAATTGCAGGACAGAGGATCAATCAGCAGCCTGTACACCATCAACTAACCTTAGTGAAGAGAGAAGCACATGAAACCTCAGTTCCGTGTGAATTGCAGGACAGAGGATCAATCAGCAGCCTGTACACCATCAACTAACCTTAGTGAAGAGAGAAGCACATGAAACCTCAGTTCCGTGTGAATTGCAGGACAGAGGATCAATCAGCAGCCTGTACACCATCAACTAACCTTAGTGAAGAGAGAAGCACATGAAACCTCAGTTCCGTGTGAATTGCAGGACAGAGGATCAATCAGCAGCCTGTACACCATCAACTAACCTTAGTGAAGAGAGAAGCACATGAAACCTCAGTTCCGTGTGAATTGCAGGACAGAGGATCAATCAGCAGCCTGTACACCATCAACTAACCTTAGTGAAGAGAGAAGCACATGAAACCTCAGTTCCGTGTGAATTGCAGGACAGAGGATCAATCAGCAGCCTGTACACCATCAACTAACCTTAGTGAAGAGAGAAGCACATGAAACCTCAGTTCCGTGTGAATTGCAGGACAGAGGATCAATCAGCAGCCTGTACACCATCAACTAACCTTAGTGAAGAGAGAAGCACATGAAACCTCAGTTCCGTGTGAATTGCAGGACAGAGGATCAATCAGCAGCCTGTACACCATCAACTAACCTTAGTGAAGAGAGAAGCACATGAAACCTCAGTTCCGTGTGAATTGCAGGACAGAGGATCAATCAGCAGCCTGTACACCATCAACTAACCTTAGTGAAGAGAGAAGCACATGAAACCTCAGTTCCGTGTGAATTGCAGGACAGAGGATCAATCAGCAGCCTGTACACCATCAACTAACCTTAGTGAAGAGAGAAGCACATGAAACCTCAGTTCCGTGTGAATTGCAGGACAGAGGATCAATCAGCAGCCTGTACACCATCAACTAACCTTAGTGAAGAGAGAAGCACATGAAACCTCAGTTCCGTGTGAATTGCAGGACAGAGGATCAATCAGCAGCCTGTACACCATCAACTAACCTTAGTGAAGAGAGAAGCACATGAAACCTCAGTTCCGTGTGAATTGCAGGACAGAGGATCAATCAGCAGCCTGTACACCATCAACTAACCTTAGTGAAGAGAGAAGCACATGAAACCTCAGTTCCGTGTGAATTGCAGGACAGAGGATCAATCAGCAGCCTGTACACCATCAACTAACCTTAGTGAAGAGAGAAGCACATGAAACCTCAGTTCCGTGTGGATTGCAGGACAGAGGATCAATCAGCAGCCTGTGCCTAGGACTCTTCGCACCAATCTGGCCGAACAATTGAAACACGACCAGTATGATCCAAAGCCCGGGCTCCTGGCTCCCAAGGGTCTTGTACTAGGAGCGGGATAGGAGAATGTTAGCACACCGCTCATACAAACAATGCCTCCGGTTGTGCAGATGGGAGGAGTGCCAGAGTATGATAATTTTAGACTGAAACGCAACTGACTCTTTTTTTTATATACTTGCAACTGAAGCCATTGACTGAGACTGAGATATTTTCCCGCAAATAAAATCGCATCCATTCCCACCACGCACCTACGCCCAACGCCCTCCAAGTACTAGCAAAATCCCCCACTAGTTCTTGCTACAGTATCATTTCTGCTCGTAGTCATAGATCCCAAATGGCGCAGAACAATCTCTAAAAAATGGCGCACAACCGACAGCCAAATCCAATCGCAAAGCAGATACTAGTTACCATTACCATGACAGTAGAGCTAATTCATCCGTACCTAACAGGACTAAAATTCATCACAACCACACGCAGTAAAAACCGAAGAAATCGCACGGAGGAATCATCCATACGGGCGGCGGCATCGGAGCTGGCCTCTCGTCGGAGTCATAGCGTGCAGCCGCAGCAGAGGTAGAAGCAGCACAGCATGGAGACGAGCGCGACGGACTCGACGGCCGTGACGACGCCCCAGAGCGCGGCGTCCACCAGGAGCGGCACGTCCCGCACCAGCTCGGGCCACCGCCGCGCCGCCGCCGCGCCGAGCTGCTCGGGGCGCGACCACTGCCACTGCCACCATTCCTGGACCCGGAGGTGCGCGGGCGCCGAGGGGAGCAGCGCGGCCAGGCTGGGCAGGCCCAGGTCCGGCGGCCACCGGAGCATGGACACAAGGCTCCCCCCCATGGGGGCCGCGGCCGGCCGCGCGCGGCGCCGAGCTCCGCCCGCTGGCTAGTTCCCCCCTCCTCCCTCCCTCTCGGAGTTCTCGGTCTCGGGGATCCCCGGCGGCGGGTGGTCGGTCGGCCGTCGGCCCGGTCGCTGTGGCGCCGCGGGTGTTGGGCTGCGCGGAGTGGCTCGAGGCGTGTTGTGTTGTCTGGTTGGTTTGACAGTTTTGTTTGGTCTTGACGGGGGCGAATGTGATGGCGGTGTAACGTGTTGTGCTTCTATCTACCTCCGGCTGAGGGTCACATGGCGGTGGGCCGCGGCACCGAGAGCGACCGACCGTCTGGTGCCGCTGCCCCCTGGGCCTGCTGGGTGCTGGCCTGCTGAGACGCAAAAGAAGCTGTTCGGTCCACGAGGGCCCAGTACCTCGTAGTTTTTGCGCGGGATTCCTATGGCTTCCGGGAGTTTTTTGGCTGGCTAGCTTATGGTGTTTGAGATTCGTGCGGCTAACATGGGCCGCACGATGTGCCGACGGGACGACGAGGCCGGACCACTGAAGGAGCGGTAGCCGGGCGGAGCGGTGGGAGGCGGCGGGAGCGGGTTGGCGACCGCGGGTGGTGGTCGAGACGGCGACGTTAGGGTTTCGGATTTCTGGCCTGGGGGTGGAGAGGAGGTCTCCAATGGCTGCCGGACCTAGAGAAGAAAGAGGGCGGTGGAAGGGCTCGACCGGCGGTGGGCTGCGGTGTGCGGGCGGGTGGCAAGGC
>OAMR01000335.1:199541-221584 GCA_900205405.1 Echinochloa crus-galli | reverse complement strand
GCACTGGGGCGTCACATCGGGGGCGGCGGGCGCAGGGAGCAAGAAGAAGACAGGGGCGGCGAGTGGACGGAGGAAGAAGAAGGCCGGAGGTGTTGATGGGCCCTTGTTGGGCCCTAATCCAGCTCTCCTATCTGGCTCCGCAAGCTATATAGGAGGTTCGTTTTTGTGTGGGTGGATGAAGTAAACGGAAGACATGCTAAAATTTTGGTATTGCAAAAGGAAAATTTCTGGCAAATTTAAGCCCTGTTTGGGACTGCTCTGCTCCAATATTTTCATCTCTGCTCTACCAACTCCACCATAGAGCAGCTCTACTGTGGAGTTTCTGGAGCCAATATCCTGTTTGGCACCCAGTCTAGCTCCGGCTCCAGAAATACGTGGGACCCACATGTAAGGTCTTCTTCAACCTCCTCCTCACCTGTTCAGGCTTCTTCAACCTCCTTCAACCGCCTCGTCGCTGGTCGTGCGCCGCCCCACACGGCCTCGCCGCCGGCCGAGGGAAAAGAAGGAAAGAACGAACCGTTACCTGTGTAACCAGTGGCATGGTGGGTAATTATTCCCCAACTCTAGCGTGGAGCACCCCTTGAGGAGCTCAAAAAACGTGGAGTTGGCTCTCAACTCCACCTTTTTTCTGGAGTAGAGTTTTTGGAGTTGAATCTGTTTGGCTGGGTAGTTTGGGAGCAGAGTTAAAAAAAATGGAGCGGAGCAGTCCCAAACAGGCCCTTAACCTGGCAAATTTCATCGGAACAAGCTCCGACACGCTTAAACAACCAATCCAATCTCCCTCGCCTAGACAGGGACTACATATATGGCCTGTTTCATCTCCTTTGCTAAACAATTGACAGACCTTTTTCAATAACAAAAAGAAAGGGAGAGATTAAGGACACGCGAGCACAATTGAAGCAATAAACAAAGAACGATAATGCAACACGGATCGACTCGGAATACGACTTATGGGTATATATAAATACATATAGTCGACAACTTTCTCGAATTTGAATTCGGATATGGATGGTATCAGCTACGGAGTATTTCGGATATGATCTGCATAGATCGTTTGCATTATATAAATCTGTTTATAACTATCTGGATACGAATTGATCTCATCAAATCCAAACTAAGATACAGATGAATAATATTCATATCGTTTACACCCAGCTATAATACAACATTTGTATCCACCAACTATTAGAAATATGCATTTTTCCCATTGAATCTGCAACATCTAAACTATTTCGTGAAAGTATTGTATTTCAAATTGGTTTGATAAATATTTCCGATGAGAGAGATGCATATTCTTCTCAGATGATTCAATCACATATGTGTATAAGTGTATTTATGCTAGAGGCCGCATGCTTGCACTAGCCTTTGGGTAATTGTGTTTGAGTATTTTTAAATCAAGAAAGGTTTATCTGGATTTATTTCATGATTTAATGGGCACATTTTTTTAGTGCTACGTTTGACTTGTGAATTTGCGTTCTTCTTCTTTTTCTTCGGTTTAGGAGGCACAGTCGGAATCGGAACCCGCCTTCGTATCTCCAAGACCCGCTTTCGCACCGTCCTATCGCTCGGCCTCGCGCTCTCGCCGACCTCTAGTTGTTCACTTATTTGTCCGGGCAATTTCCAAATATAAATTGAACGACCCTTCCAGAACCGAAGCTAGGGTTTCGCCTTCCCCCGCCCTCCCGCCTCCTCCTACCGGCCATCGCGCCACCGCAGCGCCCCCTCTCGCCGCTGCCGCCATGGGGACGGAGCGGAAGCGGAAGGTGAGCCTCTTCGACGTGGTCGACGAGACCTCCATCTCCGCCAAGCTCGGCCGCGCCGCCACCAACGGCGCCGCCGCCGCCGCCGCGGGCGGGGGCAACCCGTCCGTCAACCGATGGAACGGGCGGCAATACTCGGCGCGGTATTTCGAGATCCTCGAGAAGCGCCGAACGCTCCCCGTGTGGCAGCAGAAGGACGAGTTCCTCGGCGTCCTCCGCGATAACCAGACCCTCATCCTCGTCGGAGAAACGGGAAGCGGAAAGACAACGCAGGTACATCAACCCGTGAGCCTTTATTTATTGTTTCCTGCTAAGGTTAGGAGATAAGGTTTCCGAGAGATTATCACCTGTTGCTTTGGTAATTTGGTCAGATATGGTTCTGCACTTTGTTTCCGTAACTGAAGCCAGACTGTTCGTTCTGTTCTTGCGATGTTTGTCTGCCATTCTTGCTCAATTAGTTGTGATGATTCATGGTTGATTTGTGTTATGCTGAACATATCCCCTAATTAGGCATTTATGTTACTAGAGTGTAATTTCCTTAATTCTATTGTTTTGTTAAGGTTAGGAGATTGATGTTCTAGTGGCTACTCACTTTTTGGCTAGGAAAATTGGTCAGGTCTATTTATGTCCATGTGTATAACAGGGGCCAGGCTATGCTTATTGTGATCTTAGGCTTATTATAGCTTGTTTTGTTCTTAGTACTGCTACTACGATTGTGGTGTTTGTATGTCATTCTTGCTCAGCTGTGATTATTGAGTTGTGTTATGTTGAACAGATTCCCCAATTTGTACTTGAAGCTGAAGGACTGGGTAACCGTTCCATGGTTGCGTGCACTCAACCGCGGAGGGTCGCAGCAATGTCAGTCTCCAGGCGTGTGGCTGAGGAGATGGATGTTATTATTGGGGAGGAAGTGGGTTACAGCATCCGTTTTGAGGATTGCAGCAGCCACAAAACTGTTCTCAAGTAAGCCTTTTAATTCTCGATGTTTTATTGAAGAACATGATTAGATGCACTATCCTTTTGGCAGATTGATATGGAGCGTATGTTTCTTTTTCTTTTTAGGTATTCTGATCTAATCATGTTGTGTTGAACACTATTGCTTCCTATCAGATATTTGACAGATGGTATGCTTCTGAGAGAAGCAATGGCAGACCCACTTTTAGAGAAGTACAAGGTGATTGTTCTTGATGAGGCTCACGAGAGAACATTGGCAACAGATGTTCTATTTGGGCTTCTGAAGGAGGTTCTAAAAAATAGACCAGATTTGAAGCTTGTTGTTATGAGTGCTACCCTTGAAGCAGAGAAATTTCAGGGTTACTTTAGTGGTGCACCATTGATGAAGGTACCAGGGAGACTTCACCCAGTTGAAATCTTCTATACTCAAGAACCAGAAAGGGATTACCTAGAGGCTGCTATCAGGACAGTTGTGCAAATACACATGTGTGAACCTGCTGGTGATATCCTTGTATTCCTTACTGGAGAAGAGGAGATTGAGGATGCCTGTCGTAAAATTAATAAAGAAATTAATAACATGGGAGATCAGGTTGGCCCAGTTAAAGTTGTGCCTTTGTATTCTACGCTGCCTCCGGCCATGCAGCAGAAGATTTTTGAACCTGCCCCTGCCCCATTGAAGGAAGGAGGTCCTGCTGGGAGGAAAATTGTTGTGTCCACAAACATTGCTGAGACATCCTTAACTATAGATGGTATAGTTTATGTGATAGACCCAGGGTTTTCCAAACAGAAAGTTTACAACCCAAGGATAAGGGTGGAATCCCTCCTGGTGTCACCAATTTCCAAGGCAAGTGCTCATCAGAGGGCTGGTCGTGCTGGAAGAACGCAACCCGGGAAGTGTTTCAGGCTATACACAGAGAAGAGTTTTAATGAGGATTTGCAACCACAGACCTACCCAGAAATTCTTCGGTCGAACCTGGCAAATACAGTTCTTACCTTGAAGAAACTTGGAATTGATGATTTAGTACATTTTGACTTTATGGATCCTCCAGCACCGGAAACTCTTATGAGGGCATTGGAAGTTTTGAACTATTTGGGGGCACTCGATGATGAAGGTAACCTAACAAAGTTAGGTGAGATGATGAGCGAGTTTCCCCTGGATCCACAAATGTCGAAGATGCTTGTCATCAGTCCAAAGTACAACTGTTCGAATGAGATCCTATCAATATCTGCCATGCTGTCAGGTATGTCAACTTCAGGTCACCAAATTGTATTCTGCAAATGAACTATCGTGTGTATGTTTATCTGAGCTACTTTGCTTGCCATTTTGTGCAAGCAAAGTGGCAGGTTTCTAGCATGTGAGCAGACTAATGCATGTGAGCTTAAAATCATTTTTCTTGTGCATTTCATTTATGAGCTGTCATCAGCAACTGTCGTTCACCTGGCTTCTTGAGCTATTGGTCGAAATGATCATACAGTTTAGGCTGATGCAGATAGTTGCTGTTTGTTGAGTACGTCTCGTCTCTTTGCATCTGCTGACCACCGTGGGCTTCGTCTGTTATTATCATATACTTTCTCTAGTACCCAATTGCTTCCTCCGGCCTAGGGAGGCTCAGAAGGCTGCTGATGAGGCGAAGGCTCGGTTTGGACATATTGATGGGGACCATCTGACGCTTCTGAATGTATACCATGCATACAAGCAAAACAGTAAGTCTCCTCATTCAACTAGTGATGCAAGTAGACATATTCATCCTAGTATTTTTGGCTGATCCTATCATGCATACAAAATGAATAACAAGTAGTACAAAGTATAATACTTAGTGGAGGTGGGTCAGCCCACACCCACTTGCAGCTCTTACCTGTTGACATTTTGTAACAATTTTCTTGTTGATGGTGCAGATGAAGATCCCCAGTGGTGTTATGAGAACTTTATCAATGCTAGAGCGCTCAAGTCTGCAGACAATGTCAGACAACAGCTTGTTCGTATCATGACTAGATTCAACCTCAAGATGTGCAGTGCAGACTTCAATAGTCGTGAGTACTATGTCAATATCAGGAAAGCACTGCTTGCAGGGTATTTCATGCAGGTTGCTCACCTGGAGCGGACTGGACATTACCTGACTGTAAAAGATAACCAGGTTTGTATTTTCATGTTCAGGGATAATTTCCATCTTAAGTTTCTTGCTCAGGATGTAGTATTGCAGTCTTGTAACACTTCTCCTCACCAGGTTGTCCACCTTCATCCCTCAAACTGTATGGACCATAAGCCAGAGTGGGTCATCTACAATGAATATGTTCTGACCACCAGGAATTTCATCCGGACAGTGACTGATATCCGTGGGGAATGGTAAGTCGCTATTACCTTGATAAAGCTGATCATATGTTGACGTTTATGCATTTGAAATATATCTTGATGATTTATTGTGCCTTATGTGCAGGCTGATTGATATAGCTCCACACTACTATGATCTGAGCAATTTCCCGTCATGCGAGGCGAAGCGCGTTCTTGAAAGGCTGTACAACAAACGGGAGAGGGAAAGGGCCACGAACAGAGGTTGAAGTTGATCCTTCTTTTTTTGCCCAAGTGCCAGTGAAGAACTTGAGGCCTTGGTCGTTCCCCTGATACATGTCGCCTGGGTGCCCACCATAGGCAACTGCTCGACATATTCGGCACCGTATTACATTTCATCAGCATGGTGATTATTTTGTAAACATTTACCGAATGTTGCTGATGCAAATGTGTAACAGCGTCAAAATTTTATCTTTGCTTTTCCTTTATTAGAATGGTAATGCAGGTTAATTGTGTGTATCTGTCTCCTCAATTATTATGATAACACTTTTGTTTTAATTTGTGCCATTTTGCACCATGAAAACGTGCTGATATGAGTTCGTAGCTTCAGTTCGTACGTTTCATCTTCTGTGATACGGTGAAGTGGCATTATGCCCCTCCGTTGCAAAGGTTGCGCCTATTTCATCTTCTGTGATACGGTCAAGTGGCATTAAATTTGCTAAAAGTAGTCTCTATCTCTGTTCAAAATAGTCAGTTCTGTAATTTGTAACTGACCCTTTTATGCTCTTTGGTGTTGACAAGTCAAATGTAGGCGCTCTATTTCTCTTTTGTGTTGGCAAGCCCAAAGCCCAAACAGAATTTTGAATAAGATAAGTAGAGGTTGGATCATATCGGATATAAGGATGTTAATGAGAATTTTGGATAAGTAGAGGTTGGATCATATCGGATATAAGGATGTTAATTAGAAATATTAAATATAAATTAATTAAAAATCTATTACACAAATAAGAGCTAATTTGTCGTGAATCTATTAAGCCTAATTAGTCTATAATTGAACAATGTAGTGTAATGCCACAGTAAACTTATGCTACTATAGGTTAATATAATTAGATTAGTTAGGTTCGTCTCACGAAATGATCACGAAATGACCATAACTTATGAAATTAGTTTTATAATTAGTTTATGTTTAATGTTTTTAATTATCATTTATTTAACATACACACCCAACACATGGGAATCAACTACTCGAACTTCATATCACCATTGTCCATTAAACAAATAGGAAACAAAATCTGATTTCCACAGCCGACATATGCATCTCAACGGCTATACATGAATATATCTATTTTTATCATATCCCCTTCTGGGGTTGGTTCACTCGTATGTTACATTCTTCAAGATCTTCTGTTCTTGCGCAGCTCGATTACTTTTCACCAAGGAACTCAGATAAATCCTTACTCCGGTGAAAGAAATGGCAGCTTTCTGGGCAGTGCATGACGTGTCCCCTTGAATTTGCTGACAGATGAACTGGCCTACACGTTGAACTAGAACAAATAGAACACATGAAAAAGAAAATAGATTTCCTAGTATCCTGCAATGCTAACTAGAACAAATGATACAAAGTATAGTGCGACAGAAACGGTAATTCCTGCCACAAAATTGTATGAGAGGCGCTTGTTATCACGGCTAGGTACAAATGCTATCTTCAAGGTATTAGTCAATTCGAAGAGCCTGTGGGAAACCTGCAGGAATACATGAGAATGTAAGTCGCTGCATACTAATGTCTCAGTATCGTACACAGGGAAGGATTTACATACCGCAACATATATAGCAGTGGTGATCATGAAATTGAGCAGTGGGTAATTTGGGATTATTGACAACAACCATTTTGGTTGCCCATTGGGCACCCTTGATCTGAAGTTATTTTAAATCAAATGAGACAAGTTCAGTCATAAAATGTGACAAGTTCAGTCATCAAGAATCCAGAGTGAACTTTTTTTTTTCCAGTGGTGCAAATGGAAGAACAGATAAGAGAAACAACATATGGTTACCTGAGCCAGATATGGAACTGAGATATGTACGTCTCCAGTGTAATCTTTCCAAGCCAGCTAGAAAAGGCAAACAAATGAACAAATACTTAAGTCGCATATTCCCACATGGTGTAGTTCAATGATAATGGTAAAATGCATTACAAAAGGCCATTACTTACGCAAATAGTGTGAGAGAGAAGCTCCTGAATTCTTGTGTGAAGTTGCGTAGGCATATGTAGACACTTTTGAGTACAAGTGCACAACAACGATGGGCCAAATCAGATTTTGCACACTTACATATCCAAACAAAATATATTAGATAGGTAAGGCACATACGTTATGGGGATCCAGGATGTATAGGGATGTAACTTGTTGTATGTAATCTTATCCAGCTTATAAATGTATTCATACCACAAATAACCAGCCTGTGATCAACATCCAGCTTATGTTATAGAAAGTAGGATATTTTTTAAAAAAATGACTTGCAACAGTTGTTTGATAAGTACCGCCAAAGACACCGTAACTATGGAGCCCTTAATATAGAGTTTCGTTTTCAATTCAGTTTCTTCCAGCTTCTCCATCCACTTCTCAACCTGAGATAAATATTTCATCAATGCTTTTCATCAAATGACAAACACGACTTTCTTTTGTTCTCTTTTAAACAATTCTGAGGATACCTCAAAGCTCTTTTTATCTAAAGAAACAGAACAGCTATAATACATAAAAACATATGATCAGAAACATACAGTTGGGTGGTAATATGCATATATCATCCCCACGATCCAAATGTAGCGATCCAGTCCAGATCGGAATTGCCACTCATGCAACCGGGGGAGATCTGGTTTAGAAGGATCAGTATAGCCTGCACACAAAGTCAAATAGCACCATTAATCTTTTGGAAGGAAAAACACATCTGATATCCACAGTAGAAAATGTTTTGGAGGAAAACTGACCTAGAAGCAACGTAAATGGGCTCCATACTATGTCAAAGACACCTGGAACTTCCCATACCAGGATAACTACCAAGAAGCAAGCAACAAATTTCATTGCCATCACCGATCTAATCTCGTTATATTTGTTTAGAACTCCAAGAGCACCATAAACCATTAGGGTGAAAAGGGTATGCATAGGGCAAATATAATACAGTGTGTAGTCATTATTTAGGACGATGCAGCAGAATATAACAAAGAAATTGAGGCGCCACATCATCTGTTGAAGGTGTAACCATGTTAGAAAAGTTCCAACATAATGAATCAGAAACACTGGGGCCTAAAGTTGCACCTGAGCAAATCGCCCGAGACTGAAATCCTTCCGCACATAATAATAAGAGAA
Source organism: Echinochloa crus-galli (assembly GCA_900205405.1). NCBI lineage: Eukaryota > Viridiplantae > Streptophyta > Magnoliopsida > Poales > Poaceae > Echinochloa > Echinochloa crus-galli. The sequence continues at coordinate 213,221 of OAMR01000335.1, read as the reverse complement.
ATTGCCAAATCCAGTCATCCAAACATATGCAGCAATGAACACACGGATTGCATTGTAGATCTCTTTAGCATTGAAGTAGTGGTACATCAAGAATAGCACCTGGAAATTAGAGAAAACAACGATGAAAACTGCTGCAGTGTTGCTAATACTAGGGCAGAAGTTGAACCCAGCATCTTACTGTCCATATAAGGAAATTCCTAAGCAAATTATATACAACTTAGGGCGGGGAAATAAAGCATCACGCAACAGTGTAGCGTAAAAGTTAGCACAGCAAAAGGTTTTGGTGCTAGGAAAGGTCAAAAGCCAATGTTTCACAATAATGGATGCTAATGACCAAATAAGCTTATTTGCAACTCAAGAGAGGTACAATTACCATGAATTAACCATCACGACTACAATTACAAAAGATATGTTAGCTGTGCTAGATCAGAGTAGATGTTTATAACTGCATACATATATATCTGATTTGCAATGCTCATGCATGAACTGTAGCTACTCAGCCAACTATGTTTCCAGGGAGTAATATAAGAAGAATATGTTTCTGTGGAACCAGGAAAGACCACAGAAGAAAGATAAAGAGTATGACAAGTACCTGCATCCAACCCTTCCATTCTTCAGTTTGATGCCTATTCAAGTACAATATAGATTTTCCAGTGAGTGCAGACTTGTCTTGATGGACTTTAAAGGAAGTCATAGCTGCTACGATGATAAGAAGAAAGTAGAGGAAAAGGAACAGATCTCGGCTGTAATTCTGCACAAATAATAAGAAGAAAGTATAGGAAAAGGAACAGATCTCGGCTGTAATTCTGCACATGCAGCATACCAACAAAAAGGAAATTAGGAAATTAGGAAAGTCTGAATAAGTTTAGTGGGTTTAAAACATAACACTTTATATAATAACACACAATGCATGCGCCTTCGATGCTATGTTGGCTATTTTGCATCAATCTGAATAAGTAAGGAAATTAGGAAAGTCCTAGCAAATGGTAACTTTACTAGTATGTCACTTAGGCACCTGGCCAAATTTTGTGTAACAATTATTAGCACAATAGTACCTTAGCAGACTCTCCAAGTAAGTTCGTACGATCACATATGTAAAAATAAAGTAGATACCCTCCAAACTCAGATCTGAAAAAATCATGGCAGCCCAGTTAGCAGAATAGCGCAACTGTGGATGCATGGATGATTGAAAGAGCAACTGTACTTACATTGCCCTCAGTGTTAAACGATTATCCAGAAGAAGCATCTGGTCCATGAAGAAAAGTCTGTTGAACAGAACATTTTTTTTTTCTGTCAGAGACTCAATGCCTTTGAGTCCTGATATCTTAACACATCTATGTAATATCTATTGAGAAATTGTAATTCATAGAGAACCTGAGCATTTGTGATGTGAATGAAGTATAAGCTGGCTTTGCAGTTACAGCTTGGCCACCCTCCTCTAATAGAAGTGTTTGGTCTTCCCCTTTGACAGAACTGTTATCCATTACTGCTAAATTGACATCCGAGTGTCTACTGACAAGGATGAAGAGACATAAACTCCAATAAGACTCCAGATAGAAGATTATTATGATGTTACTACACTGTAGTCTCATTCAAAGCACAACATGAAATGGTGCAGTGCGATAGGCATTCCAAGACAGAGGAACAGAATAAAGAATGCACTGCAAGAGGCATACATATAAAGCTATGTTTCTTGTAACACAAGCAGAATTCTTCCCGGACAACAAAGGAAAGAACAGATAACATTATACTCAAGATCATAATAAGACTTAGCTAGCATCTTAGAAGACAAAAAATCGTGGATTCTCAAGATCAGAGCAACATCTGCTTACGTTTTAATAGAAGCAGCATTCTTCCTATGAAAGAGAACCTCAGCATATGCCCAGGCTGCAAAAACCCAAACAAACCCCAGAATAGCAGAAACCTGCATCGAGTGCAAAGAAACTTCACTTAGTTCAAGAGATGGAGGTCCCAAATAAAATATACATCATATTGCAGGAACTAAGATGGCTGGTTTAAGGTCCAAGATCTCCAGATCCACCAACTATATTTGGAAGAAAAATGCAGATTCTCCAATGTTAAACCCTAAACCCAGAATTTATTGATTTTCTGTTTGGTGGTACCATTCTGAGGATTGTAAGGTGACCAAAGCTTCTTGATCCACAAGACCACAACAACAGAAAAAAGAACTAGTTACAAATGCCAACCCACATTAGCTTCATTGATTCCCTCGTCTCAGAACATCACCATATTAAAACTTGCATTAGCAGTAACTTGCACCAACAGAGCAAGAGCAGCCAACATCCAACAGTGATTCAACGATAACAATATCCCTCAAATTAGGCAATTGCTGCGTACGACCGCAGCATATGATGCCAATAGTCCAATCCGTGCGAGAAATTCCACGCGCATCGCATCTCCAGCGCTTCTACGCGATCACAAAAGCCCCAAAGCCCAGCCACCGATTCAGAGCCGCGACGGCGTACGAACCTACACCCGACCGTCCCATTCCCTCGCCCCCCGTCCCCCACAAATTCACCCACCCACCTCACCCGCCACGCCCCAATCGCCTCCAAACAGCGCCAATCCCGAAACGGAGTGACACGGAAGGGAGCAGCGAATGCCTTGCGCCAGCGCGCGTCGGAGACTCGGAGCAAATCGAGAAGGGGCTTGATTTAGGGCTCACCTGGCCGGGCGTGACGGAAGTCGAGGCTCCCGCCATGGCGAGTCCACCCGCGGACGCGACGGCCTCCGCCATTTTTCTACAGCATCCGCCGGCCGGGCCTCCGCTCGGATCCAAACCCGAGCGAGCGAGCGACGCGAACAGGGGTACGGAAATTAGTAGGTGGGTGAGAGAAAAAAGAAAATCAAGCGCGGGTTTTCGCGAGAGGAAAGGCCTCTCTCCGGTTTAAAGCGGAGGGTGCCCAAGCGCGTGGTACGAGGGAGTGGGAGCCCCGCTGAAACTGCCACGTGGGTCCAGGAACCGATAGGTGTATGCGCAGTGTCACTGGCGGGTGGGTCAGGGAGGGAGTTCCCGGGGCTGCGGGTCCCGCAGCTGGTTGGGCTCGGAAGTGACGGTGTAACAAAAAAAGGGAGCGGAGTTTGGTAGATTTAGGTGAGATTGAGAAACTGGAAAAATATTTTCCGACTAGAAGTGCAGAGTACTTTTACATAGTACAAATTTTAAGTTAAGAGCACATAAAAAGTGACGGTGGGGCAGGAGTAGAATTTACGAATTGACACGGTTGCCCCTGTCGGTCGCCTGGATCGGCGCATCGTGCTGCGGTAGCTCTGCGTTTCTTATTTCTCTGGCGTTTACTTGTGTTTGCGTTCTCGATGATTAGTCGTACCATATTTACTTATTTCCATGTACTCTGATCGTAGATTTGGACGCAACTGAAAGTCAGCTCGTCAAAGCATCAGATTCTGCACACAGATCTTTCTTCTGTTAGTATCTTATTCTTTTTTTTTGAAGGGAACTGTCAGTATATTATTCGATCGATATTAATGTATATACAAACTTTGTGGCGACTCTGACTCGGCACTATCAATCAGCACTGTTATGTGCCTCAGGGTGTTCTACGGAGACCCATGGCCGGTGTCGGTAATTTAGTTTAAAGTACAGTTAAAAAAGGTAAAAAAAACAACAGCAGTAACTTCAGGTCAACTAGGCAGAAGAGGGCCGTGTTTAGTTTCCGAATCGGTAGTCCCGATTTGGGACTGACCCGCCGGTCAGATAATAAATACGTTACTGTAACATTTTGTTTGTATGTACGAAAAAATTGTTCAAAAATTGGTTAATTAGGCTCAAAATATTCGTCTCGCAGAGTACAACAAAACTGCGCAATTAGTTTTTGATTTCATCAACATCTAGTACTCCATGTATGTTATGACATTTTGATGTGACGAGAAATCATTTTTATATTAAATTTAGGAGTTACTTTTTGAACTAAACAATAACAATAAGACCGAGGATCGTTCAGAGATCCGAAGCAACAGCCTGTCCCTGGTGTACGTGGTGGAGTGCTGTTGAAGGAAGAGGGTTTAACGTAGTAAGGGCAGTCCCAATCCACTGACTAGGATGGTGTCCATAGTATTAAATGGACTGCCACCTAGGATGAAAGATGATGTGGCAAGTGATTAAATGATTCCACCTTTTAATTTAATGCTAGTTCTCTCACATTGGGTCTTGCATGAGACATGGTGTCTACACGCCATCCAAGACAAGATGTGAGAGAACTAGCATTAAATTGAAAGGTGGAAGAGTGGTGTTTGCATTGGGAGTGTAATGTCTATACTAGTTTCTTGATGATGTGGAGGCTATGGAAATCATGTCTAATATTTTGGGTTGGGACTGCCCTAAGGCCAATCCCAACCATGATGTCCATAGGTTGTGTCCATAATGCCATGTTAGCAAGACACTACTTTAAACATTGTATTCTTCAACCCATGATTTCTTAGCGTGGGTCTTCAATAAATTCATCATCTCTCTTCTCCACCAATCATATTTGTTTTTTATCTATAATGAAGACACTATCATCTCCCAACCTAAACTTGGTAGTGTCCTGTGCATAGGTTCTCGTGTAGAAACTGGGTCTCATGCAAGACCCGATGTCTTGTTTTTTTCCTCTCTCTCCTATTTAATACAGCACCGCATAAGCTAATAGTCCTATGTGTCACCCTATTTAATGCTATGGACATCATCGTAGTTGGAGGGTTGGGACTGCCCCTAATGCGGTCGGCATCGGATCAAAACTCAAAAGCGATAGATCGATAGCAACAGCCAACAGCCACCCTTGTTTCTGCATGGAAAGTGGCTGTAAGACTCATTGCTTGTTTGGTGGTACGCGTCCTAACTCAGCAACATACTGAGCTTGGTTGTCATGCAATGCAAGAGTACCAAGCTCAGCAGGAATTCATACGAAGAGGTGGGTCTATGTAGCATGTGATGATGATGGTAAATAGAAAGAGAACATAATATATGGACAACAGATAAGATAATATAATGACACTTTATACAATATTATAGATAAATAAAAGCCTCTTATTTTATAGAATGTTGTATGTTGATTTAAAGCTAAGCACAAGGCACTAATTGGGCTTGTTCTAATAATGCTGAGTGCATATAGGAGGGTCAATTCACCAACACTAAACCTAGCTTGCTAATATAAGGTTATCCGTATCAATATGGAAGAAGTCTACGTAACCCCCCAAACTATTGGACCTGGAACACTTCACCCCCCAAACTACAAAACCGGGTAACCAGCCCTTCAAACAATAGAAACCGGTGCACATAACCCCCCGGGTGGTTTTCTTGAGCAGTTTTGCTAATAGTTTTATAGAAAACCCCTGAACATTTCTAAAACCTTGCAAATAGGCCCCTCCGGCCTTAAACTAATCCTGCCGGACGGCCGGCAGGCTCGATCTCGCCAGCAGCGAGGTCTCCGGCGACAGGAAGTGGTCCGGCGGCATCGCCTCAACATGGAGAGTCTATCCATGGGTCTATCCTTTAGCAGCGATGGTCGTATGGCGGTGCACGATGGCAACAGCGGCGGCGCTCCGCCCGAGCTCGTCGGCGCGACCGCTGGCCAGCCGTCCAGTGCTCCGAGCCACACCAAGTCATGTGCCCTCACGTCCCGCACGCTCCAGGTCCCACCTTCCAGCCCCTCCTCCCCGCCACCGAGCGCAAGCACGCGCTCTCGCTGCAGCGCGTCGCCGCACTAGAGCCCACCGCGACCGCCTCCGTACTTCTTCTCCACGCCAGGCCAAACAGCACACAGCGTCGCTCGCCCACTCCCTCACCATGCGATCCCCCTCGCCCACAGCAGGATCACGCACACCCAGCCCAGCGCCACCAAGCTCTGCCATGGCGCAATTACGCCGGCGAGCGCCCCTTCGCTTTGGCTCCCGCTCCGCTGGCCATCTGGTCCCAAACGCTTCGTCGCGAAGCCTCCTACGCACCTCCTGTCGCCTATAAAAGCGCCCCAAGTCGTACATAGTCGCTTCTGAGCTCAATCCTGCCGCCATCGCCATTTCCGCCGCCACTGATCCACCTCACAGTGGGCAGCTCGCTACGAGCGACCCCAGCTCAATCCGAGCCCATCATTGCACTCCCCGAGTCCTAGCGCAGCTCCCCGACACCTGAAAGTCCCTCCCCCGCCGCTCCCGAGCTCCACCGCCGCTCAACGTCGTCGTCGTCCGCTGCCTCCATGCGGGCCGCCGCCTACACGCCATCCCAGCCTAAACCAAGCTCACCAGCACACTCCTCACAACCCCACAAATCTTCCAGACCTATCCCTCAAGCTCCTCAAACTGCACAGCGCCAACACGACCTCGCCAGAGCCCCGCAGATCTGCCTCGCCGTCGACCGCCGCCGTCGAGCTATCTCCGACCCCGAGACCTTTTCCAATCGAACCACGGTGAGCGGCGGGGTGGACGGGGAAGGATGGGCGGAGTCCGGGTGCGTCGGGGTGGGCGGCTCGACGAGGAGCGGCGGCGGAGGAGCGCGGGCAGCAGCGGCGGGCGTGAGGGGCTCGAGACCAGCGGCGGAAGGATCTGTTTGCGAGATTTTAATCATTTTAGGGGTTTTCTGTAAAACTATTAGCAAAACCGCCCAAGAAAACCACCCGAGGGGGTTATGTGCATCGGTTTCTATTGTTTGAGGGGGGGAGGGGGGCTGGTTACCCAGTTTTGTAGTTTGGGGGTGAAGTGTTCCGGGTCCAATAGTTTGGGGGTTATGTAGACTTCTTCCTATCAATAACAAATAGCACAATGGATAATATCTCCAACGGTGTACCTATATCGTATTTTTAAAAAGAGTAAATTGAATTCGGGATACAATAACTAGTTAGGTGGGTGCACATTGATCCAACAAGTTGTAATTTGCTTACTTTGATGTAGGAACTTGACACTTCCTTACATATACGGTCCAAATTCCACCAAGTCACGTTTTTGCCATGGTGGAATGTGAAGTGGCAGGGTGATGGGATCACTGGTAGCCTGATAGGTATGGCACGGTGGACTGACTGCTAGCATTCCAAGATAGGTTTTACCGGGCAAGTAATTCAGAAATGATAGATGATTCTAACCATGTGAATACTCATGTGCATTGAGCCTAATTTCAAACCCCATTTGCTACTGACCAGACCATTTAGCTGTTTAGCCTGGGATATTCTTTACTGGCCATATTTAAGTGTTCGTTTGTCGATGATGAGGCTCCATGGCCGGCTGCTGCTAGCATTGTCAACGCGTTTCACCGTACTACCTCCGTCCCAAAAAGCATACAACTATGGAAATCGTGCTGATCAACTTGACTAAAGTTTGACTAAATTTATAGTAATTAATATTAATATTTTATGTCCCGAACAAAATTTATTATGAAAATATACTCCATCACGAATCTGTTGATACTAATTTTGTATTATAAGTCTTAGTAATCTTTTATATAAATTTAGTTAAACTTAGAATCGATTGACTTCTTGGGAAACGAGAATTGCATGTTTTCTGGGACGGAGGGAGTATTTTGTATTGTTTTGTGCTTCCAACAATCAGTTACTCTTTGATCTTGGCCCTAATATTCTCCTTGTGCGCTTTATTCCTGTGTGCTAGCATAAAAGCCTTGCCCCACTGTTAGCTTGTAGCCCGTTTGAGTAGTGAGCGATAACTGCAATTAAGGTCATCGACCCCCTCGTCCCGACCCCGCGTCGCCCCTTGGGCGGCACGGGTGGACAACCACGCCGCCGCCGCTGCAGCCTCCCTCCCCCTCGCTCCCTCCACCTCGTCGCGCCGGAGGGCCTCGCCGGAAGCCTGATGGACCTCGGGATGGCGGCGGCGGGGCAAATCTTCGGCGGCTCCGCCCGGATCGGCGGCGGCGCATTTAAGACGGTGCGGATGCGGGACGGGGTTGCGCGTGGTCGGCGGCCAAACGGTGTGGTGGCGTCGGAGAGCCCAAGACGACGGGGCTGCGGGCGGATCCAGTCCGAGAAGTGGAGGATGCGGCGCGGCGACCCGGGATGCGTTCTGGATGCTGCTCGGGTTGCGGCGGCCGACGGACGATGCGGGAGACGAACGACGCCCGGTGGCCCGGTCGCATGGAGCGGCGCAATGAACGGCGGCGTGCCGGCCGATGCGTGCGACGAGCGGCGAGGGTGCCCGGCGCCCGGCGTGGTGCGGCGTAAAGGCCGCGGCCGCGAATGGCGCATGGGCGGCCAGCGAGGGCTGACTCCGGGTGGAGGTTGCGGCGGTGATGGCAGCGGCCTGTGACAACGACGGGTTTTCTGGATCTGACGTCGACTTGGGCTCCAGTGGTGATTCCTCTCCGGCAGATGCGCCTTCGGCCTTGGTGTTGGAAGGGTTAGCTCCGGACTTTGCAACTACATCTGATGATGACATCTTCAATTTCACATTTCCTTTTCATAAAGACCAAAAGACATAAGTCACCTTGGCTTCATTCACGGATTCTCTTAGTCGAAGACGGATTTCATCTGCAATTTATACCTGGTGGATTATGCACGGGTACCCAGCGGCTACTTTGCAGCATGGTATCTCAGGTTACGAATTCAGATGGTCTACCGGATTTAGAGTTCGTGGCCGTTTAAAGTGGGCCAGGGCTAGTCTATATGGAAACATTGACCTGGTAAGAAGGGGGAAGCAACACGGTGTGACTTGGCCGTGGTGGTAATTGCTACTAATTCGTCGGTTCCAGGAAGAAATTCCTAGGTCTGACCTTAAGTGGTTGAACCTGGTAGTGACCTTGTTGAAGGCATTGTTTGAATTAAGATGAATTACTCCCTCGTGAAAATATTTGATCTGGTCTTAATTAGTTGGGTCATTACAATGTTGGCACGTGCGCGTGCCGTTTCCTGTTGTATCGGGAGCCTACTTCATAGTCCAAGAGTTACTTTGGTTTGAAGCGGATGAAGATGAAGGCGCTTGTGATAGTTTGTTAGATCATGGTGCTCTCATTTTTTGTTTCTTTTTTATTGGCTGTGTGCATCTTGGTTATGCAGAGGTCGGGTTGGATCTTATATAATTGTATCATCTTGATATAATTGTCTAAGATCAATAAAGCTTCCCTTTTAAAAAAAAGCCCGTTTGAGCAGTTCATGTGAAACATTCCACCATATGAAATACATTCTGGAGTGCAGCAACCCTTGAGCTGCATGGACAGACACATACCGCCCTGACGGATGGACGATTCATGTTCACGTAAGAGTTGGGCACAGTTGAACACCGCATACATCCATTTCTTTGATTATGAGTCATGATGATTCATGAATACTGAATCACAAAATAAAATTGAATAGCATGCAGGATCAACATAAGCAAGTTTGCTAATAAGGAGCCGAGCCTTGCCACTTCATGGTGTACCATGGACAAATACTATATGGCAGGATTCGGACCGTATACCCAAAGAAGTGTGTCAAGTTCTTGCATCAAAGTAAAGTAGATTACAACTTGCTCGACCATTTTTCACCCACTTAACTAGTTGTATCCTGAATGTAATTTACTCTTTTAAAAACTAATACGGATCCAGATGTAATAGGGATGCTAGGTGTTGCATAGGTACAGGAATGTGTTATAGACTGATCACTGATTCCTCCGAGCTCCGATCATAAAAAAAGATCATTAGAAAATAAACATGGTCTACAAAAATGATACTTTCAAAATAGTTATGCAGGACAAAAGTACCTTTCATAATGAATCTAGCAATTCTAAGTTTATGTTATCAATCTATTTTAATTTAAATACTCGGAGTCAAAGATAAAAGATTATCATAAATACTTGGAGTCAAAACAACAGGAAACTAACAGGAGGAGGTGAGAGGCCCATTGAAGTTTGTAAAGTTTGCACGGATGGGTTGGTTTCCATCTTATACGTTATATCGCATAGGGAGAGATAACTTCCATAATGATGTAAATAAGACTTATGATCAAACATGTGAGTAATGTTATAAAATAAGGACTCTTGGAGAGTTCTAACCGGACCTACCAACCATAGAAGGCAAGGAAGATAAAGTACTTCTAGTTCTAGTCCGGTTATGTTGTGGGCTTTTACCAAACTCTACCCATACTTCAGACTATATACGAAGGAGCACCCCTATTGTAAGATATCGATTTGAGGAATAAAGAGAAGCTCCACCTATATTGTGTCTTCTCTATTTTACTTGTGTTTTTATGCTTGTCGTGAGAGACGTAAGAGAGAAGATCCGACCGTTGACGACGTGTTTTACAACACGTTATCAGCACGACCGCTCTTCGTTGATTACTCGCCGGAGGAGTTGCCATCAAGCTCGACATTGGCGATCCTCGCCGTCGTCCTCGCCAACGACTACTTCGACGACGTGGACTACATCAACGTCGCCAGCGAGTGAATCTGCACCGACTCGTCATCATGCCGGCAGGTCCCCCACCTTGCCGAACTGTCCTACGCGACAGGCTTCGAATCCGTTCGTGAATCAAACAGCATGGTATGAGTTTTTTTAGTAGATTATATACGTGGAACCAATCTTTGAGTTTGAATATTTTAATCTACTAAATGTAATCTACAAGTAGTAGATGGCGTACTAGCTCGCTTGGTCTTGTATGATCAACGAGATTGTGTTGTAAGCCAGAATATTGACAACACAGGGACCTGTCGTCCGTATACGACAATGGTCATCGCAGGACCAGTATTGATTAACGAAATCCTCTTGAAGTCGTTTTCAAAATCAATCATGTTCTAATTCTTATACAAAAATAAACTAGAAGTTTAATCGAAATTAGAAACTGATTTGAATCCAATGTGTCCAGAAGTCATTGGAATCACAATCGAGTCCTCTATTGATAATGGTGACGTGCAACTTGTGGCCCTGCTGGCTAGCACGGTAAACCAGATGAAAAAACTAGTACGCACTACAAACAGAAATACACATAAAGGCACACCATGAAGGCTTGCACGCCACCATGCATACATATGCGGGAACCAATTGTCACTCGGCGCATCTGATAGCTACTTGATCTCAACTCGCATGTTGAGACCATGAAAACTATGGTTGCTTAAAAGTGTCTTATTTATTGCTTTGCAGAATCTTGCCCATGGCTACGTGTTCAAAGGAAAACCAATGATCATACAATTTGGTAGAAATCCTGCTGCTAACAAAGCTTCCTAGGGCAGTCTGTATTCCCTCCCTTCCTCTCCCTTTTCCTCTCCCTCCTGATTTTGACGGGTTGAAGAAGTTGGAACGAACTGTAAAGTGACAATCAGAGGCTGTGGGTACCTGTTCCTGCAATTGGGTTGGGATTGGTTTGATTGATAACTCCCATAGTGTAATGGCTTTCTGCTGAAGAACGCTGGAGATTCAGTTCTGACCATCGAGAATTTACTCTTGGTTATTTCAATTTGGAGATCGGCCACTGAAAATTTACTGTATTGGTAAAATCTACACTGGAAGTTTGTAATTACAGATTTGGCTATTGTTTGTGATTGGAATGCCAGTAGGGTACGGGATCTAACCAGGTAGACAGTGGCACGCCTTCAGTAGTAATTTCAGATTTCACTGTGACTATCGTCTGTCATGGTGAATTCGCCCTCATTCCGGAAGTTGTTTTTTTAGATTAAGGATTAAAACCCGGTGTTGACACAAAGATGCGACAACACACTCGAAAACGCAGGCACGGCCGTCACCACGGCCAACACCCGGACTCCCTCGGCAAACCGGTCAGACCGGTTCCTGGAACCGGTCAGACCGCTTTCTGGCAGGAGATCGTGAAGACCTAGAAACTATTAGGGCTTTGGAAAGCGGTCATGCGACCTGGTTGATACGAGCTTAATCGGTTATGCACCGAATTTCCAGTAGCACCACCACGACGTTTATAATCTATAGAATTGATCCAACGCTGTGGTGACCTTTGTCTCTTTTTTGTTGGCCGATCAACTTGAACGGCCTTTGTGTACTTGTTCATGAGCTGAGAGAATGTAGGTCCTTGCTTCAGAACCCTCCCTTGAATCTTTGGCTCATTGAATTTCCAAGTACCACCTTCCCCAAGAAACTTCCCAGCCGAAACACCAAAAGCACATTTGAGTGGATTCATCTTCAATCCATACCGTCGCATCCTTTCAAGAGCAAGTCTCAAATCGGCTAAATGAGAATCCAAGCCATCCGATTTAACTACAATATCATCAATATATACTTCCACAATAACACCAAGTAAATCATGAAAGATTAAATTCATAGCTCTTTGATAAGTTGCACCGGCATTTTTTAATCCAAAGGTCATAACCACCCACTCAAATAAACCAATAAATCCCGGACATTGAAAGGCCGTTTTGTGCATATCCTCTTCGGCCATGAAGATTTGATTATATCCGGCATTACCATCAAGAAAACTAACAACACGATGTCCAGAAGCTTCATTGATTAAGACATCGGCTATAGGCATAGGATACGAATCTTTGGGAGTAGCTTTATTAAGATCTCTAAAATTAATGCAAACTCTAAGTTTTCCCGAATCTTTCTTTTCAACGGGAACAATATTAGAAATCCACTCCGCATAACGACAAGTCCGAATAAAACCAGCATCTAATAAACGATTAATCTCTTCTTTTATTCGGTCATGAATAGCGGGATTAAAACGTCTAGCCGATTGTTTAAAAGGTCTAAAACCGGCTTTTATTGGTAAACGATGCTCAACTAAGTCACGACTTAAACCAGGCATCTCACGGTACTCCCAAGCAAAACAATCGACATACTCTTTCAACAAATTTATTAATTCGGCTTTAAACGTAGCCGATAAACTCTGGGTTGCCATGGCTTAATAATAGGATGCATCAATGCAGCAGGAATAAATTGCAAATTACCAAACTTCTGACATTCCTCACATCCTTTGTAATACTTAAAACAATCTGCTGTCATAGTAGGCCAATAAAAACCGGCTCGTCTAAGTAACCACTTCATCTTTGGAGCCGATTGATGTGTACCACAAATACCTTCATGAACCTCAGCCATGGCAACTTTGGCCTGATCCGAGTCTAAACACTTCAATAATAAATCTTCGGCATTTCGACGATAAAGCTTATCGTCAAGCAAAACATATTTAAATGATATTCGCCGAATATTTCTTGTTGCACCACGACCAGGGTTTTTTAAATAAGCAATTTTCTCAAGCTTGATTTTCAACTTTGGATTGATTAGCATTATCCAAAGTACTTTTGCTTTTGTCAGGGGACAAACCGGTCTGACCGCTTTCAGAACCGGTCAGACCGGTTCTGGCAGTCAGACCGGTCTGACCGGTTTCTGAAACCGGTGTGACCGGTTCGTCCAGAACCAGAACCTCGGCTTTCGTTTGCATTGGTTTTTGGAGATAGAAATATTTCTTTGCAACCATATAACCAGATGCTTTCTGAGCCAGAGTAATGCCTTGCCATTTTCCTCTCTTGGAATATGTTTGATAGTAAATTCATCAAAAGAAGCAATGATATCAAGGCATCTATCAAGATATGCATTTAATGAACCATTATAACATTGACATACCTTTGATACTTGTTGTACCACCAGGAGCGAATCACCAAAAGCTTCAACATGTTTTACGTCCTTGAACGCCGTAGAGACGAGCAAAGAACAGAATATGGGGTTGGAAAAGGATTAGGGTTTGAGAAGACAAAAAATAGAAGATAAAGTGTTTGATTCGATTGGAATACCTC
>OAMR01000335.1:173964-198294 GCA_900205405.1 Echinochloa crus-galli | reverse complement strand
AATTTCCAAGTACCCACTTCCGGGCGCTTAGGCTTGAAAGTTCTTGGACGGTCTGGAGACAAACCGGTCTGGCATAGGATATGAATCTTTTGGAGTAGCTTTATTAAGATCTCTAAAATTAATGCAAACTCTAAGTTTTCCCGAATCTTTCTTTTCAACGGGAACAATATTAGAAATCCACTCCGCATAGCGACAAGTCCGAATAAAACCAGCATCTAATAAATGATTAATTTCTTCTTTTATTCGGTCATAAATAGCGGGATTAAAACGTCTAACCGATTGCTTAAAAGGTCTAAAACCGGCCTTAATTGGTAATCGATGCTCAACTAAATCACGACTTAAACCAGGCATCTCACGATATTCCCAAGCAAAACAATCGACATACTCTTTCAACAAATTTATTAACTCGGCTTTAAACTCAGCCGATATTCGAAAGCGGTCTGACCGGTTTTGCTTGGTTGATCTGTCCGCTCCATTAATTACAGCAAGTAATTCAACCGATTCTCCATCGACTTTAATGTAGCAGGAACAAAACCATCCTTAGTGCAACTGATAAGCTCATAGTCGGTCAAATCCATGCCCGACAAACACTTGATGTTCTCATTTGCAATAATGGAATCAGAATCGGCCATTGCAACAAAGGAAGAAGTGTCACCATTCAAAACTTCAACTTCATCGCCGATCCACTGAATAAGGCATTGATGCAATGTAGACGGTACGCATTGATTTGCATGAATCCAATCACGACCAAGAATTAAGCTAAAGTTACCTTGAACCTCCGAGACGAAGAAGGCCGTAGCAATAGTCTTGCTCCCGACGGTTAACTCCATAGAAACCACCCCCTTGGCGCCAATGGGATCACCTCCGCCGACTCCGCTGACCGTCATGTTTGTCTTGATGAGATCTTCGTCTCTACCACCAATCTTCTTGTAGAGGGCATATGGCATAAGATTCACAATAGCTCCACCATCAACCAACATACGAGAAATTGGCTTCCCGTTGATGTGCCCTCTCATATACAAAGCCTGCTTCAACATGCTTTATTCCCATATCTTGCAAAAATCAGCCCCTGTCTCTGTCACCAAACCGGTCTGACCGGTTTCGGAAACCGGTCTGACCGCTTCTGTGGCGGGTTGCCCCAAATCGGTCTGACCGGATTCTGAAACCGGTCTGACCGGTTGTGCTGCTGGCTGCACAACTGATTTAACTTGCCATGTCTTGGTCTGAGGAATCATAGGCCTGTATCTATCGAACTGTTCATCCCTCAATTTCTCAGCTTCCTGTTCCCTTTTTTCTTTGTTTCACAAGCGCTGTAACTTTCTCTTTTGTGTGTGAGTCAAACCAGAAGGACACCACCTTGGCTGAAATACCTTCTTTACAGCCTTGCTACTGCTAGCCTCATGATCATTAGCCATGATCGGCTTTTTAATTGCCATAGGAGCCGAATTTCCAATAACAATCGGCTCTTTATTCAAATCTTGCATAGCCACTGGAACCTCACCAATTGTCACAAATCTTCTGTCCTTGGTTCCTTTTGGATCATCCATGGGCTGCACATCCTCCTTCTTTTCCTTGACACGGTATTCTTGCTTGGGAGGAGCAAATTGTTTTTGTTCAGACCAAAACCGGTCTGACCGGTTTGAAACCGGTCTGACCGCTTTGCGAGCTGGCACTGACCCTGATCGATGTGAGCCCAATCGGTCATGCACTGGAATTCTAGAACCATTACCCATGTAATCTTGAGGTGGTTGTGGCATTGGAAAGCATTGCATCCACATCCCTTGATCCCATGTTGGATATGGAGAATTTGACGCGGGAGGTGCCCATGGCATGGTAGCATACATCTTCTGTGGTGGATAAACAGTAATAACATCACCACGGCGCTTATTGTTCTCTAGATAACCATCTCCACGCATTGGTGACCTTGGTCTCTTTTTTACTGCCGATCACCTTGAACGGCCTTTGTGTACTTGTTCAGGAGCTGAGAAAAAGTAGGCCCTTGCTTCAGAACCGTACCTTTCACTTTGGGTTCATTCACCTTCCAAGTACCCACTTCCGGACGCTTGGGCTTGAAAGTCCTAGGTCGGTCCAGGGGCAAACCGGTCGCCTGATCAGCGGACCGATTTTCTTCTGAGGAACTTTCTTGCCCCCTGGGCCTTGATGTATTAATAGTAATCTTCAGAGACTCTTTTCTATCCAGAGTCTTTCCAAGCATCACTTTTCTGACCGAAGATTGAATATCAACTTTTTCCGGCCTTGGATCTCCAATCACCACATTCTTACCCTTAGCTCCATCGGCTTGTTCCAACCGAATCAGTACCTTGGTATTCAAATTCAAAGTATGCACAGGGAAAGGAGCCTTATCAACTTGCATCTCAGCTACTACTAATCGACCTTCATTAATAGCCGATTGTACCTGTCGTCGAAAAACATTGCAATCATTAGTCGCATGTGAAAAAGAATTATGCCACTTACAATATGCGTGATTTTTCAATTGATCGGCTGGTGGAATTGCATGAGAAAGTTTAATAAAACCATTCTTAAACAACTCATCAAAAACACAATCACATTTGGCAACATCAAAAGTAAATTTAATTTCCTCTCGCCGATTTTTCTGAACCGGCTTTAATGAAGGACAAGAACAAGGCTTAGCTTTTGATGGCCAAACAAACTCAGCAGCATAAATCTCTTTACTTTCATCATCCGAACTATCAGAATCATTATCAACAATATGCACATTGGAACGATGAGGTTTAGCAGATTCTCTCGAATTCTTTAACTTAAGCTCTAAACTCATGACCTTCATTTGCAAGTGATTAATAGAAAGAAAATCAAAACCTTCTAATTTTTCCTTGAAATGAGACCGCAAGCCAGCAAAAGCTAAATCTGCTAAATCTTTTTCAGAGATTGACAAATTAAAACATCTATTTTTTGTATCCTTAAATCTTCTGAAATAATCTATAGCCGATTCCTCTCGGCCTTGTCTAATAGATGTTAAATCTGTCAATTTAGTTTCATTTTCTCCGCTAAAGAAGTGATCATGAAATTTACGCTCCAATTGAGTCCAAGTTTGAATAGAATTAGGAGCAAGCGAAGAAAACCAGGAGAAAGCAGTTCCAGTCAAAGTTAATGAGAATAAACGAATGCGCAATGGTTCATAGAAACTTGCTTCTCCTAACTGCAAAATATATTGACTAACATGCTCCCAAGTAGTACGATTATCTTCACCATTGAATTTAACAAACTCAGGAACACGCCAACCATTAGGATAAGGAACTAAATCAAACTCAGGAGGATATGGTTTTTGATACAAGCGTGAATTACTCAAATCAATCCCAAGTTTAGTTTTAATTGTATTAGCCAGATCCTCTTTGAACTTAGAGAAATCGGCTTGATAGCTTGCACTAGATGTAGAGGGCATATGGCATAAGATTCACGATAGCTCCACCATCAACCAACATACGTGAAACTGGTTTTCCGTTGATGTGCCCTCTCATATACAAAGCCTTGAGATGATTCTCTGATTTATTAGGTTTCTGAAATATAGCGTCTCGAGGCCCGAGTTGAAGATGAGCAATTTCCTCCTCCGGCACGTCAAAGTTAATGAGAATAAACGAATGCGCAATGGTTCATAGAAACTTGCTTCTCCTAAGTGCAAAATGTATTGACTAACATGCTCCCAAGTAGTACGATTATCTTCACCATTGAATTTAACAAACTCAGGAACACGCCAACCATTGGGATAAGGAACTAAGTCAAACTCAGGAGGATATGTTTTTGATACAAGCGTGAATTACTCAAATCAATCCCAAGTTTGTTTTAATTGTATTAGCCAAATCCTCTTTGAACTTAGAGAAATCGGCTTGATAGCTTGCACTATTCATATAACGAGATGTAGTAAGTGTTGAACCTTGAGAAGCGTTTGGAATCGGCCTAGACGAAATGCCAGATCCATTGGGTGAGCTTCCCACAACAGTAGTAATAGGAGGTGCAAAAACAGAACCAGAAGCAGCTGAATTAGCTAAAACCATCGCATTTGTTGCACCAACACCCATGGAACCGGTCTGACCAACTGAAGTGGCCAAAACCGGTCCGACCGGTTCATGGACCGAACTAGGATAAGGTGGCTGTCCTGCATAGTAATTCGCCGGCATGCCTAAATTTGGATCTATAACGTTTTCTGGTATGCCTGACGTACTAGGATCTGTTTCTACAATACTTTTATTTTTATCAAGATTACCAACCATACTAACAAGTAACTCACTAGTAGCGGCTTGTGCAGCATTTAATTTTTTATCCATCATACGAGTCACTTGTTGCATGAAATTAGAGGATGAGGATTCACCGGTTACCTTAGGAAGTTCTTCAACCTTGTCGTCTGATAGCTTGAAAGCCGGCATAACGAACTCCTCAACTCTCTTGACGAAACCACCGCGATCCTTCTTGAAGCCCTTCAAGAATTGTGCCTTGAAGTGCTCCTCAGCAATCAGATACCGCTTCCGCTCCTCGTCCGTGAGCTCTTCCAGCGTCGCGGTGATGATGTTGTTCTTGTCGAGGTTGCAAGTAGCTCCCGACATCTTTGGAGTAGATTAGATTGGTTTTATAACCAGATTAATCTTCCCCAGCGGAGTCGCCAAAAAGTATGTTGACACAAAGATGCGACAACACACTCGAAAACGCAGCACGGCCGTCACCACGGCCAACACCCGGCCTCCCTCGGTAAAACCGGTCAGACCGGTTCCTAGAACCGGTCAGACCGCTTTCTGGCAGGAGGTTGTGAAGACCTAGAAACTCGAGCTCGGGAGGGACCCCGTCGGAGCTCAAGCAATTGAGCTTGGGAGGGACCCCGTCGGGCCACCTAGAACGTCCTTGAACGCCGTAGAGACGAGCAAAGAACAACAAATATGGGGTTGGAAAAGGGCTAGGGTTTGAGAGGTAAAAATAAGAGACAATTGTGTTTGATTCGATTGGAATACCTCAATCGGGCTTCTAGCCTTTATATTTATAGGCCGGGGAAGTCTCACCCCTCATGAGTCGGTTACAATATGGAATTAAACTCGGAATCCTAAACCTACTCGAATTACATATCAAAACCGGTCTGACCGGTTCGGCAAACTGGTCAGACCGGTTTGGCCGGTGACTGCCAATTTTGACTGTCAACACCCGGCCTCTATATCCGGCCTCTCTCCCGCACGCATTCCGGAAGTTGTTTCCTCAGATGTGACCTCCACGTCTGTCGCTTCCTCGCGCTGGCGTTCACCGGCGGGCAAGAAGTACCAGACGGGGCTTGACGTGCCTCCCCGTCGCCACTGCCGGCCACCGCCCAGAGGGCTCTGGTCGCTGTGTTGAACAGAACGGGCTCGTCCCAGTAGTAGTACAACGCTGCTGGCGCTCACATCCTCGCCGCGCGCCACCACTGCGTCGTTCATCCCGACCAAACACACCTCGTTGCCTCCCAGATCCATGGCTCCGGTGGCCGTCGTCCTGCTGGTTCCGGCGACATGGAGCGTGAGGCGTTTGGCATTTGGCGTGGTAGCCACCCTCGCGCGGGAGGACCCCAATTTCATCTGGGATCCTGCTCTGCAACTCCTCCACGGCCTACTTTGTGAACCTGACCAACTTCCTTGTCACATGGCAAAAAAAAAAAAGAAAAAAAGACCAACTTCCTTGTCACCATGCACACCAGCCCACTCACTCTTCAGGTAATTCAGTGCTACGCTTACTGTATTGCTCTGCAATCAGCGCTGCAGACAAATGGATCGCCCACGAGCTTGAAAAAACTCAGATTTGCTGGAAAACCAATTTGCGTTTCAATAGATGCAAATTACTGATGCTATTGTATTTTGATTCGTGATGAATGAGACCTTTTTTCTCCAAGATTAATTTTCTTTTGCTATTTGTTTTATATTGACATGTGTCAAAAATTTATATTGACATTATATCATCATAATTTATAAAGTTTCATAAATTTCTATATGTCAACTTATTTGGTTCAGTCTGCTTGAGTAGATCGGCAGCATTGTATTAGCTTGCATGCATTTTCTTGGTGCCCTGCAGCACGACGACAACAGCTAGCTATGCATGTCTGTCAATAGTAGCAGTAGTTCAGTAGCTTGCTAAGCCATGCCTGCAGTACAATAGCTTGTGAGTGTTTGTGATTTTTTCTGATGGATGGAGTCTATTTTAGTGTACGGATAAACTTAGTTTATCTAATAAACAACAAATTAGCTAGTATTACTTTGTCAATTATTCGTGCCTTCAATTGAGAATTCTATTTAGTTCACTAGTTCAGAAACCGGTTCAAAACCGGTCAACCACTATATCACACCCCTCAAAACTGGAGTAGTGATGAACTGTGCATTGATTCAACTTATTATTTGTGCTGAATATATAGGTTGCTGCTTTGGAAAAAGAGGTTGACAAGGCATGTAGATAATTTCCATCACAGGATGTGAAAGACCTGAAAATGAATGGTGTGTGCTTCGCTTCTCTCCATTTATTACATCAATTTTGGTTCCGCCATTACTTAAACAGTGTATATACAGTGGTGCAAGTTGTATAATATTATAAAAGTTCTACTACAAGAATGATAGTTAGGAATGTCAAATTTTATCATGTCTAGCTGCACAACACATAATACTTTGTTCATGGATCAATACTTTGTTTGATCTGTAGGCTGTGCTAGTCTGTAAGCATTTGGTTTTGAGTTTGGTGATAGCAAGTAGTGTGTCTTTCATCAGTACTTGCTTTGTTTATTCCATGCCTGTTTTTAATGTAGTAGATTAGTTTAATCCTATCTGTAGTAGCTTTTGCGTGCTTACTTCACATGTTATTTGGTGCTAAAGTTTAGCCTATAGCCAGATGATTTGAACATTTTCAAAAGATGGTTGCATCTCATAGAATAACCAAAAAATTATGTAATTCAGCTTCAGCCTATATGTTCAGAATAAAAGACCTCCAAGGAACAACAAAAAAAATATTTGTGATTCAGCTTCCTGCGTATATGTTGAGAATAACTAACCTTTCGAAATTAATTGGTTGCTCACTTCCTGTTGCTGGTTATAGCTACAGGTTGCTGCTTACAAAACAAGGTTGATAGTGGAGGGTTTCCCTGTTAAGTGAAAAGTATTAAAAAGAAAAGGTCTTATTTGTTGTGAATTGTGGACCATTGTATATCTGGTGTTTGTCTACCTAGCTATTTTTTGCGATCAATGATTTGGTCAGTGACATCATGCAAAAATTTTGATTTTGTATTTTTGATGTGAGACAGGCTACATGGGCTATCTCTGTATTATACTATCTCTATATCGTAATTAGATGACGTTTAGGACAGCAATACGGTCTCCAACGCACAACTTTGACACCTATTTTCTATAGAAAATATTTATTAAAAAGTTATATATGTATACTTTTATATAAAAGTAATTTTCACGACAAATCTATTGATATGATTTTTACAACGGGTTAAAATTATTTATAATTTATATTCCCAAGGTTTGACATAAACCTTGTCCAGAACGTCATCTAATTGTGATACAGAGAGAGTATACACAAAATTTTTGAAATTGGTGAACGCAACACCTATTGCGAAGATGTTACCCGAGATGTTATCCTCGAAGATTTTAGGCTACCCATTTTCTCCAGCAATTCACCTATTTGATTTCTCGGCCATCGTTTCTGTGTGAAACAAAATGACTATATCATTTCTTGAAAGTGTATGACAATCATTTTCCTTCCTGTGATATATAAATCGAATCCACTTATATATGCTTTTTTTGCGAGACTCCACCTTTTTTCCTTCAGTTTACAAAATATTAATTCACGAGATAAACATAATGAGACCTTGACCGCATGATTAGAGGATGATAACTGTAGCGTTATTATAGCAAATTATGGACTAATTAGGCTTTTTAGATTCATCACGTAAAGTTACATACATCCCTAAATTTTTTTTATAAATAAACTTTATTTAATCCTCCATACACGTAAGATTTACCTATGTTTAGTGCTCCATGCATAAGGAGAGAGATTTGATGTGATAGTGAATAGTGAAGTTTGGAGAGAGAAAGTTTGGGGGAATTTTACGTTTTGAAGGGAACTAAACAGGGCCACGATTGTTCTGGTGGAGAGTGGCAGCTGTGCTGTAATGGAGAGAGGTGAAATCATAGGTAAGCACTGGCCTCCTGCATTTACTGTGGCACATATGCCGCCTGCTGCCTGCTGCCCTTCAATATATGCCATTGCCCCGGCCTCCTGCACTACTGCCTTTTGCCTTCCAAAAGGAAGCAAATACGGTAGGCACACAGCTCATCGCCCCCCCTCTTCTCTCTCTCTAGCTTCCCTATACTCCTCTGGTTATTTTCTACTTCTTCATCCTTCGCAATGGAAGGAGGCAGAATTTCTTCTCGGCTTTACATGCGGTTTTCTAAATAGGCAGCGAAAACCTGATCTCCCTGGGAGGCTCTAGAGGATCGTGATGATGGAGAACCCAAAGAGGCAAGCCAAGTTCTACAAGTGCCGTGACAAATTGCTTGAAAAGGCTGGCGAGCTCACAGAGATGTTCGACGCGCACGTCGGCCTTGTTATCTTCTCCAGCACGGGCAATATGGTGGATTACTGCAGCCCCGACTTCAGGTCAGATAGATCTTCAGTACCTGAACTGCGGTTTTGTTTTAGGGTTTTACAATTTATTTCTTCTCTAGATCTAGTACTTGCTTTTCAGTGCTTGGATCTCTTGAATCATTATCTGCATCTGTTTGCCAAGAAGGTTTTAGCAATCTCTGAAATGATATTTATTTTAAGAATCATGAATTACCTTTGCGGAGCGGATGTTGTACATCCATATCTCCAAGTCATGTGTTCATTTGCCCTGTTAGATGTACCTGCCGAAGTGTTTCTTTTTCGTCAGAATAAATGGCACAATCCAAAGTCTGAGGATGTAAGCAAACTCTGTTGTTTCTCTTTTTAAAAGAAATCTTGTTTTGGCCAGTTCAAGTTTTGTAGTGAACAGTCTGGTGTGAAGTGTAAGAGCAAAAGTTTCTTAGGTTTTGAATTTCCCCCTCTTGCTCTACCTTTGCCGCCCGCTGGCGTATGTCCAAAAGCTACCAAACTGCTTCTCTATATACACACAACACGTAGCAGATTCAATTCATGTCGAAGTCACAGCCCACAGGTCAATCAACAACGAACTCATCAAACAGCCGAAGGAGCTTGTTACTGGTTCATCAGCTGCACTCCGGGTTCCGGCTGCAGCCGACGCAGCCCAACCTGCAGGACCCGGCGTACGGCCATGGTCACGGCCTGCAGGACGAGCTCCTGCAGGATCAGCTCCTGAAGATGTAGGCCGTGTTTAGATGCCAAATTTGGGACCCCAAATTTGGGAGGCATATGTCTCTTCGTAATCATTGCGACACTGTAGCATTTCGTTTGTATGTGCGAAAAATTGTTCAAAAAATGATTAATTAGGCTCAAAATGTTCGTCTCGCAGAGTACAACAGAACCGTGTAATTAGTTTTTGATTTTATCTACATTTAATACTCCATGCATGTTATGACATTTTAATGTGACGGGGAATCTTCTTTTTGCATAGTAAATTTGGGGGTGAAATTTTGGAAGTAAACAAGGCCGTACTCGTCGACGCAGCCCAACCTGCAGGACCCAGCGTACGGCCATGGCCACGGCGTGCAGGATGAGCTCCTGCAGATGTACCCGGCGTACGGCCATGGCCACGGCCCAGCTTGAGCTGACGACGGCGGCGCCGCATCTCGAGTACTGATCATCTGGATCGCGTTCGGTCGTGACAGAATATGTCGTGTGTGCCGTGAGAACTACTCCCTCCGTCCCAGTATGTAAGCATGTGTAGGGTTCAAATTTTTTTACTAAAATGTAAACATTCCTACAGATAAGACAAAATCAAATGGGTTGGTAGGGTAGGTGAGAGTTGGTGGATAATGTAAAATAAGGGGTATAGAGGTCTTTTAACAGTTCTGTTGTTTCTTGAGTTTGAATCCTTGGAATGCTAATACTATGGTACGGAGGGAGTAGACTGCTATCTGGTGGTGAAATGTCATGTGTATCTGGTGGTGAAATGTCATGTGAACTCGTGTGCTGATCAAGTGGCCTGATGTGTTACATTTTGTTTTGCCTTGTGGATGTCTGGTGGCGTCAAGAGCATGGTCTGAGTTTTGATTTTTTTTTCTTATTGTCAAATGTCGTGTGAACTTTCATGGAATGTGAACTGTCATGTGAAATGGAAGGTGGACTGAACTGTCATGTCAAATGGAAGTGAAATGGAATGTGAACTGATGGGTCGTGCAGTCTCTGCGTTGCGAACAAATATATAAGCACGACAAACAAATATATACACATGGCGAACAAGTAAGAGTAAAAAGAAATATATACATAATAAAATTAAATAATATAAAAATAAAATAAAATAACTAATGAAAAATAAAAAATATAATAAGTATAAAAAGAAAAAACGAAAAATGTATATAAATTAATATATGATTTCTATCGGGCTGGTTATGTTCTTCCGCGCAGCCCAAAACCTCTAACGGGCCGACCTAAAATCCCGCATAGTCCGAAACCTTTAATGGGCCAAGCAAACGTATACATGCAGCCCAAAACTCGCTAATGAGCCAAACATACTCTCGCAGCCCAGCTCCATGCGCGTGGCGACAAGCATGCACGCGTGGAGCGCCGGATGGACGAGGCAGCACACACGCAAACATAAAATGTTGGTTAATCATCATAATTAAAAAACAAATTACTCCCTCCGTCCCTAAATATATGTCTTTTCTCGCTTTCCAAGAAATATCTTTGATCGAATATATAAAAATATATATTAATATTTATAGTACATAATAGATATTATTAGATAGATATTTGAATCTAGTTTTTTAGTAAATTTATTCGGAGATTAAAATGTTGCACGTATTTTCTACAAATCGAATCTAAATCATGGTACGAAAACCAATGACGACATATATTAAGGGACAGAGGGAGTAGACCATAATCTCGCGTCGGATGGACAAGGACTTATTCAGAGAGAAGAATGTACATACATAAGGACTAATGCGAACGGCAGCACACACACAAACACAAAGGTTAATTAATCATCATAATTACGATGCACATACCAGGCGAGTGCAGATGCGGAAGCCGACAAATGGTGCAAGGTGCACAATAATGGTGGTGCAGACGGAGCGCAGCAGACGACAGTACGCCACGGCACCTGACTCAGACGGAGAACCAGCCATGGTGGCACGTCGACACAACGAAAATGTGTATGGAGTACGTGTATACCACAATGGGCGGTGCAACAGAAACAGAAAAATGCAGAAAAGAGACAAAATCTAACTCGTGTAGACTATATTAAAGATTCCTAGACCTAGGGACATCTTCATAAAATAGTTTATGTTGCGTCTGTTTCATACGTGGGGTGGTCTGTATTTCATACGTGGGGTGGTCTGTATTTATAGCGAGAAAAATTCTCTATACCCTCATCAAATATGGGACTAATATACAGTTTACCCCTTTAAGATTAATGGGCTTTATTTTAAATTTGGAGTGGGGTAACCCATCGCGCTACATGCGACCCCCGCAACCCTATTCCCCTTTCCTTTTTTCTGCGTTAACTCTATCCGACGACAGGTCACGCGAGCGACCTATTGCGCGACCGGCGCGACATTGGGCAGGCCCAGCAGGCCCTGTACTTTCCTCAACCTCTGGCCTATTTTAATGAAGATCCGACCTGCTACGTTGCGATCATACGTGGATTGGCCTAGCATACTTTGTTAGCCAACGCTTCGGTGATGGCCCGGTAGCGTTGGTTATCCCTATGTGACCATACGTCCACATACATACGTGGGTTGATCCGTTTATACATGTCTCCAAGATATTCCCCTCGACGACCCGCAGCTCCACCGGCCACGTTGATTCGTCGCCGCCGTGCCCTCACCGGTCATGACCTACACTCGCGCGTCGGGCCACTGCGGCACTGCCTCTCCGTTGCCATCGAGCACCTGGGAACCCCTGCCGGCCATGCATGTTCATCGCTATCCAATTTACCTTCATCATCGATCTCACCTTGCCTAAGTTATGCTGTCTCTAAATCTTCCTTTTTCTTAATAATATAGTTGTTAACATGATTAGTTGTGCGCTCTGCCGCAGTTTGCCAGGAACAGATGAGGCTCCGGCCATTAGCTAACTCAGTACCTGTATGTCCATCGGCAAAGGGTGAGAGAGACATGAACTTTCCACGCCACTGCAAGACTAGAGAAATAAAGAATGAGTCCCTGTTGAAACATCCACCAGCCATGCAAGCTTTCATGCACGTAGCATCCGAAGTCATGTGCTTATCAGTTTATCACCTACGTGCATGCATGCATGCATGTTATTAGCATACTCCGTCAGTGAGCTACTTGACCATAAAATACGTGCATGTACATATATCTTTGTACCCTTTGTACTCGTTCACTCATTCTTTTATCCACCTTATTGATCCAACTTTACGCGCCTCACAACTTGACACCGGTCTTACTACCTTCCTGGAATGATGGGATCAATCAAAACTCATTTTTGGCCTGTTATTTTTCATCACTAATATCACTATCACATCATCCTGATCCAATGGTGTTAACACCAAAAATTGACACCAGGAAGAGGCTGACATGTGGGCCGGATTTGGTGAAAAGATAAACATCGTTCAGCTAAGAAAGCTTATCTTCAAGAACGATTCGGCAAAGGCATTCTGCGGTCGGGAGTCCGTCGCCGATTCAGCAAGGGAGTTGCTCTATGGAAAGCATTCGGGGACGCATGATGACGTGGATTGAATACAAGGAAAAAGCCGATTTGATAAAAAATGCGAGATGAATACGGCACTTCGACGTATTTCTTTGGAAATAAACGTTTTGTAATCGTAGTCGACTAGGAATCGTGTCAAAGTCTGGGTATAAATATAAACCCATGACAATTGTAATAGGGATCGAACAATCATACAACAAACCGGCCTTGCGCCACCACTGGATTGTCCTGGCAAAAGGGGCAGGTGCTATGTCCTGCAAAATAACAGAGTTATAATAAAAGAAGAATTGTTATCAGGGCCAGATGATGATTGAACAACATTACCTCTGAATTTGGCTGGTAGTCAGGCATCAACTCAAGGCAGAAGCGAAAGTCATCCGATTCAAGAGTTCGATTGGACGAACTCGAAGAATCGAATGCCGCAGCAGGGGCCGCGGCTGGAGGCGCAGCAGGAGCTGCGGCTGGAGCAGCATTGGCGGAAATCCATTGGATTACCCTGAGAAAGCGAAGAAATTTGTGACGAAAAGAACAAAATCCTGGGAAAAAAGATTGAGAAGAAGTAATTAATCCGGCATGTTCCAGGTTTTATATCTAAACATTTTTTCTTCCTTTGTCAGTTTCAGGGAAAATTGACTGGCACGCTTACAGGATTCAGACGATCGGGCACGTGTGAAGCCAGCTGATTCGGCTTGCTGTGTGCTTGGCGTGAGAAGCCGATTTTGCGTCAACACACTTTTTGGCACGCCCGGTGGGACCACAAGCTTTGAAGATGCCTGATTTAAAGGATATTATGGACGTTACTCTTGAAGAATTGCCTGAGGAGCATCAACAGATGGTGAAAACTGCTGCAGAACAATTCATCAAGAAGTGTTTGCTGTCTTTTGCCAAGAACAGGAGTGGTGCACCGTTTCTCAAGACAGACCTGCCAAGAGTTTTACTGCCTGGACAATCTGATCTTAATGAAGAAGAAGAAAGGGAGAGGTTCTCTGGTCTGTTATACAAAGCTCTGGGAGATACAATGACCAATCATAACGCTGCATTCTTGAACAGCTTTAGATGCATAATGATCAGCATTTTTGGTCAACAAGTGGACAAGCCTTTTGAACAAGCATATGGGCAAGTTGGTGGACCAACATATTTTAATGTTCAAAAACCTCATGGTAAAGGAGCTGCTGAAGAAACTGGAACTTCTGGTTCCAAGGGTGCGAATGGTCAACCAGTTCAACAAGATCCTCAGCAAGCAATACCAAAACCTCGCACATATGGTGAGGCGGCATTCGGCACCACAGCAAATCCACCTGCTTCTGCTTACAAGATATCTCCTTTGAATAACAGGTTGCAGAGGGATATGTATGGGAATGGATATACAGAATTCATGGATTATAATGCTATTGATGCTCTTCCGAATCCTGGATATGCTAATACAGGAATGCCCATTGGAAGGCCAGGAAATCAAGATGCCAATGTTGACCTCATGGTACAAAAAATGGCCGATGTGTTGCAAAATCAATTCGGTCTGAAGCCCAAAAATCAGGGGTACATGTACTCCTCTCCTTTCCCAGAATGGTACCAAAGAGTGTCATTGCCTAACAGAGTCAAGGTTCCTACAGAATTCACTAAATTCTCAGGGCAAGATGATACTAGCACTGTGGAGCATATAGCTAGATACTTGATGCAGCTTGGAGAAGCCTCCGCAGATGAAGCCTTTAGAATCAGATACTTTCCTTTGTCCTTGACAGGTCCAGCATTTACATGGTTTGCTACTTTGCCTGCTCAATCAATTTGTACTTGGAAGGATCTGGAGCAGAAGTTCCATGCTCATTACTATACTGGCAGCACTGAGAAAAAGTTGGTTGATTTAACTAGCTTGAGGCAGAGAAATAATGAAACACCTACAGAATTCCTCAGGAGATTTAGGGAAACCGTAAGCATGTGCTTTTCTCTGAACATACCTGATGATCAATTGGCTGGTATGGCTGTAGCTGGGATGCTGCCTGCAATTCGTGAAAAGTTATTCGGGATGGAGTTTGAAGATCTGGGTCAGTTGTCACAAAAACTGGCATTAATGAGTAACCAAGCATATGGTTTCAAGAAGGATGGTAGATTTGCCAAACAAAATGATGTGGCCGACATTTACAACCAATTCCTCGAGAGAGCAGATCAAGGGGATGAGTATGAAGATAATGAAGAAGTGGCTGCAGCAGAAATAGTGTGGGGCAAAGAGCCGATTACTGTGAATCAAAAGTGGGTCAAGCAGACTAAAGGTGCTTATGATTTTGATGTAACCAAAGCAGACAAATTGTTTGATTTCCTTGTGAAAGAAGGCCGAATCAAGTTACCAGAGGGGCATTCCATGCTTCGGCCGGATGGAGTAAGAGACAAAAAATATTGTGGATTCCACGACAGAAACTCTCATTCCATCAATGAATGTAGAGTCTTTAGAATGAGGATTCAAAAGGCTATACAAGAAGGACACTTGAAGTTTGATAACAAGATGAAATTGGATAGCAATCCGTTCCCTCAGAATATGGTTGGGTTTTCAATCAACATGGTGAATGCTGTTGCACCTGAAGAAAAAGGGAAGATGAAAGTTTTAACTTCAGAAAAGGCAAGACAAAGTGGCTCAGTTGACCCCACTCGGCAAGTCACGATTGAACAGATTCACAAGAAAGATCCTCGTGCCCCGAATTGTCAATTTGAAATTGGGAAATCCTCTAAGCCTAGAGTCACTTCACGTATTCTTCTCAATAAATGGCAACGACAGCAAGAAAAAGAGCGCTATCAGAGGCGTAGATATGAAGAAGAAAGGTACAGAGAAGAACAAGAAGAATTTGCACGGGAACAGGAACGTGCACATTGGGATTGTGCTTTCTTCAGACATTGCTGGAACGAGGGTTTAAAGTTGCCTACATGGAATAATTGCCCTGAATGCAACGATAGATATAATGAATATAGACAGGGTACTATCAATCGCCAATCTGTCCATGAAAGAATTGGCAGAGTACATCATAGTGATGATCGGTGTTTTGATGATCAACCAAGAAAGAGGCATGCTGATCACAGGTGGGTTGATCATGAAGAAGAAGAAGAAGATCATGGGTATATTTGGCAAAAAGGGCAATGGTGTCCACCTGGCTTAAGGAAAAGCCAAAAGAGAAGAGTACAACGCTTGAGGAATCAAGAATTAAAGCAAGCAAGGCCTAGGATGAAATCAGTATGGCGTCGAAAGGACAGACCTGAAGAAGATGATCATTCGGCTCCTACATGCATGGTATGTTTCTTGCCGAATGAATTTATGGCTCCTACTGATCAAGTTGTACAGGAGGAAGCGTTCTCAGAGATAGGTGAAGTCGAACAGCTAATGGCACAATTGATGCTCAATAAGCAAGCTGTCTTTGAAAAGCCAATTCAGAATCGACACATGAAGCCACTATATTTGAAAGGATTTGTTAATGGGAAGCCTTTAACCAAGATGTTTGTCGATGGTGGAGCTGCTGTGAATGTGATGCCATATACTACATTCAGGAAGCTTGGCATGGGCCCTGGAGATTTAACACCAACGAGCATAATTCTGAATGATTTTGCTGGGAATCCTTCAGACACCAAAGGCTGTGTTCATGTAGATCTAATGATTGGGTCCAAGGTTCTGCTCACAACTTTCTTCGTCATTGAGGGCAAAGGGGCATATAGTTTGCTGCTTGGAAGAGATTGGATCCATGCAAATTGCTGTATCCCATCCACCATGCATCAACAGCTCATTCAGTGGATAGATGATGACATGTACTCATCGTCTTTCCCAGAGTGGTATCAAAGGGTGTCATTGCCTAACAGGGTTAAAGTGCCTACAGAATTTACTAAATTCTCAGGACAAGATGACACTAGTACTGTGGAGCACATAGCGCGGTATTTGATGCAGCTTGGTGAAGCGTCAGCAGATGAAGCTTTCAAAATCATATACTTTCCTTTGTCATTGACGGGTTCAGCATTTACATGGTTTACCTCTTTGCCCGCTCAATCAATTTGCACCTGGAAGGATCTGGAGCAGAAATTTCATGCTCATTACTACACTGGCAGCACTGAGAAAAAGTTGGTTGATTTAACTAGCCTAAGGCAGAGAAATAATGAAACACCTACAGAATTCATTAGGAGGTTCAGGGAAACAAAGAGTATGTGCTTCTCTCTAAATATTCCTGATGATCAGTTGGCCAGTATATTGTAGTCATTTGTTTCCATTAAGCATGGCAAAGTTTATAACAGTTAGCTTTATGGATTGTATAAATGTAGATAAATTTTTTTATGTGTTAAGTTGCAATGGGGTACAGTCGTGAGGCAGGTCCTCCTGAGATTGCTCCTCTGACGTGCTTCTGTGGGGATTCATGTAGGGTGCAGAGTGTTAACACCAAAATTTGGCACCAGAAAGAGACTGACATGTGGGCCGGGATTAGTAAAAGATATCGTTCGGAAAGGAAAGCTTGTCTTCAAGGGCGTTCGGCAAAGGCATTCTGCGGTCGGGAATCCGTCGCCGATTCGGCAAGGAGCTGCTCTATGGAAAGCATTCGGGAACGCGTGATGACGTGGATCAAGTAAGGAAGATGCCGATCTGATGAAGAATACAAGGAGAAGAGGGGCTCTCCAAGACTTGATCCATGGAAATTTGTCCTACAGCCAAAAAGGGGATAAATGCCGATGAAAAGAGTAAATGAGATATCAAAATTTTTACCAGTTGATGGAGCATCGGCAGAATCTGTTGCACTGCCGAAAACTCGCACATACGGTGATATGGCATTCGGCACCACAGGGAATCCGCCTGCTTCTGCTTACAAGATATCTCCCTTGAACAACAGACTGCAGAGGGATTTATATGGAAACGGATATTCAGAGTTTATGGATTACAATGCTATCGACGCCCTCCCGAATCCTGGGTACGTTGGTACTGCAGGCATGCTTGCTGGGAGACCAGGGAATCAAGACACCAGTATTGACCTCATGGTGCAAAAAATGACCGATGTATTGCAAAATCAATTCGGTCTGAAGCCTAAAAATCAGGGATACATGTACTCGTCTCCTTTCCCTGAATGGTACCAAAGGGTATCATTGCCGAATAGAGTCAAGGTGCCTACAGAGTTTACTAAATTTTCAGGACAAGATGATACAAGTACTGTGGAACATATAGCTCGATATCTGATGCAGCTTGGAGAGGCTTCGGCAGATGAGGCTTTCAGAATTAGATACTTTCCTTTGTCACTGACGGGTCCAGCTTTTACATGGTTTGCTTCTTTGCCTGCTCAGTCGATCTGTACTTGGAAGGACCTGGAACAGAAATTCCATGCTCATTACTACATTGGCAGTACCGAGAAAAAGTTGGTTGATTTGACCAGCTTAAGGCAGAGGAATAATGAAACACCTACAGAGTTCCTCAGGAGGTTTAGGGAAACTAAGAGTATGTGCTTTTCTCTGAACATACCTGATGACCAGCTGGCTGGTATGGCTGTAGCTGGCATGCTGCCTGCCATTCGGGAGAAGCTGTTCGGGATGGAGTTTGATGATTTGGGCCAGTTGTCGCACAGATTGGCCTTGATGAGTAACCAGGCGTATGGTTTCAAGAAAGATGTCAGATTTGCTAAAAATAATGATGTAGCTGACATCTATAACCAATTCCTTGAAAGAGCAGATCAAGAAGATGAGTATGAAGATAGCGAGGAAATAGCTGCAGCAGAGATAGTGTGGAGCAAAGAACCAGTTACAATGACTCAAAGATGGATCAAACAGATGAAAGGAACATATGATTTTGATGTGACTAAGGCAGACAAATTGTTTGAGTTCCTGGTGAAAGAAGGCCGAATCAAATTGCCAGAGGGGCATTCTATGCTTCGGCCCGATGGAGTGAAAGATAAGAGGTACTGTGGGTTTCATGATAGAAATTCTCATTCCATTAATGAATGCAGAGTCTTTAGGATGAAGATTCAGAAAGCTATCCAGGAAGGACATTTGAAATTCGACAACAAAATGAAACTGGACAGTAACCCTTTCCCTCAGAATATGATCGGGTTCTCGGTTAATATGGTAAATGCTGTTCCATCTGGAGAAAAGGGAAGATTGAAAGTTTTAACCTCAAAGAAGGCAAAGCAGGATGGTTCAGTTGATCCTACTCGGCAGATCACAATTGAACAGATTCGCCAGAAAGATCTTCGGTTCCCGAATAGCCGATTTGAAGTGGGCGAATCCTTTAGACCTAGAGTTACTACACGTATTCTCCTCAACAAATGGCAGCGTCAGCAAGAAAAAGAGCGTTTTCAAAGGCGTGAATACGAGGAGGAGAAAAGAAGGCGCGAAGAAGAAAGGTTTGAGGAAGAACAAGAAGAGTATGCTCGAGAGCAGGAACGAGCGCATTGGGGGTGTGCATTCTTCAGACACTGTTGGAACGAAGGTTTAAAGCTGCCTACAAAGAATAACTGTCCTGAGTGCAATAATGGGTATGTCGAACATAGGCAAAATGTTGCCAATCGCCGATCTGTCCATGAAAGAATTGGTAGGGTGCATCTTAGTGATGATCGGCGTTTTGATGATCAACCAAGAAAGAGACATGCTGATTGCAGATGGATTGATCATGAGGAAGAAGATCGTGAGTATGTTTGGCAAAAAGGACAGTGGTGTCCACCTGGTTTAAGAAGGAGTCAGAAGAGAAGAGTTCAACGCCTGAGGAATCAAGAATTAAAGCAAGCAAGGCCTAGGATGAAATCGATATGGCTCCCAAAAGACAGGCCTGACGAACATGGTCATTCGGCTCCTACATGTATGGTATGTTTTCTGCCGAATGAATTTATGGCTCCAGCTGATCAAATTGTACAGGAAGAAATATTGCCCGATATAAATGATGCCGAACAATTTGGGTTAATGGCACAATTGATGTTGAACAAACAAGCTGTTTTTGAGAAGCCAACCCAGAATCGGCACATGAAGCCACTGTACTTGAAGGGATATGTTAATGGCAAACCATTGACCAAGATGTTTGTCGATGGAGGAGCTGCTGTCAATGTAATGCCATATACCACATTCAGGAAGCTTGGTATGGGTCTTAGAGATTTGACACCAACGAGCATAATTCTAAATGATTTTGCTGGAAATCCTTCGGACACCAAGGGATGCGTACATGTTGATCTGATGATTGGGTCCAAGACTCTGCTTACGACTTTCTTTGTCATTGAGGGCAAAGGGGCATATAGCTTGCTGCTTGGAAGAGATTGGATTCATGCAAATTGTTGTATTCCATCTACTATGCATCAACAGCTTATTCAGTGGATAGATGATGAGGTGGAGATTGTCCAAGCAGATGATTCAATAAGCGTGGCAAATATGGAACCAGCTTTCTGGGAATATCAAGGCATAGATTGTTTCTCAGGCAAAGACTGGGGAGAAGGTCCTGTGGCACCAGCCAGCAGTGATCAACAGCCGATCGAAGCAGTCGGCTCTCATAGTAATTTTTGATGGAAAATCCAATTGATGGAACTGATGGAAAATTAGGACGTGGATTTGTGTCGGCCGATAAATTAGAAGAAGTGGACATTGGAGATGGTGACAAGCCAAGGCCGACATTTATCAGTGCTAACTTGGATTCGGTTTTCAAAGAAAAGTTGGTAACATTGTTAAAGGAATACAAGGACTGCTTTGCTTGGGATTATTCGGAGATGCCTGGTCTAGACCGTTCTATTGTTGAGCATCGGTTGCCAATCAAACCTGGATACAGACCTTACAAGCAACCACCCCGAAAAATCTACAAGGAAGAAGTGTTGGCCGATGTGAAAAAGGAGATTGAAAGATTACTAGATGCAAATTTCATTCGGCCCTGTAAATACGCGGATTGGATCTCTAATATTGTTCCTGTCTATAAGAAAAATGGAAAGATGAGGGTTTGCATAGACTTTAGAGACTTAAACAAGGCTACACCCATGGATGGATATCCAATGCCTATTGCTGATTCATTGGTTGATGCTGCTGCTGGATACAAAGTGCTCAGTTTCATGGACGGTAACGCAGGATACAATCAGATTTATATGGCATTGGAAGATATAGTAAAGACAGCTTTCAGGTGTCCTGGACACATAGGGTTGTTTGAATGGGTTGTCATGACCTTTGGATTGAAAAATGCCGGTGCAACTTATCAAAGGGCTATGAATTATATTTTTCATGAGTTGATCGGCAAGATTGTGGAAATATATATTGATGATGTGGTGATCAAGTCATTGGATCATGAGTCTCATTTGGCCGACATAAGGAAAACTCTAGAATGCACCAGGAAGCATGGGCTTAAGATGAACCCGAACAAGTGTGCTTTTGGAGTTTCGGCTGGAGAGTTTCTGGGATTTTTGATACATGAAGGAGGAATAGGAGTTGGTAAGAAAAGCATGAAGGCAATTGATGAAATTGTTCCTCCAACTAATCTTAAAGAGCTACAATCACTGCTTGGCAAGATAAATTTTGTGAGAAGATTCATATCAAACTTGTCACAAAAGGTGTTGCCCTTTTCCTCACTATTGAAAATAAAGAAGGATCAAAAGTTTGTATGGGGTGACGAACAACAAAAGGCTTTTAATGAAATAAAAGAGTACATGAAGAAGCCACCAGTATTGGTGCCTCCACAATTGAACAAGCCTTTCAAGTTGTACGTGGCGGCCGATGCCCAAACTATTGGATCGGCCCTCATTCAAGAATTTGAAGGGAAGGAAAGAGTGGTTGCATACCTTAGCCGAAAGTTATTAGATCCGGAGACAAGGTATTCGGCTATAGAAAAGCTTTGCTTATGTGTTTACTACTCCTGTACAAAATTTCGGCACTATTTACTACATGCCGAATGCGTTGTGTATTCAAAGTTTGATGTGATAAAACACATGTTGTCTATGCCAATTTTGAACGGAAGGATTGGCAAATGGATTTTAGCTTTGTCTGAGTTTGAATTAAGATTTGAATCGGCAAAGGCTGTTAAGGGACAGATTATTGCCGATTTCATTACTGAACATCATGATACATCGATAAATTTGCTTAACATTGTTCCTTGGGTGTTATTCTTCGATGGATCTTCATGCGACAAAGGTGGTGGAGCAGGTATCTTATTGATCTCACCCAAGGGAGAAACATTTGAGTTTGCTGTTCCCATTCAATCTGCTGTTACTAACAATCAAGCTGAGTATGAGGCATTGCTCAAAGGGCTCCAATATTTGAAAGAAGCAAAGGCCATTGCGGTTGAAATTTTTGGAGATTCAGAATTGGTCATAAAACAATTGAATGGTGAATATGAATGCAAAAGTGATATCTTGAGGAATTACTATGAAGAATGCAAAGAAATATTGAAGAGCTTTCGGTCAGTAATTCTACAACACATTCCTAGAGGGGATAATGGAGAAGCAAATAGATTGGCCCAAAGTGCATCAGGTTATAAAGAGCTTCGAGAAGTTTTTGCTAATGATGTATATGCATTCGGGAGTAATCTGGCAGAAGGTGATTGGAGAAAAGAGATTGCCGATTATCTGGAGAATCCGTCCCGAAAGGTTTCTAGAAAGCTCAGGTATAAAGCTTTAAAGTTTGTTCTTCTTGATGATAATTTGTATTATAAATCCCTGGATGGAGTGCTGTTACATTGCCTAAATCATGAAGAAGCAAAAAGGCTGATGGGTGAAGTACATGATGGGTTGTGTGGAGCACATCAATCGGCCTACCGAATGAAGTGGGTTATTAGAAGAACTGGATATTACTGGCCGACAATGTTGGAAGATTGTTTTGAATATTATAAAGGATGTCAAGACTGTCAGAAATTTGGAAACATTCAGAGAGTTCCGGCGTCGGCTTTGAATCCCATTGTCAAGCCATGGCCATTCAGAGGATGGGGAATGGATTTGATTGGCCAAATAAATCCTCCATCTAGCAAGGGGCATAAGTTTGTGCTTTTGGCAACCGATTATTTTACCAAGTGGGTTGAGGCAATTCCATTAAAGAAGGTGACGTCGGAGAATATGGTTGAATTTGTTAAAGAACACATCATTTACAGATTTGGGATTCCTCAGACAATCACCACTGATCAAGGGACTCAATTTACATCTTCAGAATTCAGAGATTTTGCTGAAAGTATGGGCATCAGATTGTTAAATTCTTCTCCTTATTATGCCCAAGCTAATGGTCAGGCAGAGGCTTCATACGCGGATTGGATCTCTAATATTGTTCCTGTCTATAAGAAAAATGGAAAAATGAGGGTTTGCATAGATTTTAGAGATTTGAACAGGGCTACACCCATGGATGGATATCCAATGCCTGTTGCTGATTCATTGGTTGATGCTGCTGCTGGATACAAAGTGCTCAGTTTCATGGATGGTAATGCAGGATACAATCAGATTTTTATGGCATTGGAAGATATAGTAAAGACAGCTTTCAGGTGTCCTGGACACATAGGGTTGTTTGAATGGGTTGTCATGACCTTTGGATTGAAAAATGCCGGTGCAACTTATCAAAGGGCTATGAATTATATTTTTCATGAGTTGATCGGCAAGATTGTGGAGATATATATTGATGATGTTGTGATTATGGGAAGTGCAATCAGGTCACATTTAGCTGACATAAGAAAAACTCTAGAGTGCACTAGAAGACATGGGCTTAAGATGAACCCGAATAAGTGTGCTTTTGGAGTTTCGGCTGGAGAGTTTCTGGGTTTTTTGATACATGAAGGAGGAATAGGAGTTGGAAAGAAAAGCATGAAGGCAATTGATGAAATTGTTCCTCCAACTAATCTTAAAGAGCTACAATCACTGCTTGGCAAGATAAATTTTGTGAGAAGATTCATATCAAACTTGTCACAAAAGGTGTTGCCCACTGTTGGAACGAAGGTTTAAAGCTGCCTACAAAGAATAACTGTCCTGAGTGCAATAATGGGTATGTCGAACATAGGCAAAATGTTGCCAATCGCAGATCTGTCCATGAAAGAATTGGTAGGGTACATCTTAGTGATGATCGGCGTTTTGATGATCAACCAAGAAAGAGACATGCTGATTGCAGATGGATTGATCATGAGGAAGAAGATCGTGAGTATGTTTGGCAAAAAGGACAGTGGTGTCCACCTGGTTTAAGAAGGAGTCAGAAGAGAAGAGTTCAACGCCTGAGGAATCAAGAATTAAAGCAAGCAAGGCCTAGGATGAAATCGAAGGTGCGGATTTTACGTCAACACACTTTTTGGCACGCCCGGTGGGACACACACAAGTTTTCAAGATGCCTGTACTAGTGCTTTTAGACCTATGCATTCTTGTTTATTAGATATTTATGATCGTGCTTTCACATTTATCATGCTTTATGCCCGTTAATCGGTTGTGTTTAAATATTGTAACGATCATCTAATTAAATACAGATCTTTCATCATGATGACGTCATGCGGTCGGCAGTATGCTTTCTTACGCGCTCTGCCGAATATGCTGTGAGTGCCTGTATTGCCGACAGATAGCTTGTTCATAGCAAAGGTACTCTGAACCAGCCTTCCTCCACAAAATT
>OAMR01000335.1:134809-173950 GCA_900205405.1 Echinochloa crus-galli | reverse complement strand
ATGTATTTTTGTACATTCATTCAGGTTTTATATCTAACATTTTTTCTTCCTTTGTCAGTTTCAGAGAAAATTGACTGGCACGCTTACAGGATTCAGACGATCGGGCACGTGTGAAGCCAGCTGATTCGGCTTGCTGTGTGCTTGGCGTGAGAAGCCGATTTTGCGTCAACAAATGGTTATCTTATCTCTTTGAAAACCGATATCTTATTCTCTTTTAGCTCTGAATTTAGCATTCTTGCTCCTTAGTATACATGAGCATTTTTCGGGCCAGGCCGGGTTCGGGCTGGGCCTGAAAAAACCCCGGTTATTTCGGGCCGAGAAAATCCTGCCCATGACTGTCCCACTGGGCGTGTCGGGCCGGGCTCGGGCCGGGCCCGGGCTTGGACGGGCCGCCCGTGCATTTTATAGTGTAAAATAGTTAAAAACAGTATTTCGGGTTGGGCTCGGGCCAAGATTTATTTTCTCGGGCTGCAAGATCTGTGATAATGCCCGTCCAGTAAGGTCCGTGGGCGGGCAGGGTTCGGGCCGGGCCCGAGCCAGGCCGGGTCGGGCTAAAAATGCTCAGGTCTACTCCTTAGTTACGTTTTGATGTTTCGTGTACTGTTTCTAATTTAAGGTATTTGTTTGCTTATATGTTTGCTTTCGAATGCCAACTGTTGATTGTTGCAAAATAGATGATACACCGTTTCTGAAATTTCAAGAAGATTTTGAAGACTTTGAGGTTATACTTTACTTTGGATAAAGGCAAGTGTATCTTATATGCTTTCTAATAACTTTTAATCACTGTATAGCATGCTTGTATCTTAATTTGATGGTTCCTATTATGGATTATGTCTAGCCACATTTACGTATATACACCTGGGTTTTTACATTGATGTTGGGTAGCATCCTACGCTCCGCTGCTCACTGTCAAGATCATTTATTTTTGCGCCGTCGGCTCCGGCTACCTCTCCGCCTTCCCCGACGAGTTCTTCGACCGCTTCAAAGCCATCAAGCCTGTCTGGCCCCCTACTACACCATCCACAAGATCATGCAAGGCCTCCTGGACCAGCACGTCGTCTCCGGCAACGCCCAGGCGCTGGGGATGGTGGTCGCCATGTCCGACTACTTCGCCGGCCGCGTCAGCAACATCATCAGGAGGTGCAACATCGAGCGCCACTGGACGTCGCTCAACGAGGAGAACGGCGGGATGAACGACGTGCTCTACCAGCTCTACACCATCACGGTACTCTATCATAAAGCAATCTTGAGTGCGTGTGCTTGCTGCTAATGTCTTGAACAATTTGTGCAGAAGGAACATAGACATCTGATGCTCGCCCATCTCTTCGACAAGCCATGCTTTCTGGGGTTGCTTGCAGTGCAGGTCTGAACTCTGAAGAGTGCTCAATTCCTTCTCGTAGCCCTCTGTGTTTTACTATTGTATATTCAGTACAATTAATTTTGTATGAATCTGTTGTGGCCACTAGAGTACTAGACACATCAATTTTATGTGGAAGATGAAGTCGCTAGAATGAGGACTCCAAACCGTACTCTTATGCATTTGACCTTCCCGACCTCGACGCCAGCAACATC
This sequence comes from Echinochloa crus-galli, assembly GCA_900205405.1. Taxonomy (NCBI): domain Eukaryota; kingdom Viridiplantae; phylum Streptophyta; class Magnoliopsida; order Poales; family Poaceae; genus Echinochloa; species Echinochloa crus-galli. The sequence goes on along the minus strand of OAMR01000335.1, from coordinate 172,378 downwards.
AATGATACTGGCATCTGCCTCTTAAGAGATATATGTAGCTCATGCCTTCTCGTGCATCTTAGCGATTCATCGGTATGTATCCAGATCCCAGATTGATACTTTACTGTTGCACGCTCCTTCAGTTTGTAACTCTTTTTTTAAATATGATATACAATTAATTTTTAATATAATTGTTTGGTCAGACAAGAATGACCAATCATGTTGACGCAATTTATTTTTTATCTATTCATATGCTCTTGTGATCAAAGAAATGGTTGACATAAACTTGTGCATAAAATATATCTTAATAGTTTCAATTTTATTTTTTATCTATTCTTGTGCTCTTGCGATCACAGAATCATGTACAATAATCTATAGTGCTTCTCTTGTTCTGCTCAGGATGATTGGTATACTGTTTCTTATTTATTCTTTTTGCTTGCTTGTATGATTACCTTCGATGAGCAGCTATCATTTGGATAAAAAGGCAAGTGTATCTCATATGCTTCCTAATAATTTTTAATCACTTATTTGCATGCTTGTGTCTCAATTTGATGGATCCTATTAAGTATTATGCCTATACACCTTTTACCATATGAACCTGGGTTTTACATTTATGCTGGGTAGCGGGGGCACCCATCATCCTCACCGGCGGCGGCATTGTCCACAGCTTCAGCTAGCACGTCGCGTCGAGCTTGCAGCTGGTGTACCGCACCGTGTACCTGAACTTCTCCGTCAGCACCAACCCCACCTCGAACACCCCGTCATGATTTGTGATATATATTTCTTTGTATTGCTGTATCAATTATAAATTTGTTTTGCTTCATATTGTTCATCCATTAAACTACTGTCATATTTCGTTAGAATTTTAATAAACTATATGTAGAATTTAAATCATTTAAATTTAGATACTCTACTTTAAAAAGATAAAATTCTTGTTCACTATATTTTTTAATACACGCGCGTGCCGCACGTGCACTCTACTAGTAATTGATAATTCACATCATTGAAATCCAACATTTCGAATAGATCGACAGCTATTTGCCATGTTAATATTAAAACTACTGCACCCATCTATGTAACTTTTCGCACTCATTCAAAATCAGCAATCCTTCTTAATCGAAGAATTCATCGTTCTCATGGCAAATCTCACGTTAGACGAACCTCGTCATGTCCATACAAATGTTGTTGATTTGCCTTTTTTCGAGCTTCTCCCATGATCCCTCGATGGTAGACACCCGCAGGTACACACAATAAATAAAAATTATGATGCATTGCCATTAATTAGTAAGAAAATTAGCACATGGTTGTGTATAAGAGCCTTGCGTCTTTAGGATTCGTCCATTTCTCCAGCACTCGCACACGTAATAAAAATAGCACTGAAATCATACTGTAAAGGACACAGGGCTTATACGAATGGAGTGATTAAGCGTCGTAAGGTAGAACTCACTAACCAAATGCACATGTTGGATCTCTGGGCAGAACAGAGAGTCCTATCAGAGCAGGAATGGGCAGTTTGATATAAGTTAGAGGAAGAGTTCGAGATCATCTGTCCAGGGCCGGTCCTAACATTTTAGGGGCCCGGGGCAAAATAAAAATAAAAGGCCCTATATTCACATATAAATACCGTATTAATGTAATTATTATTTCAGGACCACTAATATTTATCGCTTGAAATTTTTAAGGCAACTATTACATGTAGGCAAGTAAGTACATGTTTACTAAAATTTGTAAGTGCTTTTTAATGAAACACTATGTTTATTCATCTAAAAAAATCTTTCTAGGCATTACCACATATAGTATTGCAAAATAGTGTAAATATTAAATATATAAGATTAACTTAGACATGAAACAAAGACACCTACATTATGTATAACTATTGATTGTATCTAAGAAGTAGCAAGCTCTAATTTCAAAAGCAAAAGTAGCAAGCTAGGTTACTCTACGTAAGCATACGCCGTGTAAATAGAAACAACAAGCTAGCTAGGTTACTCTATATAATTGTTGGCATGCTTCTTTTTTTGCAAAAGACAAATTGTTGATAATGTTTAGTGCAGATTATTTAATTAAATTAAAGCCATTCTTACCATGAACGTCCGGTGGCAACCAGCCGCGTCTTTCTATCCTCCCGCTATTGTTATTGGCGTCGAGCGGAGAAATATTATAAAAGAGAGAGACGAAGGCGTGCTTTTTATGTCAGAAAGAAGAGAGGAGGCAAGATGAGATTAAGGCAGGGAAGATAATTGCATTTCACTAAAGCGTTATTTCACGGAAGAAGTCTCTGCTCCCCCCTTTGAAGTCTTGTTGCTGAGTAGGGCAGTAGGCGCACGTCACGTAGTAGGTTGGGCAGAGTACCTACGTACTTATTTTCTTGAACTTGGATACTGTTTAATCACTACGGAGTAGATATTTACTCCCTAATCTCTACTCTACTAGTAGTACAAAACAGGCAGTTGGGGGCCCAGACTTCCGGGGGCCCGGGGCGGCCGTCCCGTCCGCCCTGCCCCAGGGCCGGCACTGCATCTGTCCTTTGAAGAAGAATCCTGACGAAAGAGAAGCGGTGATAACTGGATTCTAAAAGGTGACGCCAACACAGAATTTTTTCACCGTGTGGCCAACGGAAAACGAAGGAAGCGCCAGATCCATACCTTAGAAGCTGAAGGGAGCGAAATATCCCATCCGGTCCAATTGAGGGACCATATAGATAACTACTACAAGTCATTGTTTGGTCCGGACTTACCTTCTATGATCGAACTCCAAGATAACCTTTGGGCTAATAGAGGGGCCCTCTCGAGAGAGGAAGCCGAGCTCCTAGCCAGGCCATTCACCGAGGAGGAAGTTCATAGGGCCATAAAGGAGATGAAATCTAACTCAGCACCAAGCCCTGATGGATTCCCCGTAGGCTTTTTTAAAGCCTTTTGGGAGCAATTGAAGACTCCCTTCTGCGAAATGGCGAACCTCCTACACCAGGATGCACTGAATCTTGCTAGACTGAATATGGGCTGATCTCTCTCATCCCCAGATCCCAAGAGGCCAACTGCATCCAACAATTTCGACCAAAATCTGTGTCATTGATGTTCCGTACAAGTGGTTCACCAAGCTCATCAACAACAGATTATTAGAAGTTGCAGATTCAATCCTGAGCAAATCTCAAACGGCCTTCATCCCTAAAAGAAAAATCTTAGATGGAGTAGTGATGCTCCATGAGATAGTCCATGAGGTTTCCAGCAAAAAGCAGGCTGGTATTATTCTCAAGCTGGACTTCGAAAAGGCATATGACAGGGTACGCTGGAGCTTCTTATATGAAGTTTTGGAACAGAAGTGGTTCCGCCCCCCCCAGAGTGCATAGCTTGGATCAGAAGAGCAGTGGAAGGGGGCAAAGTAGGAATTAATCTAAATGGACAGCCAGGAAATTACTTTAGAACGCATCACGGTCTTAGACAAAGGGACCCACTGTCCCATCTTGTTCAACCTAGTGGCTGAGGCATTGGCTACCTTGCTATCGAGGGCGAGTGAGGAGGGCCTCATCAGGGGATTGGTCCCTCATCTGGTACCGGGAGGATTACTCACCTACAGTACGCCGACGACACGGTCATCTTCCTACAAATAGACGACCAATCTATCTTTTATACCAAGTTACTACTATACTGCTTTGGATTGCTAGCTGGTCTAAAAATTAACTACCAAAAGAGTGAGGCGTTTGTATTGGGAGTTGAGCAGGTTGAGCAAAATAGAGTTGCTAACCTCTTCAACTGTCGCGTGGGGACCCTCCCTTTCAACTACCTCGGCATACCAATCTCCACCAAGAAGTTAACAACAAAGGACCTCATGATCATTCCACAAAAAATCAGGAAAAAGTTACCTAAGTGGCAAAGCTCTTTCCTATCTTGGGGAGGCAAATCCATTTTGCTGGAGGCATTCCTTAGTGCTCTTCCGAACTACACTATGGGGGTTTACCCGCTTCAAGAGGGAAAACACCACCAAATGGATACACCACGGGCCCATTTCTGCTGGCGGCGCGGGGCCTGGCGGAGCGAGGGGAGCGCCAAGAGGCGGGTGGAGCCGGCTGGGAGAGAGGCCGGACGGTGGGGGGAGAGCCGGGCGCCGGGGAGAAGAGAGAGGCGGGGAAGGAGAAGGGGTGTGGGGGAGAGAGAGGGGAAGGGAAAAGATAAAAAAAAGGGAAATATGGGGCCCACGTGGATGGTAGTTGGTATAAAGGAAGATGATAGATGAGATATGAGTGCGGAAGAATTTAGGATAGGGGAAGGAATCTCGATGACCAGGACAGAATATTCTGTTTAGAGGAGGGAAATAGGGGAAAACGAGTGCGAGCAGCCTTAATCTCTCTCCTCTTTTCTCACTCCTCCACGTAGGATTTTGATGAGTTGTCTTGTCTATAAGACAAGCTGATATGTATTATTGTACTTGCTCTTAGGTGAATGCTAATCGAAGTCATCATTTCCTGCCGGCATGCTCACCGGAAGTAGCAACAGAGGAAATTAACGAGTTTGCGGCAGATGCCGGGTTGGAAACCCGAACCGGTCCCGACATGCAAAAGAATCTAATGTGAAACAATTTACAGTAAACCTAATGAGATTTTTACCATTTACAATGTGAATCTCATGTAAATTGTTAATTAAGATGTTCATTTACTGCTTTTATGGTATATTGTTATAATTACGTATAAATACAATGAATATTGCCTTTAATTACAGTAACATGGTTTTAGGTATACGAGCTCTCTAATTTTTAAAACCCCTTTGAGGCTCATATTTTAACTTTTTCTAGCATGTTTAATGGATTTTTTGTTTTGAAAAATTGAACCATTAATCCCTGAAGTTGCTAGAAATTACCTTTAATCATAGAAACATGGTTTTAGGTTTATGACGACCTCTCTCAATCTTGAAAGACCTTAGACATAACCCCCCATGAGAGTATCATATTTTATTTATTTTCCTAGCAATTTGAGGACAGGATAAATGTTTTGCTAGGAAAATTCTGGAAAAATAATTGAATTATCTATTGTTTAGATTTAACCAATGTAAATTAATTTTGCACTTATTTCATGCATTTAAAACACATGAAGTGAGCATGTAGAAAATGCATGAATAATGTAGGAGTAATATGAAGCCTATTATTTCCCGAAGCAATATTATTGGTTTTAAGCCTTGCACAACATAATTTCTAGAAGAAATATTGTATAACTCTGAAAGTTATTTCATACATCACATTTTCCTCCCAACATGGCATCATGTCTTCATGTCTTTTACAATAGCAGTAAATTCGTACGAAGCATGTCAAATATTTGAGTCCATATATAACATGAAATTACACATATTCAATATGTTTCCTTGAAGAATCATATTATTTGCCACGTAGGCATATTGGCAAATTCAAGAAGAATTTGCATAGGCTTAATATGATACAACTTATGCAATTAGAAGGTGCATAAACCATAGAAATGGAAGGAAAATAATGTACATTCCAGAAGTAATGCAAGGCTTAGGGGAGGAAACATATTGAATATGTGTAATTTCATGTTATATATGGACTCAAATATTTGACATGCTTCGTACGAATTTACTGCTATTGTAAAAGACATGAAGACATGATGCCATGTTGGGAGGAAAATGTGATGTATGAAATAACTTTCAGAGTTATACAATATTTCTTCTAGAAATTATGTTGTGCAAGGCTTAAAACCAATAATATTGCTTCGGGAAATAATAGGCTTCATATTACTCCTACATTATTCATGCATTTTCTACATGCTCACTTCATGTGTTTTAAATGCATGAAATAAGTGCAAAATTAATTTACATTGGTTAAATCTAAACAATAGATAATTCAATTATTTTTCCAGAATTTTCCTAGCAAAACATTTATCCTGTCCTCAAATTGCTAGGAAAATAAATAAAATATGATACTCTCATGGGGGGTTATGTCTAAGGTCTTTCAAGATTGAGAGAGGTCGTCATAAACCTAAAACCATGTTTCTATGATTAAAGGTAATTTCTAGCAACTTCAGGGATTAATGGTTCAATTTTTCAAAACAAAAAATCCATTAAACATGCTAGAAAAAGTTAAAATATGAGCCTCAAAGGGGTTTTAAAAATTAGAGAGCTCGTATACCTAAAACCATGTTACTGTAATTAAAGGCAATATTCATTGTATTTATACGTAATTATAACAATATACCATAAAAGCAGTAAATGAACATCTTAATTAACAATTTACATGAGATTCACATTGTAAATGGTAAAAATCTCATTAGGTTTACTGTAAATTGTTTCACATTAGATTCTTTTGCATGTCGGGACCGGTTCGGGTTTCCAACCCGGCATCTGCCGCAAACTCGTTAATTTCCTCTGTTGCTACTTCCGGTGAGCATGCCGGCAGGAAATGATGACTTCGATTAGCATTCACCTAAGAGCAAGTACAATAATACATATCAGCTTGTCTTATAGACAAGACAACTCATCAAAATCCTACGTGGAGGAGTGAGAAAAGAGGAGAGAGATTAAGGCTGCTCGCACTCGTTTTCCCCTATTTCCCTCCTCTAAACAGAATATTCTGTCCTGGTCATCGAGATTCCTTCCCCTATCCTAAATTCTTCCGCACTCATATCTCATCTATCATCTTCCTTTATACCAACTACCATCCACGTGGGCCCCATATTTCCCTTTTTTTTATCTTTTCCCTTCCCCTCTCTCTCCCCCACACCCCTTCTCCTTCCCCGCCTCTCTCTTCTCCCCGGCGCCCGGCTCTCCCCCCACCGTCCGGCCTCTCTCCCAGCCGGCTCCACCCGCCTCTTGGCGCTCCCCTCGCTCCGCCAGGCCCCGCGCCGCCAGCAGAAATGGGCCCGTGGTGTATCCATTTGGTGGTGTTTTCCCTCTTGAAGCGGGTAAACCCCATAGTGTAGTTCGGAAGAGCACTAAGGAATGCCTCCAGCAAAATGGATTTGCCTCAGGGCGGAGCGAGGGGAGCGCCAAGAGGCGGGTGGAGCCGGCTGGGAGAGAGGCCGGACGGTGGGGGGAGAGCCGGGCGCCGGGGAGAAGAGAGAGGCGGGGAAGGAGAAGGGGTGTGGGGGAGAGAGAGGGGAAGGGAAAAGATAAAAAAAAGGGAAATATGGGGCCCACGTGGATGGTAGTTGGTATAAAGGAAGATGATAGATGAGATATGAGTGCGGAAGAATTTAGGATAGGGGAAGGAATCTCGATGACCAGGACAGAATATTCTGTTTAGAGGAGGGAAATAGGGGAAAACGAGTGCGAGCAGCCTTAATCTCTCTCCTCTTTTCTCACTCCTCCACGTAGGATTTTGATGAGTTGTCTTGTCTATAAGACAAGCTGATATGTATTATTGTACTTGCTCTTAGGTGAATGCTAATCGAAGTCATCATTTCCTGCCGGCATGCTCACCGGAAGTAGCAACAGAGGAAATTAACGAGTTTGCGGCAGATGCCGGGTTGGAAACCCGAACCGGTCCCGACATGCAAAAGAATCTAATGTGAAACAATTTACAGTAAACCTAATGAGATTTTTACCATTTACAATGTGAATCTCATGTAAATTGTTAATTAAGATGTTCATTTACTGCTTTTATGGTATATTGTTATAATTACGTATAAATACAATGAATATTGCCTTTAATTACAGTAACATGGTTTTAGGTATACGAGCTCTCTAATTTTTAAAACCCCTTTGAGGCTCATATTTTAACTTTTTCTAGCATGTTTAATGGATTTTTTGTTTTGAAAAATTGAACCATTAATCCCTGAAGTTGCTAGAAATTACCTTTAATCATAGAAACATGGTTTTAGGTTTATGACGACCTCTCTCAATCTTGAAAGACCTTAGACATAACCCCCCATGAGAGTATCATATTTTATTTATTTTCCTAGCAATTTGAGGACAGGATAAATGTTTTGCTAGGAAAATTCTGGAAAAATAATTGAATTATCTATTGTTTAGATTTAACCAATGTAAATTAATTTTGCACTTATTTCATGCATTTAAAACACATGAAGTGAGCATGTAGAAAATGCATGAATAATGTAGGAGTAATATGAAGCCTATTATTTCCCGAAGCAATATTATTGGTTTTAAGCCTTGCACAACATAATTTCTAGAAGAAATATTGTATAACTCTGAAAGTTATTTCATACATCACATTTTCCTCCCAACATGGCATCATGTCTTCATGTCTTTTACAATAGCAGTAAATTCGTACGAAGCATGTCAAATATTTGAGTCCATATATAACATGAAATTACACATATTCAATATGTTTCCTTGAAGAATCATATTATTTGCCACGTAGGCATATTGGCAAATTCAAGAAGAATTTGCATAGGCTTAATATGATACAACTTATGCAATTAGAAGGTGCATAAACCATAGAAATGGAAGGAAAATAATGTACATTCCAGAAGTAATGCAAGGCTTAGGGGGAGATGCATCGAGACAAAGAAGTTTCATACTCACCCCTTATCCAAAAGTAAATAGAATTTCCTACATAAGCTGCACTACTAGTTATATGCATGAAGAATTTGGTTATACTCATGAAGAGAAAATAATTTATGTTTTTTCCCAGAATAGAAGGGCAAACTTAACATTTTTTTACCTCTGTATTGGTTTTATGCCCATTTGCCTGTAGCAATTTTACCTGTAGTAATTTATCATAATATCATGAAATACATAAAGAATTACACGCTAATATTGTAAATATTATTGCCTTTAAATGCCTATTTAATGATCATTGGAAGTGATATTTCTCCAAAAAAGCCTCAAGTAACCTTGAAGGTTATATTTATATTGTGCATTCCTACCATGCAGGTAGAATGGAAACTAAGCATATGAACTAATAATATACAGGTTTTTAATTGATGTCAGAAGATTCAATTTAGTAATGAAATTGTATATTACTTAATTATGTATCGAATACATAATCCCTATAACTTGAAGTTTATTCTACCCAAAACATATTATGGTACACCGAATAGTGCAATCTATATGTGAATATCATACCACTTTATGAATATACTAGAAGTATAACTGAAGTCTATGGAACATTAAAATGATTTGTAGATTATGCTCGAAGCATAGCATCACATGAAGTGTAATTATGGTATGAAAAGGGAGAGAAACTGGGGATATAGAGGCATATATGAAGAATGTGGATAAACTCGAAAAATCTAATAGGCATATCCCTAATCCTGCAAGATTGTTGGTCGAGCTGTATCCTGTTAGATTGATGATGGACAAACTAACGTGCAAGTTGGCCTGTAGCCATGTTCATTATAATGACTAAGCATGTAGCTCTGCGCATAGCATTTGAGATCCATATACCACTATGTCAATAAGTATGACCAATTAGAAGAAATTCCACACTAATTACATCAAAATTCCGCTTCACGTTAGCTTGTATCTATCATATTTCTATCATTGCATTAGCTTTGTATACTACGCATACTTAAGTTTCTCCTGTTGATAATGTTGAGAAACACCTCCCATTTAGTTGAGATAGTCAGGAAGCTATTACAACATACAATTAATTTGCTTGCATGCTCTATATGGCTAGAAGTCATTAGTTCATCTCTAATCAAGAAGATTGAGATCGGGGGGAGAAAACCGGTCTGAAATCGGCCCAATAGTGAATTTATCGATCCAAAATTGGGTGACCCGATTAGAATGGGTTTGCGGATAATGAAAAGAAAATGGACATGTAAGTCCATTGTGTGAAAAATAATTTGGTATTAATGGGGTCAGAATTTTAATGCATGTGGGGAATTCTTGAATGAACGAGCAATTAAATTTTCTAGTAGAAATTCCATGAATTACTTGAAGTATATGGTATGAGTATTTGGATAAAATTTTGGGTAAAGAAATAAAGAATCTAGGCAATATAAAATAAGTTATGAGGACTTAAAAGATGTGCATAATTCAGGGGGAGAACACCCTAAATAAGTAGGTATGTAGAACATACTAAATTGCACACTAACCTTATGAAGTATATGTAATTTTTCATGCTACTACATTATGTCTAGATCACTGCATATATGAATATCATTATTTGAAAATGTGTGTGAAACATTTATGAAATAATTTCACCAATTTAGCATACACGAATGAGCTTCCACTTGAAGTTGGAGAAATATAGATATGAATTTCCATTAAAAATAAGCTCATGAGATGGGGATATCTTATGAAAAGTATGCTATTAAGAATATCTAATATCGGCATTAGGGGGAGAGAAAGCCCATACCTATCGAATGCCTTATATTAAAATTCAAGTATTCCTAGAAAGCTTGAGGCGGGAATATAATCACACACTAGATTTTTAGAAGAAACAAAATCTCTGCATGAAGCAGAGTATAAGGCCAGAAAATTTAAATGTGAGGAAGTGGACATCACCCGAAGTGGAAACACACTAGAAATGAACAATCGTTGAAGGATTTGGCCATAGTGAGAATGTATACACAATAAATACTCATGAATGGCAAACCGGAATCAGGAGAAACAACATGAAGTTATTAACCATAAGTTAAGTTTACTTGCAGTAAACATAATGCTATGTGTGAAAGTATACCCTAGGTATCTATTAGTATGTGTTGGCGGTCGTTACAACCCAATTCCGACCACCAATACTCGGGAATAAATGAGGTTATGTGCAGCATTCCATGTACTTAGGTTTTATTTCTAATAAAGTTCCATAAGTTTTGGTGAGTGTCATGTTTGCAGGAACAATGTTCGGAAATACGTGCTATTGGGGCCGAAAACGACAGAAACGGCCGAACGACATGTTCGGCCGGTTATCCCCCTTAGCCGTACGGGTCAGCGGAAGCCGTCCACGTCTACGACAACCAAGCAATGACTAAGCAAGCCACGTAGGACGAGCGCCAACTCTTCCCGAAGCACCGACATGTCATCCTGGACCCACACTAGACAAATCCAAGCAGCAGAGGCCGACCCAGGAGGGGCCCAGAGCAGAAGGCGGTGCAGGGGGCGGGCCTGGGCTCCCAGCCCAGTTCGGCCGAACTGGGGGGTTCGCCCGAACCGCCCCAGTTGCCCAACCGCCTCCAGAGGATGCATCTTGGCCATTGGTGGCTGAGGCGGTGGATCCTCCGTTCGGCCGAACAGGAGGGTTCGGCCGAACCGCCTCCCTCGGCCGAAACGGCCGCCAACCGCCTCAGCTAGACTCTAGGATGGAATCATTTTCTTCTGCTATGAAAAGTCAACTGAGCTTTAATAAAATGATAGAAACTCAAGTTGCTTAGTTAGCTGCTGCTGTTCCTGTCACTGAATCGGGGAAGATTCCGGGGCAACCCGAACCTTCCATCGAGACAGTGAAAGCCGTCACTACAAGGCATGGTAAGATGCCTCGTAGTGTCTTCCGAACTAACCATGCAGGGAAGGTCGCACGCATCCAAGTGCTGACACCAAGATGTACCTACCTGCCGGGAGCTGCAAAAAGGGCGATCTGTGTGTCCGTTATATCCACTCCTATCCAATACCGTTTATCCCTTGTCTTGTCTAGTCGTGTACCCTTCTCTGATAGTCTCGAATTTCTGTTCACTAGTACTCTTGCCAAAGCTTCCCTGCGGAAATATAAATTACGATACCTCGGGATACTCCCAGGTGAAGTGCTACAGCGGTGATTCTGTGCGCTTGCAGAATATTTCTATATTTTACTAAGCCATAAGGAAAACCACTGAAACACTCCTTACCCCAGTACCAGGATTCTTAATTCTGATATTGGATCGTAAGAAGTGCCAACAGTATGCTCACCATAGCAAATGACTTGATCATTAATTTAAAATCTATAGGGGCGCCTGTTGGTTTTGGATGGAATGAACTTGTCAAATAATCTCAAAGGAATCTTCATAAACTCCGAAAAGAATATTGTTACCTCACATACTAAGAAATAATCATCATAAAGATGAATGCCTAACATTATAATGCACGCAATATTTTGTGTTGGCATAGCAGATACTATACTATATAATAGTTTTATCCTGAAGATATGGGAGAGAAGAATGAATGTCGACAACATTACCTCTATTATTGCAAATGTTTCTCTAAAGAGAAAATGGATCCATTAAAAAAGTCCATGGCAGAGTCGTATGAAGCGCTCATATCGGGTCAATGAAAGAATGCAATTGAGGTTGAACCATGAAGGAAATATTTGAAGCTAGAAGTTCAAAATGGATGACTCATTGTCAAATAGCGATATGGTGAAATGCAATGGTTCATAAGTCTTTAAAGAAAAAGGCTAGTAAACTCCCATTATATATGAATGAATATTCTGCTACATATCTAGCAAATCGTATGAATAAATAAAATAAATATTATGCAGTTAATTAGTGGATTCTAAAAATCCATAAGAAGAGATCCTGGAAGGATTCATAATTTCCTTGAAGGAATAAAATCAAATAGAAATAAAAATCTCATATAAAGTATTAAATGTCTAAAGTATATAATATTCTTGAAGGATATTAAGTCTTAAGAAGAGCAAACCTTAGAAGGAAATTAAGTCATAGCATGACTTGTTGTGAATAATACTTTTCAAGTAAAGAGTTCACTAAAGAACTCAAGATTTGTGTAAATCACTTCTCTCTTGCATAAGAGAATTTCTCATACAGAAAAGAATTATTATTCTTGAAGAATCAGAAATCCTTGAAGGAAATAGTCACTGAATGACTTATCAGTCAATTCATGAATGAACACCAATAATCCTAAAGATATGAATGATGACTCATATAGACCCAAGTTATTGAAAAGAAGCGAGGAACCATATGGCCCTGAATGTGCCATACAAGCATTTGTAAGTGCATATGAAGCTAGCTAGCATATCCTCAAAACGCCATAGAAGGTAGTATATTGGTGATTGGCTGATTAAATTATCCCCTTTTAATGCCAAAAGAAGATTGATTATTTCCCACAATCCTATGAAAGGATTAAACTTTATTTGTGTTGCACAACTAAAAGTGGTAATGAGTGCATGAAGCACATTGCTCCCAGTTACTCAATCATAATCTAGAAGATTAAGTCTATGAAATACTAAGTATTGATAATTTAATATCATTGCTTACTCATATTTTTGAAAAATATGACTAAAACATTTCAAACATTGAAGTTTAAATGATGTCATTGTGAGGTGGAGCATGTATAGATTTGAAATATTTATGTTGTACCTAGAAAGAATCAGCTTGATGATTAACTATTAAATGAACCTAGAAGGTTTACCACTTAGACTATTTGAGATCAAGAAGATCATTTTTGTAAGAATCTGAAAGTTTATGTGTAATTGAAGATTAATAGCTATTCTTGAAGAATAACAAATATAGAATTTATATGAACAAGAAGATTTAATGTTGTACTCTTTTCCTTTGTGAGTTTTTACTCGAAGGTTTCTCACATAAGGTTTTTAATGAGGCAACATGTGTAATACAATAACGGATGATATGTACTTTTTTCTCCAAGTACCGTTTTTCCCATTGGGTTCTCGGATGGAGTTTTTGATGATGCATATGTATTCGTGGTAATCGCCCAAGGGGGAGTGTTATAAAATAAGGACTCTTGGAGAGTCCTAATCGGACCTACCAACCATAGAAGGCAAGGAAGATAAAGGACTCCTAGTTCTAGTCCGGTTATGTTGTGGGCTCTTACCAAACTCTGCCCATACTTCGGAGTATATATACGAAGGAGCACCCCTATTGTAAGATATCGATTTGAGGAATAAAGAGAAGCTCCATCTATATTGTGTCTTCTCTATTTTACTTGTTTTTGTGCTTGTCGTGAGAGACGTAAGAGAGAAGATCCGACCGTTGACGACGTGTTTTACAATAAATAAAAGTTAATGTTAAATAATAATTTTGAATGGGAGAGTATGTCGGTATTGAGTGTCATTTGCTCGCGGATGGTATTTTGAATTTTTTCAGTCTGCAGTGGTATGCGATGGGAATTTCGAAGCCATGTTTTTCCCTATCCGAAGGCCGTGAGAGGGTTGATCCACCTTGTGCATTACGGATCCGATCAATTGCACGCTGCGGCTGCAGGTGCAGCATGCAAGCAGTGCTACATTGAAGATGCGGTGAGTATGCAGGTAGCGTGACAAAATTGTCATGGTTGGATTGCTTGTTGCGGTCTACCGCTGTTTGTGTTGATCTGCAGTGTTGCACCGGGCCAGCCCAAATAAGCTGCATCTATTGCAACATTTGTAACGTTTGAGTGTTGATTGTTCACCGCTGTCACAAGGGTCATGTTGCTTCCCATAATTTCTTAATTAATTTTATTTGAAAGTGGACTTATAGTGTTGAGTCAGAGTCCAAAGTTGTTGCGCTAATATTTTTTATTAATGACTTTTACAATTCACGTTTATTTTTATAAAAAATGCAACTTATTGAACCAGGTTTGATCGTTTAATATCGTACTGTAGAATTTACTCAAATTTGATTCATACAAGAAAATCTTGGATTCGTACACAGAAAGATACTTTCCACTGTAAATTTCTTGGCCCCAACTTCTGGGACAGTTGGACTTGGACGGCAGCAAAGACGAAACACGCCCAGCTCACCCAGCCACACAAACCCATGGCGGCGTCGCTGAGCGCCGCCGCCGCCGCCTCGTTGGCTCCGCCGCCAATCCGCCTCCGAATCACCAAACCAAGCCCACTCCCACCCCCTCGGCGGCTCCAATTCGGAACCTCCAGGATCCGGACCTCCGCCTCGCGGGCATGCCGGGCCGCGGCCTCCGCATCCACGCCGCCGGCGCCGGGAGGCGGCCTGTACTCGGTGGGGACCTACGAGCTGACGGCCGAAAACGTCGACCGCGTCCTGGACGACGTGCGTCCGTACCTCATCGCTGATGGGGGCAACGTCACCGTCGTGTCCGCCGAGGACGGCGTCATCTCCCTCAAGCTCGAAGGTAAAGTAAAATCTTCTTGGTCTCGTGACGCATCTTTTTTTTTTTGGTAATTCCATTGGTGAGATCAAAATCTTGCAGCGATAATCACAGTTTTCGGTTGCGACATGCAGGAGCATGCGGCAGCTGCCCCAGCTCGACAACGACGATGAATATGGGGATCGAGCGCGTGCTCAAGGAGAAGTTCGGCGATGCTTTCAAGGAAATCCGTCAGGTGTTCGACGGGGATCAACCGCCGGCGGAGACGACGCCCGAGGTCGGTGAACGAACTCCACCACCACCGTAGGCATATCACCTTGTAGCATAAGCACTCATTGGCAAGCGATTCTTTGGTGCTGCAGGCGGTGAACCGACACCTGGACATCCTGCGGCCGGCGATTGCGAACTACGGAGGAACCGTGGATGTGCTGGCCGTCGATGGCGAAGACTGCCTGGTGAAGTACGACGGGCCGGAGTCCATCGGGAGCGGCATCAAGGCTGCCATCAAAGAGAAATTCCCGGACATCACCAACGTGGTGTTCACCCAGTAGAACACAGACACTGCCTAGATATGTATTACGCTGTCGACGGCAAATAAAGGAGATGGAAATATGGAATCATCGGATATGTGTAATGTTGCTGTGCTTGTACTGAGAATTTGAAATGCAGGTGGACGATTTTGTGCCTCATCCCTGCATTTGATTCACTCTGCTTTGCTTTGGCGCGGCCCTGGTAGCTCCGCTATTATTTTTGCGGATATTTGCCTTTTCGCCACCTTGAATTCAGACGATTCTGAATTTCGTAGGATCTGAACATATGTTATGTACAGACTTCCAATCTAACTGTAGTTTGCTACTCCTTCAAATCAAAAGAAAAAAAGAACCAGAGGAACAGTTTCGATGACAATTTTTTGCTTTCTTGCTACTCCAGTTTGCAATATTATGTAGTATACAGATACAAATTATTTGTCTGAAGTCAAACGAATTGTTCTCAAATTTTCCTACTATCGAATACTAGATGTCATGGGCCACGCAAACATGGCACGAGCATTTTCCGGGATGGGCTGTTTGTGGAGTATCTCCCACCATGTAGCTGGTCTTCAGAAAGCCCAATTAATTTGGGCCGCATCTGGCCAGTAAATTGTGCCGTCGCCGCCACCCGGTGGTGGTGGACCGGGTAGTACAAGAGCCGTGTGACACTCTGTCTGACACGCTAGGGTTTTTGGAGGCCGTGCAGTCGTACTCGTACGCCATGATAATACTCCTACGGAATGGTCGTGTTACTGTAGTAGCAGCAGAAAAAAAAGGACGGACGCTCCCGTCAATCCTAACCGGTGGTCCACCGGGTCGCATCGCGTCTACTGTATCGCTAGATCACCGAGCGAGCATCATCCCACGACATCGACACGTGTGACGCTCCTCCGCCACTTCTTTACCAATCCGTCCGTACACACACGGCGAAACTCGAGCGGCAAACTGATCGATCGCCGTGTAGCCCTCGTGCTCCGATCGTCGGGCTCCGGCTCCGGCCGCGCCGCTCCACTCGGGCGCGGCGCGGTGGTCACCACACCAGCTGACCGCCCGCCCGGCCCGGGTCCTATTCTCGAAGGCCGAGACAGGGTGGGGACTGGGGCTGGTGCGCGCGCACGCCCCCCGGCCGCCCGCTGCTCGTGTGTGCTGTGCTGTGCGGCCTGTGCGCGCGCGCGGGGGCCGAGCAAGCGGCAGGCAGGGCACGTGAAGTTCCATGCGCCCGCGCCTGGGGATTCCGGCAAAATATTTCGTGGGAACGGCGCTCGGATCCGCTCATTTACGTCGGGCGCGCGAGCGAGGCCGAGGCGCCGTGTAACTGGAATGGGCGGGCGCGCCGGCACGTGCAACTCATCACGCGTTTTTATTTACAGCGGTAAAACGGGCCAAATCGGTTGGCCCGGGGATGGAGAATATTTCGCGTGAGGCGCGCGCATGAGCGGACGTGACACCGCGAGTTTTTCGCTGTTGTTAAGCCGAGCAGGGCCAGGGAATAGCGTCCTCGCTGTTAGGTGGACGTTGACGGGCGGCGCTAGTTTTAGAAAAATAGAGCTACTCGTATAGCCCATGCATCCATCTCTTGAAAACCCTGAAGCCCTGAAGAGAGATCAAATCTCCTTTAACTCTCCCAAAAGATTTCCTGACCCCAAATCTCCATCCGCTGCAGCTTCTGCATACACACGCACACTGCCAAGTCTCCGGCCCCTGAGCCAGCTCTGCCTCCTGCCCTCCTGTGCTCTCCTCCTCGGCCTTTTTATTCACCACAGCACCTGTGCGCTACCACACACACACACACTCTCTCTCTCACAAAGGTAACCAACATTTCGAGTTAGGAGAAGCTGGGCGTTTCTCCCTTGGCGCCGCTCGCTACCTAGCTCGATCGGTGAGCGCACTCTTGCAATCATCCTTCCTCGTCCTGAGCTTCACAGGCTACTTAATTTCTTGCTGTTTGTGTGTGGCACTGCTAATGTTTGATGCCACTTTCCTGCAGTGTTTTCACCCGAGCTAGCCCAATGGAAGGCATGACGAAGCTCATCTCGGTAAGCTCATCAAGAGGCCTCCTCATATATGTCCGCCTTCTTCTCTATCTGTGTGTTTGATCTCGCACTGATAGTGGTACTCTTGCTTTCATCAGATGGAGGGGAGGAGCCCTGAGACAACCAAGCATCCTCCTGAGCAAGAGGGGTTCACATGGCATGAAGACCCAAGAGCGCTTCCACCTTGGCGGCCGATTGAATCGGTTCACATGGTTCATGCCTAGCTCTAGCACGGTGTTATCCTGAATGAGCTTTTCATCTAAACCATTATCTTCACCTTTCTTTTCTACCATCCTCATCTTTCTTCATATTCTCGGTGTCGTAATGCTTGGTGTTTTGCAAGATCGAGTCTTCTTGACCTTGCAAGACCTTTTCTTGACCTTGTAAGACCCAACTTTACGGTATCTCTTTTCTTTCACCCGATCTTCTCTGTCTCGCGTCTTGCTCCTCTTTCTTATATCCTTCCTCTGTCTATCCCTTCTGAGCTGAGTTGAGCTGTTTTGCCAAGTTTAGCTACTAGATTTTAGTATTCTATGGTATATTGATATTCAGTGAGAGAAGTGAACGGTGTTATAAATGCTTCTCATATGAAATATAGTCATATGTGTATTGATGTGAACTCATTGTGTAAACCATCCCGTCCATTGTATATTTTGTTTTGGTTGTAGAGTGCAGTAGATTAGACACAAAAGCATGTTCCTGTTGCGCCATGATGCTCAGGCATGTGAAGTAGGCGCCTACTTGTATCGTAGCTTCGTGTGTATGCCATCAGTGGAATAAGTTGGATGTGTGCTGCTTGAAACATTATGGTCCATGTGTTCTTTTACTATTGACGGGAACTGCTCATTTTGACACTGCAGACGCAATGCAAGATTAATGTGTTGTCATTTCGTTCTGTTATGCTGCTACAGAAGTACTAGTTTAGTTGTGTCTTAGCACTTCCACAAACACAGCCAAAACCAATTCGAGGTTCAATTGTGTCCTCTCATTCAATTCATTGTGGTATTTGATGTAAGGAATTCAAATTAAGCCTACAAGTACGAGTTAGTGAGGCCACTTAACTTTGCCGTTTATCGTTTAATTAGGCCTCGTGGGGACAATTAAGTTTTCAATAGTTAGAGCTCGTGACAGGTGTATACATCTGTAAAAGACCACTATATCCATGATAAGAAAGGACTGGATAGATGGCTCCAAGAGGTGGTACAATCCTCACCTAGCTAGCAGAACAGTTCCAGTTAGTCTGAAAGATAAAAGGCGGACACTTTCAGTTAGATTCCAGGATAGAAATCATTGCAAGTGTCAATCGTAGCTACCGATCGAGCTGTCAGAATGAGTAAATAGAGTACTCTAAATCACACTCGGTCCATCTTAAAGAATATTAAATGTTAACTAGCATGATCGTGCATATGTAAATCCGGACCATCCTTACCCTTTACATGAAGGTTTGGTCAATTGAAGAAGCATATGGCACATATAGAGTCATACATTCATATTATTTTGCACGTACAGAAAAAATAAAGAGAATAGCACACACTGCTGATCAATGCTTTACCTTATAACAAGTTGATCAATTTTATGCTCTAGAAAGCTGCTCCTTTAATTGTTCAATTCGACCTAAGCAGGGAGGCCCGGAAAATTATCCTACAAATATACGGAGAGAAATCTAGTGAAATATTTGTTCTAAAACTAAGAGAATGGAGATAACTTAAATGTGTAGGTTAAGCAAGGACAAGGCGAATTATAGGCCAGCAATTAGGGGGAGACAAACACCAACACTAGCTGGACGGATCTTTAGGAAAAGAAGGGCCAAGAGGCAAAAAGTTGTGAATAGGTTGCTCCACAAGGCATAGAGAGTCAATTCACAAATCATTGAGCACTGACCTCCATAGGAAATGTGAATGCAGAGCAAAATGCCAAAAAGCATCCCTTTTGCATGCATATATAATAATTACCTTAGCTCATATATTAAGTTATCAGCAAACAAAGGAAAATACCACTGCAATACATCTTCCACTTAACAGGAGTACATACAGTCATACAGGTCCATTCAAGCCTGTTAATCATAGTGGCAGGCCATGTAGGTACGTACATCTATTTGGCAGGCACTTACACACAATCCTCTGTGTACAGTAAATGAGCCATTCAAAGGCATCAAATGACGCAACCTACCTTTCAATACACAGCACAATGCAAGCATGCATGCATGAAACAATATGTAGGAGCAGGATTTAGGAGGAGGCAGAATGCCCTAACACTAACCGGGCTTTATGGCCTGCATGGACTGATCTACTAGCTGGTTGGTGCTCTCCACATGGGCGAGCTCGCATAGCATAGTCAAGGACAGTGGAGCTCAAATAAAGGCTAGCTATACGGGAATATCATTGCCTTAGACCTCGCTTTCCTTTGTGGAAGCCACCAAGCGTTGTCCAGACGAGAATCCAGGTAAAAATTTGGTAGAAAGAATGGAGAGGGGAACAAAAAAGAAGGAAAAACGTTTCTTATGCACGAAACAACGCGACAGGACAAAAGGGGCCGGGGCTCCATTGATGCATAACTAGCGGCGCGCCAGAGTGTAGACACACATGCTATGGTCGAGGTTGAAAAGAGGTGTTTCACAGTCACATGTGAACAAACATAGAGTGCCCCCCACGTTCATCATCGAAGTCACTAATCTTTCGATTAATGGGTTGCTCCAGGAATTTTAAGATCCGAATGCGAATTGAACCTATACGAATGTCCTTATACTTCCTCTGGAAGTGAATTTGCGTAGGTTGATTGACAGGAGTGAGTACCTAAATAAAGGAAATGGAGAGAACAAGCGCATTAAGAGGCATATACATGATTTTAGATCATGATAATTATAGGTTCTGTCATGCAAGGATCAGGTTGTGCATTCATTGTATTGCTAAGATGGATTGATGGAGCAAAATTCATAAGAATTAGATACGATATGACACCCAGAAAACAACATAATCTTTGTATTTCCCCTTGTACAATTACACCATTGACAATGCTTTTTAGACGGACATTTATGTAGCGCCCACCACCTCCATCTGTCGCCTCCTGAGGAAAAGAAACTAAAAAACAATACTACCCCTGTATTGCCGGCCACAATTGGACAATTGCTTCACAGTTCACAAAGGGGTAGTATAGTTTTGTCCTTAAATGCTCCCCTCTCTACCTCTCTCTAAAGGATGCAGCATTTGAAGATGCAGCAGCAACTGCATTGTGCCTCAGCACCGTCTCACGGCTGGCATGCATGCATGCTTGCGACTCGGCCACTTTTTTCTCAGCTCAGGAGTTAGTGGTGACTGGACAAAATGGATTCAATTCCAAATAGTGAAGCGAAACGGCCCCTGTGCACAAGCAATAGATGGGCAGGAAGGAATCCATGCCATGTCCAGAAACAGTAGCGAGAACAGAAGCAGCAACAAGCAAAAAGAAAAATAGCATTACCTTTGCCCAACAGGGCGCCTCGGCTCAGAACAGCACAGGGCATTGATGAAGCATGCAAGACTGTGCTGCGTGTTACTGCTGCAGCAACCGGACTAGTCGAAATCTAATGCGCGCATGCATGCATTCGAGCGGCTCGAGTTAATGGCTCCATATCTCTTTGCATCTTCCTTGAAAAGAGAAGCTTTTCTTGCCACACCGATTCTTTCAGAGGATGGGTAGGACGTAGGAGTGGTAGGCTTTCTCCTGTCAGTAGAAATCAATAAGGTTGGTACACAACATGAATTACTTCGAGTGGAGTACAAGAGTCCCAAGAAATTTGAAATCTATAATCAATTCAACGCCGATTGTGTACCTGACCGATAAGTCTGTCATTGTCAAGCAGGCAACTTTGATGCATCCTGGCGATCAGAAGTTTCTTCCAGCATAAATCTTCTGAAAAAAAAAGAATTTAGCTCGCACAAGCCAGCCTCTGAATGAACAAAATAGCTGTTTGTACTTGCAAGTTGTTCCTGTTAGAGTTTTCATTTTTTTTTCGAGAGTTTTCATTTTGATCTGTAGCTGATACTGACCTTGTGTGTCGTCTGCCTCAGGCGTTTCTCTAGCACTGGCCAGCTTGGCAGCCAGCAAGAATTTCTTTTTACCAGCCCTAGGTGTAGCTTCATAAGGAATTTGAACTGTCTATTTTTTTTTTCCTCAGGGAGAACTCTGATAGTCTGATGTTCATCATATTTTCTTGAAAGCTCGTCTGCTGTGGACCACTGTATTTACAGGACAGGGCGGTGACACATCATGAAACGACCATAAATGGGTAGCTTATGATAATAAAATTGCACCATAAATATTGCAGTTCCTAGAGCTGCTGCCATTCAATCAAAATAACCACTTATCAAGCCAAAGATCTCTCCTGGATCTCATCCGTGCTGCGTGGGAGACCTCGCAGTTCCAGGGGACGGCCTGTCTGGATCCTTACAGTGATGTTTACAAGACGCAAAGCGGCAGGCTAGAGAAGGAGAGTAGCATCTGTGCCGCCCAGTGTATGTTGAAAGACGGGGCAGTGAAAACCCTATCGCTAGTAGGCAAAGGCACATGATTGTGTTCAGAACTTCTGATCAACAAACAGTAACAAAACACCTACAGTAACTGTGCAACTGAAGCGCATTAAAAAGTGGCCAGGCAGACCCAGTGGTCACCGTTCTCAAGTCAGTTCTCCCAGAAGTTCAATGCTCTCTCTCTATATACGGAGTACTCGTATGTGCAACAGAGCAGAAATTGAAACCCATTACGTTCACACAGATAAGTCACAGCAGAAATTAGAATCAAGGACTGCAGAGATGAAATTTCACCTGTTGTCACAGGCGACAGAGGGTGCATGCATGGACCAATCAGCAGTGTTGAAGAGGGTGCATCAGTGCAAAAATTAATTTCAAATCTTGACTGCTCAGCGGCACAGGAAGAACATACGGAGTATGAGCTGATCGCCTGACCATGAAGGCTCACGAGTCATGATCACTGTTTGCTGCTAGACCTTGCTGGATGCAGTCGTCTACAGAGCATGTCTTGCATTCTGTCATGTAGTACCCAGGTTCGGTCCTCTGAACTGAACCTGAAATAAAAACGACCAACATCGTCGGCAGACAAGACCAACACTGTTAGGTCTATTTCTCATAGTACACTTGTAACAGCTGCTAATATTTACATGCTGTCTGCTTACAAGAAACTATCAATCAACTTGAGTTGACTGGCAGAATACATAAAATTGATTAGGTAAAATGTACACACGACAATGTATACTCTTGTATGAACGGATCAACCACAAACTCGCCAAAATAACCGGCATAGGTGGTGGTCCATGATCATCCTGCTTAAGTAACTACTAACTAGTGCTAACTTCCGTGACCAACAATTCCACAAAGTTGAAGGAGCGGTGCAGTTCTTGGGGGTGGAAAACAGGCATGGAGCTACACAAGGACCTGAGACTTGGCCGCACGACGTGAGCATTTGGTGCGGGCACTCTTGTTCACACTGCAAGCACACCCTTCCAGCAGCTCGAAGTCTTCATCACATATTAGTATGGATGCCATCTCGGGACAGTCCAATAACATTTTAGAGCTAAGATATCCGGTAATGGTCCAAGTCTGATATAGCCGTGATTGTTTCCCAATAAATCTTCCGGTCCTGGTGTCATAATACTCCGGCCATTTGTCATCCGAGAGCCTCTTTTCTGCCACTTCAACTGCTCTCCGTGCTAAGTCACGCCTACCCATCTTGATACAAGCTAGGGTGAACTGAACAGTGAAGAGAAATTTGTAAACATCAATCTAAGAGAACATAAGGAAGCATCAAAGATAGAGCATGATAACTTCATAAGTTCCAAAAGGTGGGACATAGATTAAGTGTACCTGCCATAACAATGTAGGCCAAGATCCACCGTTATGATACGACCAGGGCCTGCAAATAAATGCAGTGCAATGCAATGCAACTTGGTTAATGACTCGGGACTATGCTTTTGGTGAAAGTTTTGCAACACGGCCAAAAGTAGTAGTTAAGTTTGCAATGCAACTAGTATTAAAGAGAAGCATGCTCTCCTCCTCCACCACATTTTATGATATTCTTGCAAGAAACATGTTAGGATGTACTAAATGTTTCAAATCCCTATTCCTTATGTATTGGATTTTTATATCCCCATGAAATGTCTGAATGTACGGAAGAAAACTAAATGACTAGAAAAAGTTAAGTTGCTAACGTGTTTTTGGGATCACTGCCAGTTATGATACGCCATTCCTCAAACTCCAGTGCAGGGTAGCATATTTTGAGAGGCATATTAGCCACTATGTCATCCCATTTGGCTTCAATGAGATTCAGAATACCCTCTGCCTGCCTTTGGGTAGCAAGAGATGAGACAATAGCCCAGAGATTCCCAAGAGAGAAAAACCTAAAATCCATGTGGGCTGGCTGCAGATTGCCTATAAGGTAACCGCCTTTCACAGGAATCCAGTCTGCAAGCCAAGAAGGAATCTGCTCCGGGTAGATATTAAACTTGTTGATAGCATCATGGGAGTACTCCTCAGTCTTGTACCGATAAATCTCGTTTATCTTCTTCATATCAACCCAATAATACTCTCTGATGTGAAATGACAGAGCACTGAGCCTATTGTTAATAGCACGGATCAAGTTTTTTGATCCATCATTTACACCGATCATTTCTCGAGCACACCGCAGAGCAGAATAGAACAGAGCCTGTGCAATAGACACCGTAAGATGACTGATGACAATTCTCATATATACTAAATCTATCTAGTATGAAGCCCCACGTATGCAAACTTCGAAAATCAAATTGGCTACTTAAAAATTATGGTAATTCAAACACCAATAACAAAGTCAAATTCACTACATAAAGTTATGATAATTCAAACTGAATAGGGACTAGATAGCAAAAAATTTTAGGTCTCTACAACATCATCATGCAAAAATTACTCAAAATATGCTAACTCAAACATCATCATGCAAAGTCCCTATTCAGTCAACAAAGTCAAACTGAATAGGGACTAGATAGCAAAACATTCCAGGTCTGTACAACATCATCATGCAAAAATTACTCAAACATATGCTAACTCAAACATCAATTGATGAACATACTGATTAGAGACCATAGATTTGTTCTTACAGCTGAGGCTGACCACAACATCGTACACAAGCTACCTAGTGTAATTGAGAATATCAAGAACAAGTGTCGACCAGCTTGCCTGGATCTCAAGAGGATGCCCATGGATTCCCATCCGCCGATCAATCATACATGATCCATCAGTTACTAGCAATGTCGGAAACATGTCAAATCCATCAGACAAGCACAAATTCAGTATTAGCCTGATGCCTGTTTGCACATCAACTCTTTCTTGTAGAGCATAGTCTCCAGTAATTTTGCCATATGCCCTCAACAGGATTATCCACCAAAGACCTTAGAAACAGAGAATTTGGTATTTAACAAAGATGAACAAAAGCTAATCTTCAGGAATCTAATGAGACTCCACAGAAATACTCACCAGAGTCAACTGGTGCTACACGTCCAATGGCTGACTCTCCAAAATCAGGGTCAAGAACCTCCTCAAATGCTTCACTGTTTCCATCTAAGGGCACAGATCTAACTTTGAAACTAGCAGGCATCAATCCCTGACCAGGGCTATAGCAATCCACAGTCTTCTCCCAACTCTGATACATAAAAAAAGAAGAAGCCAAACTGTTACATTTCCGCCCAAATACTAACTAAATATTCAGAGTGAGCTAAAACATCCATGAGCTAGCGGTATGATGTGAAGAAACATGTTAAATGCAGCGTCTAAAGCTACCCAATACCCAACCAAAAAGTATCCCAACGCTGGAGGATCAGTGAAGCTAGGATTTCGGTATGGGTTAATTTAAACATTCCAGCAAAAAATTCAAATTACTCCCGGGTTTTCAGACAATAGACAGTTCTGACAAAACGTGCAGCATACATATTTTGGATAAAATTTGACTAAAATACTACTTAATGATATCCAGTCTGCAGGTATGCCTTGGGAATTTTAAAGTACCAAGTACTTTTGTAAAAGGAAATTAGGTCAAAAGTGACAATTATTTGGAAACAGAGGTTGTACAAGATAAAATGGGTACAGAAAACATTTTATTAGGATAACAAAGAGCATCGTGAGATAATACAGAGCCACCCAGCCAGACAATGCACGAGTCTTGACATCCCCCTGCCCCACACGCCCAACCCCAACACCATTTCACCCTTTAGAGGAGTGAGGAAGGATGCAGCTTATGCAAAAGACTCAATGACTCAACATAGTTGACAGGGACATGGCATCACAAGTCTCGACAAGTTGCTCCAATGGTTGGCAGGGTAGAATTGGGGTGATGAGCTATCAGACTGGTGTATTTATTTTTTATATATAGTACTACCTCCGTTCCAAATTACTATTCATTGTTGACTTTTTATTACAACGTTTGACCATTCCATTCATCTTATTCAGAAAATTATGTAAGTAATAAGAGATACTTTAAGCATGCCTTATTTTTTTTTGTATATTGGGACTAATTTTTTAATAAGATGAATGGTCAAACGTTATGACAAAAAGTCAACAGTGAATAGTAATTTGGAATGCAGGAAGTACTATTTTACAGGGTTTGCATTTTTCTTTTTGCGGGCACAGGAGTCCTCCCATGCACACTTGCGAGGATGAGGGACCAAAATTGATGAAAGACCTCTTTTCATGAGAAAACATTTATTGTATGCCTCATAGAGAACATGTCAGTTGTCACACATCTCTATCATCAATAATCTTACTCAAAATCAAGTGTAGTACTTAACTACTTTTAACACAATCAAGTCTTTACCATGTGATAAAACTACATAGGGAAGATTCCATTCTTTTTCTAATATCTTCGAACACTTTCATTATTCTTCCTGGCATCCATGCATAATTCTAAATAATCAACATGCATCAATATTCACAAGCTAAAATGTTGGTTTTTCAAAGGAGGATAACTTAGCTAATTTAGTGAAACAGAAACCTCAAAGATGACCAGAACTGATCGTCAAACCGATCATATAATCTTTCTAAGCAGTCAAGCTTATGGAAGCCCATACCGGCTCGCTGACGAATGCTTCTCTGGATCACAATGTGGGGTACTTCGAAAAGTTCTTATTTTGGACTTAGCACTGTAAGTTTTCCTATGCAGTACATATGAATACAAACATAAAGTTCATATAAATAATGCCAAAGGCCCAAAGGGGATCAGCTATATTGCAATATCACTAAAACTGTGCCTTGTAAATTAGTTCAGCTGTTCACACAAACCCCACACCTGAGCACAAGGGAAAGAATGATGATACTGTTGGCCCACTAACAGGATTTTCATTTTATTGCCAACTTTGATAGCTAGTACATATATATGTATATAGGGGATACAGGGGGTAAAATGGGAAACATGAGTCCACAAGGGTAAAATAGTCGATATAGATAACTAGAGCCACTGAGACTTAATTCTAACAGATACAGGGTGATCTTAATAATTCAATGCAAAAGAATAAACAAAAAAACGATGTAGAGAAACCCAGAACAGTTAACTCAAATTAGCTTAGTATGAAAGAATTATGGACAGCTATCAAACTAAGTTCAGAGAAAAATGATTAAGCAAGTATAGCATTAAGATCATATACTGGAGGCATATGTTATGGATGGAAGAAATTTTGTAATAAAAAGCGCCCTTACTTCAGTTCAGTAAAGCACATATATTACAAGAATCAGTAGCACATTCAAAAGTATAAGGCATTCAAATCCCTCAAAACTGTAAGGATCCAAAGTGAACAATTGTGTGCAGCAATCCTACCAACAGAGTTCCGAGATCAGAGCAGATACAATATGACCAAGCACTATATTTTCTGTTATCTAGACTCAAGTATTCGAAACCTCTTGACAGCCTCTGGAAAGGTCACCATTAGGAATACATGCCCTCTTTCAACTGAAACAATATTTCAACATTTTGCAGCATTGTGGGTCTAGATATAGGTGGGAATTACAGCTCAGAGAAGTTCTCACCTGCTAATCACAAGTCCATACTCCATTGCTTTCAACTATTCAATTTGGAGGTAGAGAGTATAAAATCTAAATCCAAGAGACTCTAGGACTACAACGAATGATTGTTCTCCATAGACTGAAAGTTTTTTTACTAATTTGGTTATTCTAGCAAATAAGCTTGGGCAAGGACACCCATAACTTCACCAAAACCACATTTCCATTAAATGTGCACAGCATCCACGACACTAGGAATGAACTACCACGCATTGATCCAGACAAATCATTCCAAGGTTTCGCACAACTCACCTGGAGCTGCAAGGTGTGGAGCAGGAAGTTCTTCACAATATCGCTCTCCCCCTTAAGGAGGAAGGCAATGGCCGACGGCACGAAGTCCCTGATGAACACCTGGTCATAATTGAGCATCTGGCTGGTGGACGGATCGTTCGCGGCCACCGTCCCCACGGCACTGCCGCAGTAGTTGACGACCGCGCGGCCGAGCAACCACCAGGCCTCCTTCTCATCCGGCGACACCTCCCTGCTCTTTACCGCCTCCACCCCCGCCTTGAGTCCCTCGAGCTCCACCTCCTGGCACGCCAGCGTCGCCTGCTCGTGCGCCGCCTCAGACGCGGCCACCTCCTCCGGAGGCGGCGGGCTGCTCGGAGGCTCATCCTCGATCGGGGGCGACTCCAGCGGCGGCGCCGAGGGCGACAGGGTGGCGGCACGGAAGGGGTCGAAGGGCGGCGGCTTGTAGTGCTCCCCCGACGAGGACGTGCCGGTGTCCACCGTCGTGGAGAGGAGGCGGCGCGCGGCCGCCGCGAGCGGGGAGACCCCGGAGGATGAGAAGCGGCGGCGCGAGAGCGAGAGGCATAGCAGCGCGTGGCGCTGCGCGCCGCGGCGGATGTGGGAGATGGCGGCGGCCGCCATTGGAGCCGGCCGGCGTCGGCGCCCTTGCGGTTTGGATTGCGGAGGAAGAAAGGTTTCCGCTGCGATCGGGTTCGGAATTGGAGATTTGGGATCAGAGGCAACAAGCAAGTGGACGGACGGGAAGGAAATTGAGGCTGGCTCGATTCGATCGAAGCGGTAATTAACAGCAGTTGAAAGAGGATTAAACTCGTTAACGGCAGACAGGGTAGTTTTTGCTTTTTTGGTTTGGGAAAGTGCAAAATATAGGCTGCTGTGTCATCGTACGGCGCTGGACGCGCCACGTTCGTGGCGGTAAATTAAAACACGGGCTTCGGAAGTTTTTTGCCCATTTGGGAAGGAGAAGGGAATTCGCTTTGGAATTGCCGAGCAAAAAGTGATGGCTGATTCCGTTCTGGGTCTCCGATACCATATAACGGTGTGGGGGACGCACCGTAACTCCGTAAGCACAACCTGTGAACATGTCATTCTATCCACTACAGGCCTGTAAATTGCCGGGTAGTACACACACCCATACCCCTAGGGATAATATCATGGTCACAAAAAAAGGATAATATAATCACGTGGGCCTGAAGGTCCCTGGTCATGGGCCTTTTCATGTGGGCTTCATCATAGGTACTCTCTACAGGTAGGCTTGGGCCACTTGCCTATTGGGTCTCTCCCTCGCGCGCGCGCGGGTGGCTAACAGGCCTTTTGCTCGTGGATTCATCGTCACACCGCTACAGGGCCGCTAGTGGGCCGCGAGGGAGCGTACCAGGTGGAAACCAGCCCACCCGTGGAAACTATGGAAATCAAATCTGATCCACACGATGTTGATCCAATGGGCCTCTCACCTCTCATGCATATCGCCATGCATGTTGGTTTTGCCAATCCCCCCTCCCACCTTTCCTGTGATTTTGCAAATTCACCCTCCCACCTCCCGTGCATGTCCCCATGCACGTTGGTTTCCATAGTTTCCACGGATGGGCTGGTTTCTACCTGATACGTTGCCTCGCGCACACCTTTCCCACCAAAAAATACGGTTGAAATCTTGTTTGACTTTGGGAACTCCATCACCGCCCTGTCCAAACTTTCGACTGTATCACTTTCCATCCACTCGCTGGCTCTCAGTTAGTACAAGTAAAGTGATCTATAAATGCTCCCTCAAAAGCAGAAAAAGGAAGTATAAAAAAAAGCAGAAAAAGAGAGTGACGTACGAGTGCAAGATCATCAGATGGTACGGTAACTTTCTACGATCACTGCCAATACAGCAAACTAAACGCAACATCTGGAACGCATTTTCATGGTGGCACACACATGCATGATCTACAGCCTGGTATACTATTATTAGGCCTTGTTTAGATGCTAAATTTCACTCCCAAATTTATAAATTTCACTCCCAAATTTACTATGTAAAAAGAAGATTTCCCATCACATCAAAATGTCATAACATGCATAGAGTACTAAATGTAGATGAAATCAAAAACTAATTACACAGTTTTGTTGTGCTCTGCGAGACGAACATTTTGAGCCTAATTAATCAATTTTTGGACAATTTTTCACAAATACAAACGAAATGCTACAGTGGCGTAATGATTATGAAGTGACGTCATACTCCCAAATTCACCCTCCCAGTTCTAACATCTAAACAAGGCCTTACTTGTAGCACTTGAGCTGAGTGGCAGGGGCCATCGATCTGCTGACCGAAGCCCCCGGCCGGGCGGCAAGTTGCCATGACGACGATGCATCGTGCAAGCTTCGCGGAGGCCGCGCGCTAATGCCGCGGTGCCGGCCAACTGCCAAAGCTATCTATAGCACATGTATCTCGGTGCCAAAAACTAAAGCACGCACGCATGAATATATGCCCTGCGGGCAGGTAGGATCTGGTTCGTTTGCGGCGTCTGTGCGCGGCGCCTGAATTGCAATCGCGGTGGAAGTCGGAGAAACTAGGAAAGCTAGCTAGTGGCTGAGCTTGTCAGGCCCGTGACTTCAAGCACCCCACCCCACAGTGCTTATGGAACCCAGCCGAACCGAGATCCATCTCAATTCGTGGCCCGGAAGCTGCTTCGAAGCTGCCCCCCGATCGTGATCGCTCGCATGCCGCTAGCTGGGCCAAGAGAAAAATTCGTGATCAGGAGAGATCCGCGAGCTGCGCAACTTGCTCCCATGAATTGTCGATTTCACAACATCACAGCGACTCGGGCACCGATTTGTTGCGGACAACGGTTGGACTTTTCCCCCTGCGCTTTAATTTCCCGAAGTCTTTCAGTTTGAGGGAGGGCCGGAGGAGGCAGATCGACCTCTTTTCGTTGACAATTAAGCTAAGCCGGCCGTCAGTGCCTGCGCCTTTTCTGCTGGTGTAGTGGAGGAGGCAGCGATGGCCACAGCCAGCAGCCGGCCGGCCTCGCGCTTAGACGACGCTATGAAACTGGCTAGAAACCCAGGGGACTGCCCTGACCTGAATGGGAGATCTGGTCTAGATGATGGCGAAATGTATGGTGCCGAAACACTAGCCCGGGCTATTGTTCACACACACGCACACACCGGCTGGCCGGGCCGCGCGCTGGTAGTAGAGACTAGAGAGAGCTAATAGGCCCGGTCTCAGTTTAATTAGCCAGGGGATTCGGTCGATCGTAAAAATGATGGCGCCGGGTGATAGCGATTAGACAGATAAGATCATGCGCGTTCTTTGTTTAGTGCTTCGCATGATTGGAGCGGCTGAAAATCTGAGGTGCCCAACGTACGTACGATCTTTTTTAAATCCGGTAGCCGATTAATATCTGGTGCATGCATATATATGCGCTTTTCCCGCTTTCTGATGTCATTACCGTCCGCATCAGTAGGCTGTCTAGTGACTAAAGTGCATTTACCACTGATGCCACCTTAAGCCAATGAAAACCCTGCGTTTAGGAATGACGAGGGAGCTTTCAGTTACTACTCTTTGGCTCTTTCGGTCGCCCTGAAGTGTGAACCCTATCATTTGTTGCCTCATGCAGTTTTTTTGTCCAATAATCCGATCGACCAGCCAAGCTAGGTGGCTAGTCGATCTTAATGCCAGCAGTTTTCATAGTTCGTGGTTCGCGGACGCAATTGAGTGGCGCAATCTCGATTAGATTATTATATGGCTCCTGCTGTGTCCTGCTCGTGCTCACGGGCTCTAATCACCAATTTATTTTCTTTCGTTTTTATTCGATCTGTAACTCTGTAAGAATCATATCAATTAGTCGAACATGGCCACTTGAGCAGCGATAAGTGGGAATCAGGCTCTTGTTCATTAGCTAGAGAGTCAAAGGCGACAGACTTGCTGAGCTCGCTCCGCAACAGTTGTCGTAAAGACGAGCCTGTTTGACGCACATTGACTAAACTAAAGCAATAAGCGGGTAAGATAAACCGAATCTTACTAGCGCGTATACGTCAGAGTAATCAATCCCTCCGCTGCACTGAAACTGAAAGCATCAAGCACCGTCAAAAAAGTCCTCACAAGGTGTACAGTCCAGTACACTAATACAGTACACTGGTAGCGCGAGTTCAAACTACGTACAGTACTATACAGCTCCGTAGTTCAGGTTCTTCAGCAGTTCAGCCGGCGGTCGAGCACCACACCACTGCCGGTAGCCATCCGAGAGAGCCACTGGGCGGAAGGGGAACAGGAGCACTTGGCGATCGATGTGGGCGTCCACGAGAGACTGAAACGGAGAAGCCAGGGCGGGCTGGGGCGGCCCGGCGGCCAGTGCCAGTCGGAACCCGCCGGGGGAAAAACCCCACCGGGGCAGGCACGCGCAGGATGTGTGTGAAAGACCGTAGCGGGAAAAGGGCGGGCCGCGCGCGCGCCCCATGCATATCGGCACGAGGGTCTTGCGCGACGCGAGTCCTCCACTCCACCGTGGCGCCGTTGACCCGTTCACACAGCAACACCACCGCCGCGGGTCTCGGTCTGGGTCTCTGGGTGTGGCTGGATGGGCCAGTTGCCCAGTTGGCCTCGCCTCCGGCCCGCCTCGGCCCCCCGCCGCTTGCGTGCTTGACCCCGTCCGTGACCGCCGTGGCGCGCGAGGAGGAGGGCCCGTACCCCACACCCCCACCGCCGCGTCGTCCGCCAGCTCGTGCTCGCCAGCTGATATATCCATCACCGCGGCGGCGGCGGCGGCGCGGATCTTCTGCTCCCGATCGGGGGCCCCCGAATGGCCGTAATCTATCCACCGCGCCCGCGTACCGCATACGTAGGCCGCCGCGCCGCGCGCACCGAGTCGTCGCCGCCGCCGCGATACGTAGTGCCGCCCGGCCGCCCTGCCTGCTGCCTCCTTAACGGCATCAGATAGGGACTGCGCGCGCGCCGTTTACCCATTCCACCATCGGCGGCACGGTGCGCAGCGCTTAGCCTCTGCATCAGGGAGCAGGGAAAATATCATATCATCGGCTGGATCCGGGTCTCTCAGAACTGGAATTTCACGGACGAGAACCGAGACTGGCAGTTGCGACGCGAGTGGAGAGCTCAGCTCAGCTCAGCTCGATCAGGTCGGCCGGGGCGGGGCACGCACGACAACCGCGCGAGGCGCGCTTTTCCCAGGGCGACGCCGCCGACTTTACGGCGTTTTTTTCTTCTTCTTTTGTTTCCTCGGGGAAAAGAAAGGAGGGAAAGGAAATACAATACGGTGTGAAAATAGGGCCCCGGGGAGGTAGAAAAACGTGGTTGCTGCTGGCCCGCCGCCTGCCTGGGCCAGTGGGCCCTGGCCCTGAAAGGGATATCGAAGTCGAAGCAACAACACAACCCGGCCGGCCTCTTTTCACTTGTGCTGCGCTTTTCCTATCCAGAATCGCCCGGGCCCGCACCGCAGCTGCATGCAAGCGTTAGCATCGCTGCTGTTGATGCAGCAGTAACACGCTCGTCCCCGTCGATCATACTACATACCATACATACATCGCGCGTGCTCAGGTCGCTAGTGCTGCGATTTTAAAGCATTATCTCCACGGCATCCACTTCAAACTCATTGCCCTTTTGCTCTGCAACCAACTAGTCTGCTGCTTCGTTCGCTAGTTGCTAATACTTAAACTTTGCCAGTGTGCTCCGCGGCTGCTGCGACCTCATCGATCTCATATCTCACCCCTGACGAGTTCCGAAAACAACATGTGTAATGCCGCGGCGGGCCTGCGCTTCACGCCGATCGCGTCAGGGGAATTGTTGGCGCTGACGCGACGGCTTGCTGGCTCGCTACATATGTATAGATCCCTGCCCCCTGATCGTAATCCCAGGCGTAAACACACACACCCATGTCGGCATAAACAAATGGATCGCCAGTTGCCGTCGCCGTCAGTATAATCATGATGATAACTAAATCAACCAACAGAAACGGAAAAAGGAAGAAAAAAAAGGGAATTAATCGATCGCCACTGAGACTGATGCGCATGAGGATCACAATTAGCGGCGAGAATTTGGCGGGGGCGTACGTATGCTGGAGTGCTGGACCCTCGAGTAGTACTTGTAGACGACCTCGACTTGACGTCGGAGCTTCTTTGTTGCTTTTTTCTGCTTTTGTTACCGCTTCTAGAAGCTGTACGATTCCAGTATCAATCACATTGAAAAGAAGTTCAATCGATCAGTAACTTCAGCTCCATGTATAATACGTATTTACTCAAAAGAATGAGTAAAATTAGAACGGGCCACGTACAAACACTTGACACTTACACTACAACAGCTACACTTTTTTCATATTTTTTTTACGTATATACCCTAGCTGCTATAGGACAAATTTAAACAAAAAAGTGAAATTAATAAGAAACGGGGTAGAACTGGAGTGGAATAGTCCCGGAGGCAAGCAGCCCAAAGAACGGCTTCTTGTGCCGAACAAAGATTAGTCGTCGTCGTCGTCGTCTTCTTCTAATAATCCTCCAAAATAATCTCTCTCCTTCTTCTAATCCGTTTCTCAGCTACCTCTGCCCTGCCCGGCGTCCCCGGCGGTTGTCTGTATCCGACGCGGGTGACCACCGTACCGCCGATGCCGTGGAGTTCTTCCATGCCGCCGCCGAACGTGGTGGCTTCAGTTCACACGCCCTGCGTCGTCGACTGCGTGTACCACAAACTGTCGTCCATGCTCCAGATGCTCTCCACGTCGAAGCTGCCGATCTCGAAGTCCGCGACGCCCAGCTCCGGGAGCTCCGACGACGACGCCCACGTCTCCCCCAGCAGGCACGTCTGCTGCTGCCCATCGGCAGCCTGCTGCAGAGCGGCGGCGGTGTCGTGCATGGTGGCCATGGCGCTGGAGGCGTCGCAGGCGGTGGTGAACCACTCGGCGCCACCCACCGGCGCAAGCCAGGCCTGCGCCCCGGCGCCGGAGTCCGAGGACGGAGAGGACGACCCGGCCGTGGTGGTGCCCGACACCTCCGGGGCGGCGGGGTTGCTGCTCAGCATCACCTGATGATGATGATCACCGGCGGCGCCGCCAGAGTAGTACTCTGCGGGCCAGCAGGCGTCGGTGGGCAGCTCCGGCGAGGCGTAGAGGCCTTCGTCGGCGCAGCCGCCGTACGAGGACAGGGGCGGCGTGTCCGCGGCGGCGTGCTGCTGCTGCCCGGTCCCGGCGGCGGCGGCGGCGGCCTGGATGCGCTCGACGAGGCGCGGCATCCAGAGGTAGCGCATGACGTCCTTGAACTGCTGGCTGTTGACATCGCACTTGAGCTGCTTGGCGTGCTTCTGCACGCGCGTGCGCCAGTAGTTCTTGATCTCGTTGTCGGTGCGGCCGGGGAGGTGCTGCGCGATCTTGGACCAGCGGTTGCCCCACCGGGAGTGCAGCTCGAGGATGAGCAGCTGCTCCTGCGGCGTGATGTTGCCGCGCCGGAGGTCGGGGCGGAGGTAGTTGAGCCACCGGAGGCGGCAGCTCTTGCCGGTGCGCTTAAGCCCTGCATGACGTACGGGAACACACAAGATTAATGATTAATCCACGCGCGCGTCACATGCGTCACGCCATTGCTGCGGCGTACCCAGTGATTAGTTATATGCAGATGAGACATGGGATCGAGTATGCACTATGTGATGACAAGATGCATGATGTAATGGGATGGAATTGAAGGCTAGGGGGTAAGTAAATATCCCTATGGCCGGGAATGATGCTAACCACTAAAAATTCTCTCTTTCGCGCTCACTGTAGGCTCTGGTTAGCTGGATGGCTGCTAGGCACCCTAGCTAGGCAGCTATCTGTTTCCATATTAGCATGAAGATGCAAAGTCACATCTTTGTCAATAAGCAGCCTCGTGCCCGTACGGCAACGCGGAGACGAGGCGATAGGAAAAGCATCTGGCGATCGATCGGTGGGTGATGTGATAGAACCCATGAATTGTGCCTGTATGCTAATTAGCGATGATGCAGTATATTAACAAGTAATTAATGCATATATGTATGTATCCCACCTGCTGATCGGGCGAGCGAATTCCAGCGGCCCTCGCCATGGGAGGCGACGTAGTTGACCAGCAGGAGGTCCTCCTCCACCGTCCACGGCCCCCGCCGGAGCTCGCCGGCCATCACCTCCTCCTCGCTGCTGGCGTCTCTCTCGTGCGCCATGTCCATCCGATTCTCTTCTCAGCTCTCTCTCGAAATCACTCTCGCTCCTTTGATCTTCTCGCTGATCGTCGATCGATCAACTGGGCTGCTCTCTATGGAACGGACCAGCGTGTGGTAATAGGATTGAGGTTTGAAGAGGTGTCAGCAGCTGCAGCTGCTGCTGGGACTGGGAGGAGAAGGCGGGAGAAGGAAGAGGACTGCGATGATGAAGTGGGCGGGAGAGGAGGGGGCGGGCTTATATAGACGGAGGAGGGGAGGGTAGGCTGGGTGGACTTGGGAAAGAAAGAAAGAGGCGCATGTGGGGGAGCACGCCGCAACCAGGGAGATTAGTTTATCCCTTTTGATTTCTTTCACTTTTAAAGCCAAAAGTTTAGGGGTGCGTGCTGGGGTTAATCGGCGGAGGGTTAAGACATTTTCCGATTGGTGAGCGTGGTGGGTTAATTTTCTTGATTAACGGCTAATTAATCGATCGGCTAGCCAGCTGCCAGCGTACACGGCTTGGGGGCTCCGGGGGAGTTTGACCGGTTGACTCCCCCAGCTAGCTCACTCGCACTCGCAGCGCACCACCGAGGCAGAGCTCGCCGGGCACGCGCTAGACGTACGCGCGCGATGTGGACCCGGCTTGAGAAAAGCAGGGCTACCGATTCGAGAGTAGAAAATACGAGCCAGCTAGTGAGGATGCGTGTAAAGGGCAGCTCTCTCCGGTGCACATCAGGGTACCTCAGGTGGAGATCGGTGGGTTTTTTTCGAGCACATGGAAAACCAACCCAAATTCAGCGCAAATGTTGGCGGCAGCTTGGATAGCGAGGAGCATATTCCAGTAGTAGCACGTTTACGTACTTCCGGTAGTGATCCTTCTGTGCTTCTCTGTTTTTTTGTTGTTGTTTGGAACACTTATATATTGCCCTAGTTTAGCTTCGATTCTTATGAATTAGAGCGAAAATTCCGGTTTAAAATTTGGGATAACTTTTTATTTTGCCATTGCTGGTAAAATTTTCAATGGGTTTATGTTCGGCTGAATCGATTACATGTGGGTCTTAAGATCAATGTGTAATCAATGTAGGTAATAGCAAACCTAGGATTTTGATGCTTATAGTTATAGCTAATATGGAATCACCCTCCACAAATCACCACAACAGAGAAAATGTTGTCTAGAAAGAAGGAGAACGCATTTGTACCATTTAAACCGTGTTCTCGTTCGATGTTCACAGAGAAAAAGATAGTCAAGCTATTCATAGAGATTCAAAAACCTTGGAGGTAATTGACTTATTCACATAATTCTCTTTGCCTAGATAGCATATTAGTTATTTTTATGATTTTAGGGGAGATACCAAATTAAATTATAGCTAGAAATTTGATTCCTAGCTATCAATTTTTGACACTTCATGCATCAATTTTGGTACCTTCCAAGTTATAATCACTAGGTCACATATATTTCAGTTTTTCCATAGAAGAGCTAAAATCGTACCAAAAATGAATTAAGTTAAAATCCTTCGTATACGTGTAAAAGTTAAATACAACCGACTCTTCTTCATGATGTTTCAAGATACAAATTGTTCTAAAAAATAAAGCACTAAAATTTGAAGCTAATAAGAATATGGGTGGATCATTTCCCGAAGCATAGGGTTATGCATATATGGGAAATGAACTATGTACTGTATACTACTA
>OAMR01000335.1:102550-120721 GCA_900205405.1 Echinochloa crus-galli | reverse complement strand
AGAGATGATTACTTCTTCATATCTAAATTGATTTCTTTTAAAAACAATCTATAGTAATTTGAACAAACAATCATATATTTGCACATAGCTATTCCACATATCAACTAAAGCACCAGAACCGGTTAGACCGACTGAAGCCGGTCCCCCAGAACCGGTCTGACCGGTTTGTACAACCGGTCTGACCGCATTGTTTGGACTGTATTGTCCTGGAGCTGTTTGACCTTCAAAATAATTCATCGGCATGCCGAATTGAGGCATGGGTGTTGCCGATGATTCAGGAGGCACAAAATTACATTGTTAAGTACCAGCCACATTAAACTTAGGAGCATTATTATCACTAATCAAATGTTGTTTTCCTAATGATTTATCAATCATGTTTTGGACAGTAGCAAACATTTGTCTTTAACTATTGACGAATAAGCTATTAATTTGCTCCAAAGTAACAGGTGATGCTGTAGTACTCACATTGGCTTGTACCTTATCTTGCTCGTCCTCGCTCGAAACGACGACCACCTCCTTGTCCTTGGAGATGTCGCCCTTCCGATTCTTGGAGAAGTGAGATAAATACCACCGACGCGCTTTTTCATCTTCTGCTGCTTTGCGTAGGGCTTCCTTCTCTTCATGATCCTTCCAGAAGGCTTCATAAGCTTGACGATCCTCAGCCGACAATTCATCAACAGTCGGCCTAACGATGTTATCAGGATCAACGTCACTAGGTTTTGGTAGATTAACCATAGTAACAGATCCCTTTGCTTTCTCCCCAGCGGAGTCGCCAAAATATGTTGACACGAAACCGCGCCAACGAAGTCGCCGCTGCCTTAAACGAAACCGATCAGATCGGTTTACGAAACCGGTCAGACCGCTTTTGATGGGGAAGCGGTGAAAACCTAGAACCTCGAGCTCGGGAGGGACCCTGTCGGAGCTTGAGAGTCTAGGGTTGTTCTAGGGTCGGCAGGCCACCTAGAACGTCCTCAAACGCCGTCGAGACGAGAGAAGAACAGAAGATACGGGGGTTGGAAGAGCTAGGGTTTGAAGATAAAAGTAATGCCGAACGTAAAAAGATAAAAGTAAAGACAAGAACGATAAAAGATAAATTGGATAAATTCGATTGGATTGGATGATGGATCTCAATCGGCCTTAGCCCTTTATATTTATAGGGTGGGGGGAAACCGGCTGACCGGTTTTCCCAGGCGCAGAATCTTCCCGAAGCCATAACTCTCTCATCCGGAGTCCAAAATAGGCGTTCCACATATGCATCTTGATCGTCTCGACGAGAGCTACGCAATGGTGAAGTCCAATTTGTATTTTGATAATGTTTACTATACCGGTCTGACCGGTTTGCACACCTGTCAATTTTGGTCGTCAACACTTCGGATGAAGCATCTGTGTGGCTCATTCTCCCAAGTAATGAGCTAAACCGCTCGAGGTGTATAACGATTGGTGATTCTAGAGCAATCTTATCAACATTAACTGGGAAAAGAAAGTTTGTGTAGATGCGGAAGTATTAGCTTTAGTTTAGCTGATACTAATCTGAGATGATTTTTTAAACAAATCTTTATCGAAAGGTCAACCAAACGCGGCAAACTTAGAAAGTACTGGACAGTTGATATGCTACAAGTGTGATTAAATAACCCCGGCCAAAAGAGACATTGTTTGTGGCAGTAGTGTCCATCAAGGACCGTACAATATTGCAACACTGTGAACAATAATCACTAACGTACATGACGACAACTCAGCACGATATAGACTAATACTGGAATGAAAGAGGTGCTTATTAGCATAGTGACAAAAAGTCTCATAAAGGTCTTCCACAAATAAATCTTTGATAAGCTCTTTAATAATCAACATTGTATTGAAGAATTCACAAACATACAAAAATGTTACACAGTACAGTGTTAACTCTAAATAGCTCTATCTGAATGTGACAGAGATATTTCACCGATAATTCCGGATGCACACTACGATTCACATCATTACCCACGCACACCGCAATTGAATTCCAGTAAGCATCATAATTAGAGTTACCAAATGCACAGCTGATTTCTTATTATTATTCTATATCGGCAAGTGTGGGTTTCCCCTAACCTGGCGAAATAAGTAAATTGATCAGAGCCATGTAGCCACGCCATAGGAAAAGGA
Organism: Echinochloa crus-galli; assembly: GCA_900205405.1. Lineage (NCBI taxonomy): Eukaryota > Viridiplantae > Streptophyta > Magnoliopsida > Poales > Poaceae > Echinochloa > Echinochloa crus-galli. The sequence continues at coordinate 118,582 of OAMR01000335.1, read as the reverse complement.
TATCACCAATACAAAGTACCCCTGCAGTCGCTGTCAAGCTTGATGATCATTCTATCCGCATAACTGAAAATTACAGCCTTTCCACAAAAGTTACCAACTACAAAGGATATGTAGCATCCTCCTACAAGGTAACCGATATTATTGTTTGAGGCGTCAACTTCACCGTAGAAAGAGATGATCCACATGGTACAAGTATGTATGTAGTATATGTAGTAGTAATGTTCACTACCAACCTAGTTGATTCCCTATCATGAGCACAACATCTAGCTGGCTTCTTAATTAATCTATACTTAGGGCTTTAATAGATGCTATGCATATGCTAATGCTCCTCAATAATTTAGGGCTCACAATGCAGATATGCGCTAATGCTTGCCACGCCATTGCCGAGTACTTCACCTGCTTCTCAGTACGATTTGTCTCTAAAATATTTCTGCCAAGTGCCCAAGTATATATATGTCTCTGCAAATGGTTTCATGGTCCCTACTCTCGGCCTCAGGTTATTAAGTGATCGCTGATCCAGCAATATGAGTGATTATTAAGATTTAGAGGCCGGGCACGAGTGATGACAAAGTCTATGAGTTCTAGAAGCGCACTGTTCTCATGGTGCGCGCGCGTGCAGCAGTCGGACAACGACGATCAAAGCCTCGTCGAACGCGTGAGCACTCCTGCGCGCGGCTCGCCGGCTGCTGGGCGAGACGTACGCCGGCGGCTAAGCGTGGGAACCTTTCTTTACTCGTTGGGCTTTTGAACATGTCAAAGTGTGCGTCTTCTGATGGGTCGCTGGCAAGTGGAGCCCGTAATGAAAACTGAAGAGGGCCCACTTGGCAGCCACATGTATAAGCTCTGGATTCTTTTAGTTTTGATTGATGGTGAACGCCTTAAGCTTACTTAGCACAGTGATTAAGGCCAGTGAAAAATATCCCATCACAAATTAAGCAAATGACGAATGTAGTAGGAAACACTCATTACGTGGCTCATCATCACGAAACGTGACACGAGAAGCAAACATATCCCACGATAAGTCCAAAATGTTTCATTTAAATAAACGTGTCAACGACTGAAGTGATAAGATAGTACGCATATACATCTAACTGGACCCACATACAATTAGATCGATGTACGCGCCGCGCTAACCTTTTTCCTGGTCTTGGAGATTCAGATTTCAGCGTAGTACGCATACGCAATGTGCATGAACTCGCCACTGATTATGCGCGTAAACGTAATGCAGAACCAACGACGGCTAATGCATCGCGTGGCCTGCTAATTGCCCGATCAGAGCCGAAGCGTCTTTGACTAAACCTGCTTTCTTCTAAGTATAATGCCACTAGCGGCACTAATCTTTAGACCCTTCAAATGCTTAGCGTCATGAGCGACTCGACCCTTGTTTTAATACTCTTCTCTCGTCGGCGTCGTCGCACGTACTACCAACCTGACGCAGCTTTCGGACCGGACGCGGGGGCCGCAGCTTGGACCTGCAGACCCTGGTCGATCGATGGCACAGAAATTTCTAAGTCCCAAGAGACCACTGGTCAAATGCGAGCGGTTATCCAAAGCTGCGAGGGTCAAATTTAATCGATGTCATGTTGGGACTTTTTTTTTTGGTGTGTTCATGGAGACAGGAGGGACAAATGTTAGGGCTGCATGTGGGGCCCACAGTGAGCACTGGCACAGGACGACGTGCTGACTTTGGGACGAGGACGGAGGAGTTAGGTGTGCAAGCGGCTGATGGTGCTGCAAAGTACAAAACACGGCTGACACTTTGGCTTTGTTTTGTTTGATTTGATGCTCAATCATGCGCCGGTTTTAATCTCTTTCGAGAGTGTTTGTGTCAATGCTAGTGGGCCTAGAAAATGGAGACATGTTGGAAGCATGCATGGGTTTCTAGAAGACCAAGGTAAGAATTCCGCAAAAAAAAAAATCAGACCAAGTACGTGCCTACTTTCCAGTTCAGCCTCAGCTTCTGCTTACTCATAAACTGCTGTAGAATAATCATGGCGTGCCCGCGAAAAAAAAACATGGAGTTTGTCGGCACTTCGATCATCAGATTTTTTTTCCCCTGTGAAGAAATGATGCCCGGAGAAGAAACTAGACTCGAAAATATGTTGGATCTGCTTGTTATGCATATAGCATAATATTGGCTTTCTGTGGACATAATCACATAATATTTATGTTTTTAAGTCGGAAGGAATGAAGCCTTCCATGATAATATAGTGGTATCAAAAAGGCCGTTCCAAGTATTCGTGCTGTTGTCTTGGAAGAAGCATCAATGCTGGTTGGTGTCCATCGTTTTCAGTATGAAGTGGAGGCCACCATGTCGGTATGAAGTGGACATCCGATTCCTGATCGGAAGTGTTCTAAAAAAAAAGATTCCTGATCGGAAGTGCAGAAAATTTACATGTTGAATGTTCACGATTTCGTTGAAGTCGATTGATGTCCAATTTTTTGGACTGAGGCGCAGATGATTTACAGGTTGAATAATATGTGTGGAGATTTCGTTGAAATTGATTTGACCCATGAGTATTTCTTTTGTTTTCTAAGTTGAAAACAAAACCTAGTTGATGCATCAGGGCCGGCTATTCTTTTTCAGGCCGATCAAAGTATACCAAAGACGGTAAAGATTTCTAGAAGTGTCAAGTTACAAAGACCATCCAGGTAGTAAAACACTAGCAAGCGACATTATTAGTCTCAACTTCGTTCATTAGTGGGTTACAGGGAATGCTATTAACTTAGCTCGCTTGCTTGGGTGAGGTGTGATCATGCTTTGACTGGAGGCAGTGTAGCATTCGTATGCGTCAGGCACAATTGCTTGCATCAGTCTGGTCAAACTCGACAGTGCATACAACAAGCTTCGATAACCGACTGGCGATTAATAAAAATCTCCCGGCCAATGTTCAATGGCAGCAGCAGCAGTTATTTAGATATATTATCTCAATATGAGGAGGGATGGGAGGATTAAATTTCTTCGACCCTATCTACAATCTAAGCAAACACACTGACGCCATTATATTCCCCTTCCATTCCTTGGAGGTATTCAGCAGAGAAGTTTGCAAACGTAGTCAGGGTCACATCATCTCTCTCTGACGTAAGGTTCTAATTTTCCCAAAGGTGTTTTCAGTGGTTCTTTCTTGTTCTTAATTATATAAAAGTAAAAAAAAATCTGTTAGAACTCAGAAGCATGCTAATTTACATGTGATTGTGCAGTAATAAGCAGGCCGGTTATATATATTGGAAGCTGAAACTAACTTTTGTGTTCAGATTAGACAGTTGCATGAGGATTATTATTGGAGGTCGAGTTGCATCCTCCACTACGCAAATGGCCACGCAAAGTGTAGGGTGAACAAACATGCATGAAGCAGAAAAAAAACAAGAATAATCAATATTAGCATCTGCCTTGATGCATGTTGCGTCAATTATGCGTAGCACTGAGGATGGACCGATGCTTCATATATATCAGAAATATCATCTCTCACCTAAAGTGCGATAACCTCAACCTTCTGAGGTGCCCAACTGCATGCACGACGATCGAGCTAGCGATCGATCGAGGAACACGACCACCAATCATCATCCTTCAATCACACAGCACTACAAGTGATCGATGCTTCCAGCAGAGTGCGAGCGAGCTAGCTGCTAGATAGTGTTCCATGATCAAACTTGAAGCATGCAAATGCGATTTTGAGCATAGCTATCAAACAGTTAAGATCACTAATTACATATATCTATCCCGAGCTGAGCTTTGTAAACAGTTGGATACGCTCGCCTTTGTCGCGCAACATGTATAAATATCTGTAAAAGTGCCACAGTACGTAGAGGCGCGCGTACAAATATCTCCAAAAAGTGCCGTACTATATATCTACATGGCTGCATATATATGTACAAATATCTTGATAATAATTGCCACAGTAAACAGGATAAAAATGGGCAACTGAACACTATCGGCCGGTACCTCACTACACACTATACTACTCATTTGAGCCAGCCGCGCGCTGCCTTATCCCCTTACGCGAAATCCGGTTGCCATCACTCATGACACAACGGATCAAAGCTAGCTATAGCTCGGGCCACTAGCAGCTAGTAATTAGCTAGGGTTCAGTATCAGAGAAGCTAGTAGGATGCTGTAGATGCAAAGCCGCCGGGCGACCGGCCGATCGATGGATCGATATATGTATATATGGATCGAGAAGCTAAGCTAAGCATGCAGCAGATGGAACAGGGGACCTATCTATCTACCTACTATAAAGCCGGGGCACTGATTGATCGATCGAACCACGTACGAAAAAGCAGTGGAGGAATATATATTAACATCGCCGGAAAGGCGGGCGCGCGGGTGATGCTGGATGGGTACAGAGCACATCGGCCACATTGCCGGCGATGCCCGGCCGGCCCCGGCATGTAGGCAGCAGCTAGGTAAGCATGCTTGCATGTGTGCGGTGTGCCTGCACTCGGGATAAGACGACGTCCTCGATCAGCTCGTGCGTGCCTGCCGCTGTCGCCGCCTGGCCTCGCAGCGCTCTACCTGCAAGAAAGCGCAGGCGACCGCGACGGCATGGGCCGGCTGCCCCCGCCCGGCGCCAAGGCCGGGCAGGCAGAGACTAGGCAGTTCACGTAGGCGTCAATCCCTAGCGCCTGCAGCGCTTTCCGGGCGGGGCACAACACAAAAAGAAACCCCCATATCCTGATGCACCACTAACTAGTGTCATCAGTCAGTGTGTCACTATGGCCCGGCTGGAGCTATCACGATTACTGGTACGCCACAAGCTAGCTAGCTCTTGTTGCTTAGTGTCTCGTTCAATTCCTAGCTGCTAGTGTTATAGCTCCTACGCGCTACTGTGTTGCCTATGATGGCTAAGGCTCGCGTTAAAATCTGGACTGGACGCGCGCGGCCGCATCGATCCGCATAGTAGTGTGAGTGGAGCTAGCGCGCGCGCGCGGCCAAAGTGCAGGCACACACGGACACGGCCTCGTGGCACGAACGGAGAACCGTGTCCTCCCGCCCGGCCTCGCGATCTCGTGTCACTCTCGTGCGCCGTGCACTAGCGCTCGCGCGTGTGCGTGGGCACTATAGTGCACTAACTAAGCCGCTACCTCCATCCATCCGCCGGCGGCTAGCTTATTACTCGGCGGATCTCGGATGGGATTTGCCCATGCCAGGACCCAAACCCAACTGATCGTCATCAGCACTTTTCTGCTGCAACTTGCACGGCGGGGGCGCGAGGCGGGCGCGTGGTCCGCGTTGCGATATGATCGAGATCGGCTAGCTAAGCCGTCGTACGCGCACGGACGTGTACGTACGATGGGTGACCACCCTGCGGATGGAACCTGTTGCCTGCCCAGTGGGCAGTGGCGCCGCGCCTCGATCTCTCCGATCCCATCTTTCCGTGCACGCGCATGGTGCCACGGCCGGTAGTGCACGGAGCATCATCACCGCCATCTTATCGATCATCAGGTCAACGGGGAGATGGCTAGAAAGGCGGCACGATCGAAGCTGCTGCTACTTGCCTGCCGCGCCACGCTTCTTGCTTCCTCCTACGATCCTCTGCCGCGCGCGTGTACCAAAAGTGTGCTCTCGATAGATGGCCTTCGCCATGTGCAGAACGAGCTCCATCGACCGTTCGTTCGGTCTCCACATCGTCCAATCCGTAGCCGCGATCGAACCCGGCCGGCCCGTCGTGATCACAAGCCGGCCTGCTACTTGTACGTAACGTGACGTGCGCGGCTTGTGCTCGCGTACGTACGGCCCGCGCGCAGCATGTCGATCGATTCGCGGCGTGTCGTGTCGTGTCGTGTCCACCGCCACAAGCATGATGCATCGCGGCCAGACGTGGTGTGCTCGCTCGTCTCTCCGGCCGAAATGTGGCGGCTCGCTGGACGCTGGTGGTTCATTCGGCGCCTGCTGCGTCGTGTATGTGTCGCCTAGCTATCAATCCAATATCCATCTATCTACCGATCCGCCTGTATCTGTACCGGTCAGTGGAGGCAGAAAGCCATCGACGGCGACGGGTCCGCTGCCTGCTGCCCGCGCGCGTATGCTGTTTGACATTTGAGTTCAAAAGGGGCGTCGATCGCAAAAGGATCCAAAAAAGAAACCGTTTCTCTCTCTCTCTCTCTCTCTCTCTCTCTCTCAGCACTCAGCGCGAGGACTTTTCTCTCGTATACACTACGTGACGTGTTGTTCAGCTCGTGTCCTGATCAACACTACTACATACTCCCTCCGGTGTCATATTAGAAGTCCTTTTGAACAAGGTTTGAGTCAAACATTGGGAATATAAATCATGAATAACATTTAAGTCGTGGAGTTTGGAAATGTGAAAATCATATAAATAGATTGGTTTTGAAAATTACTTTCATAAAAGTATACATACATAACTTTTCAAGAAATATTTTTATAAAAAAGAGAAGTCAAAATTATGCTTTGGTGACCGTATCGCTGTCCTAAAGGACTTCTAATATGAAACCGGAGGGAGTACACATGTATTATTACCACGTGTACGTCTGGCCGGGCGCACCGGTTTATTACCACCGCCTCTCCGGAATTCGGCAGCGAGACTGACTCCGGCGTCGCCTTTCCCAGTCTGGCCGGATCTGCTAATCTAATAGCATGCATGCTGAAACGGAGCAGCAAAGGAGAAAAAGATAGAGCAAGCAGTCAGTTCAAAAGCGTCCGGAGACTGTGATATGTTAGTATTTCGCTGCAAACAAACTCGGAGTACATATATGTATACATGCCTTTGCGTGGTGCATGTACTGTCATGTTATGTGTGCCATGCTACCTAATCCTCCTGAGTTGCCGGTCAACGTACACTCCACTTGTCAAATGCCAATTATTAAGCGAGCGAGGCCGAGCAGCAGCAGTGAGCTACCAGTATTAGCCGGGAGGCAGTGACAGGCTAGATAGATACCTCCCTGTTCACGGTCAAACACCACGTAGCTAGCGAGCGTATGTAGCTGACAGCACAGTGACCCGTGAGGAGAAAGAAGCCAACCCGGCCAAGCAAAGCAACGCGTATACCACCACGTACGTGCTGACTGCCGAGCCGTTACGTACATGAAGATCTCATCTCATCTCAGCTGGTGGACGCATCGATTGGCTGCAGCTTCAGCTGTGAGCCTGAATACCTAGCTGATCGATGGTTCCGATACATCGACAGCTACATTGCGTTGCGGAGCTCAACGAACGAGCAGGCCAGGCCTCTGCTTTATTTCTCCTTGCCAACCAAGTTGCCGGCGACGGGAGAGCGAGGCTTATCCGGCCGGCCGGCCTGCCTGCTGCGATCGAATTCCAATTTCCAATCCGCACTCACGGCGGGCCGGGGAGACTGATCGATCGGCGAGGCGGCGAGCCACCGGTCGACGTGCATGAACAGTAGGTCCACCTGAAGATACCATACCGGGGAGAATGCACTCTGCAAGTACCGGAAACTGGATATATGGGGAGTTGCAGTGGGTACAAGGGTTCAGAAAATGTGAAGTACCGGGAAAGGGACGGACACTAAGCTAGCTAGCTAGCGGCTGACTCTGCTGCCTTATGAGTTTGGTAGCTAGACGTTTCAGGTCTTTCAGCAGATGTCTAGTACGCGTGATTGGGGATCAGCAAAGTTAATTGACCCCCCGGTAATTCGATGCATATAATCCGAATTTCTCACAATGTGAAAGCCTTTTTTGAAGAAAATTATTCAGAGTTGACATGCACCGAGAGGGGGAAATAAAGGGGCATTTGATTTATGTTTGGTATGTGAAAATAGTGGAGGGCGCTATCAGTGAAACTAGTAAGGTTTGGCAGCTTGATATGTTTGAACAAAAGGGCAGGGGGAGCACAGTTGTAGTGTACAAGCAAACTATTTTTAAAACCGTTTCTCTTCTGTCTATCGAGTGGCCACCATGAGGAACAGCAGCAGCTGCTTCAGGCAGCACAACTGACTTGATAAAAATTCAAGAGAAGTTTATCCGTTGTCAACCTGCGAAGCTGCAAAAGTAGCTTTGCCCCCTCTTTACTTTTTTGGGTACTGTTCCGGTGAAGCAGCATCAACGTTTGTTTGGAATATCTGTTGTCACACTGCTGTGTTGAAGGGGTTGTAGGCAATTCAAACAAGTTTCGTAACTACTTGCCAAGTGTTCCATAACCATCTGCTCCACCACAGTGCAACAGCAAATTTGGCTTGGAACTTTGGCTTCCGTACGCTGATTTGCTGTTGACACATCTTTGGCCTTGGTTTTGAGTAAAACGTGGTGCCTAATTTACAACACTTTGCGTGTTTCCTGCTGAATACGGATGAAATATACAAATATAAGCTCACGGTCAAACTATACTTTTGGGGGGTCCTGCAAGAATTGGATAGCTAGCTTCACAAGGGAGGTAAATTCCATTTCTTTTCGGCGTCTTCAGAACCTTCTTACATTTCCAAATTTCCTACACAGTGGGGCAAGCACAACTGAAAGGGAGAAACGATCTGAACAGAACAGGCCTTTTGTCATGCCTTCGCTCGAAGAAAAATGAGTGATAAACAGCCATCACATCTTCCAAATCCGATGCACCCTGCCTACCACTTCTATTCATCCGTGGGTTCTTCTCCTGAATCCTCTGAAGGTGTGTCCGATGAAAATGGTCCTAGGATTCCCTCTGAACTGAGGGTCAATCCACTCTGAAGAGGTAATGCAGGAATATGATTCAATTAGAACTGAGGGTCAATCCACTCATTCGGTTGAAGTTAGATGAAATGCGCTTTGACATGGTATATTATTAACAAGGGGGTGCTAGCAATACCTCTGGCTGGAATCTCAACATGTCAGCACGAGCCATTGCCTCTGCTTGAGCTATTCTCTGCCTGAATATCTGAGCCATCTCATCAGCCTGGTTTGAGCAAAAGAACCATAAGTCAGTTTTTTAGCTAAAGCATTACCCAGCAATTATGCAGACGCTGTTTGTTTTTACACTTACCTTCTCAAAAACAAGCTTGGGATTGCGGATCATGTCACCAGGTGTTGGCTCTAGCTTCTTTGTAGAAAGGCTGACACGGCCTCTTTCACGGTCATGGCTGAGTATCATCACCTAAAAGCCGCGGAAAGCACCAATCTTAGCTCTATGAAGTATGGGTATAAAATAATTCACATGTACCACGACAGCTATACCTTGAGGGTATCTCCCGGTTGCAGAACTGTTGAGATATCCGCAACACGGTCATGACTAATCTGGCTGACATGGAGAAGGCCATTGATTCCGCCGATGTCAATGAAGGCACCGTAAGGTTTCAGACTCTCAACAGTTCCCAAGACAACTGAACCAATACCAAGCTGGGCCTGACTATCGGCCATTGCCTTGCGATTGCTGAGGACAAGCCTGCCTTGTTCCTCGTCAACCTCTACAAACTTCAGAGGCAGTTCTTTACCAAGCAGCTCTTCTGCAGTTGTTCTCTGAGCAATATTAAACAAAACTTTGTCAAATACGGAATTGTAAAGTTCAGCCACAGCAAAGTTACAAACGCAAAACTACAATAAGTACATGAAAGGAAGCTCATGCTAGGAATCAAACATATAATATAAGAAACTTTTGTACAAAGGGTCGAGAACCAACCGATGACACTTGGGAAAATGGAACAAATCCCTTAAGCCCTTCCACAAGAGCTACTACACCTCCTTTGTTTCCACCAATCACCTGCAAGCAAATTTGACAAGAAAAGCAACTGAATAATGGTGAAGAAACTAAAATACCCAGCAAAGCTAACAAAATGGCATCAAGGTTCTCCCACGGTAGATCATCCATACTCAGTACATAAACTTATTTCAACACTACAGATAAATAGACAGCACAAAGGAAAAAACAAACTTGCATAAACTACAATAACACATTGAGGACAGATCGCATGCTATAAAAAACTGACTTATCCTAACTTCATCAGTTCAATAGTTTTAGCGCATAGAAAGCACGAGACAGGAGCAGAGCTGGGCCAGGCCCACGCCTAGGGCCACTCAATGGAGATGATTTGCTTGTTGGGCTGGGCCTGTCATAGCTACAGTATTCAGAAATCGGCCCAATGCCTAAGGCCATGGCCATAATCATTCCTCTGCCACTGGCAAACTCGTCACATGAACTATATCTAGCTACTAATTTATCTGCAATTCATGAGTAAGAAACGGGAAGTCAACAGGAAAATCATTGGAATAGTCACGGGCTGTAATCCAAGTGAATATGCACCACAAAGTAATAAGTTCACTCTGATTTATTTTTCCTAGGGAACTGTTCTCAAGTAGGAATTCAAAAGGGGTAAAATCTGATTGGATCAAGTTCAACAAGCAAGGGGAAACAGGAGGTCATTCTTAAAAGATAATCCGATTCTCAACAATAGCAAGTTATTTAAGGAGCAGCAAAGGAAAATAGTAAAACAGAAAGAAAAAAAAGAAGATGAATAGAAAAAGGTCTGCTTCTGTATAACTTTTACTCACCTTACCCGTGGCGACAACATCTTCAGCCTGAAGTTGCCGGCACCGTTCCCACGCAAGTTCTTGCTGAATTGCTTGCAAGCTTAGAATCAAAGTTTCGTCGCCCGGGTTCTCATCAATTATCATGAATTGTTCTACTAAACCAGGCCGAATGCCCGCATCTTCAACATTATCGATATCAAGAAGGCACGCCTCATCTAAAGGCAAGAAAGCAGTAGACTTTGATTGGATGTCAATATATGCACCATTTGAGGTAGTCATGAATACCGTTCCTTTAATCTGTAGATAGCACAAGCATATTAAAGATTTTAGATGCTAAGGTTATGAAAATAGTGAAGTTCAATAAGATCCTATGTTAAAATGTGACCAGAACCAGTACAGTACAAAGAATCGAGGTGCAAGAGCATATAGCAGAATACCGCAGAACCTCAAGTCCAGGATGCCATAGGACTTTGTAAGTTGTAATATGCCTCTCTTCCTTTTTTTTCTATTAATAAAATTTCACAGCGGGGGCCTCCCTTGCTGTTTTCGGATTAAAAAAACGATGCCATAGGAAAAATTCAGGGACTAAATCAAATCTGCTTATAGCCAAGTTAAGCTTACATGCAGAGTTTCCTTTTGTAACAACAAACAAACTAGCCCATTTTTTAATTATTGACTTTGTTACGGCATAACATGGGAATAAAAAATTCAGTATATATACATCTAATTTGAAACGATGCTCCAACAGCAATCTCAGTTACTGGAAAACATTGTTCAGAAGGTCAGTAGTATTCCAGAAGCTGACCAGGCTTAGAGATAACTCTATGAGACATATTTTAGGTTAGTTACTGAAGCATTAAGTTGTAGTTAAAATTACAGTTAGTTTAAAGAGCCCAGGTTCTGTTAGAGATTGTGTTACGATAAGTCAGTTTGACAATAGAATGAAGCAAGAAGCTAGTAGCAATACCTCCATTCCTCTCCACTGTAACATCTAAACAAGACAAATTGATTGCAAGGTCTGGTCCAGGACCTCACATCATTCACTGACAACTATAATCCAAGCCAGCTTGGGGAATGGAAGGTTAGTATTCTAACTGATTCTACAAGTTTATGTTTATTCTCGGGTATAAGAATGGTATTTAACTAATTTCCTCTCTAAAAAATTGACGAACAACTGAACTAGTGAATAGTACTATTTCATTCCAGTATGCTTCAGTCAGTTACTAATAGGAAAAAAAATAGTGACACCACAGCCAGAACCATATAATTCATTACACTAGTGGAAAACATATAGCTGTCCAAGTAAGTTGAAAATTGAGGTCCGAAGACCAGCAAGAGTCTAACATTGGCTGCATTTCTGTAACAGGTCACATTCTGGGAGACTCAGAAGTAAACTGTGGCAGCGGTACAGCAAAGCAGCATTTCCGTACAGCTATCCAATTGAGCGCTAGGCAAGGCTATTGTGAACTAATTTTTCGTACTGTTGTCGAGAGCATCTAATTTAACAGGACGCACAGTTTCTTATCGGCACCAGTTGCTACTACTATTTACCAATTCGCACTAAACGAGCGAGCAGCGACAAAAGGGTAGTGGAGGAGGCGAGGGATTACGAGGGAGCCGATCTCGGTGTCGATGTCGGTGGTCTCCACGGCGGTGTCGAGGTCCTCGGGGGAGAAGGCGACGCCCTCCATGGGCGCGGTGCGGCACCGCTCGGACGCATCGTCGAACAGCTGGCGCATCCGCTCCCGCTCCCGCTCGTCCTTGGTCAGCGCGTACGTCCCGCACACCAGCGCCTGCGGCGGCCGCCTCGGCGATGCGGGGCGGCGGCGCGACGCGCCGGAGAGAGGCGGGCACGGGAGGCCCGCGACGTGCTGCGCCAGGGAGGCCATCCTCTTTCGCTCGCTCCGCTTGTTCGGCGCGTTCGGGCGAGAGAGGAAACGGAATGCTGCTGTGTTATCCGGTGGGGTTTAGGATAGGAGGCGCGGAGATGGTTGGTTTTGGGCCAGGCCAGGTCAGAAACTCAAAACACTTGCAGGCTTCGTCGTGGCAGGTTTCGGCCATAAACTAGTTAGTTAAAGTTGATTAGGTAAACTGATGGATGGTTTTTTTTTTTTGACAAAATTTGCTGCTGGACACCGTTATTCGTCCAAATTTACCAGAACACATCGCTAACGGTGATATTTGCCAGGTACCATTATAAAATCGAGATCATTTGTCAGAACACACCGCAAGCAATATAATATTCATTTCAGCTGTTGGTGAGAGAGAAAATTATATGAATTGACATTTTTGCCCTCATCTTCAACCTTCCACTCCATCTTCTCCCCTCTTCTTCCCCGCCACCGGCAAGCAGCACCTCGCCCCACCGCCTTCCCTCCTCTTCTTCCCAACCACCGGCGAGCTGCACGCCACCCGACGCCGCCTCGCTGCCGCCCGCCCCACGCTCGCCTCGCTGCCCCCACCCTCCGGGAGCGCACCGTGCATCTCCATGGCGCACGTGCACGTCTCGGAGGCCTTCCCATCCATCTCGGCGTGCACGCGGGCGAGGAGGCGGAGCAGCGCCGAGTGGGCGAGCGGGGTCGGCATGTCATGGCGGTGGCGGCGGTCCTGGGACCATGAGAGGAGCGCGAGGTCGGGGTCGGCGAGGGAGGAGACGACAGCGGCGAGGCATGCGTCGGAGAGCAGGGAAGGGAGGAGCGCTGCGAGGGAGCGGGCCCAGGCGGTATCGGTGGCACGGGTCGGGGAGGGAGGAGACGGCGGCGGCGAGGCATGCGTCGGAGAGCAGGGAAGGGAGGAGCGCTGCGAGGGAGCGGGCCCAGGCGGTATCGGTGGCACGGGTCGGGGAGGGAGGAGACGGCGGCGGCGAGGCATGCGTCGGAGAGCAGGGAAGGGAGGTGCACCGTGAGGGAGCGGGCCCAGGCGGGGTCGGTGGCGGGGCGGCGAGGCGTGCGCGAGCGATAGAGGCGGACGAAGAAGGTAAAGGGAAGCTGAATAGGATATGACATATGGGCCCCACTTCAAAGAAGGGCAAGAATGACTTTCCCCCACACTTCTCTCTCCTCAAATCAGAAAAAAGTATTATTTTAATCGTTGCGATGTGTTCTGACAAATGATCTCAATTTCATAATGGTACCTGGCAAATAGCGCCGTTAACGGTGTGTTCTGACCAATTTGGACGAATAACGGTGTCTGGAAGCAAATCTTTTCCTTTTTTTTTGAGGAAGTGATGGTTGGCCGGTTGGGTACTTGGCTGTTTGTATGAAATAATATTGTCAGAGCTGGCTCATTCCGGTAGCCAGGCCTGGATATCACGGATATAGATGAGAACGGGACGGAGAACTCCTTAACCACATCTGTTCCAGCATTTGCTTTTATTCTGCCATCACATGGGCATAATGATTCAGTATCTGCATCGAAGTTGAGATGAAGTTTAGGGAAAATCAACAGCAATCTCAGTTACTGAAAATCGTTTCATCTGGGGTCAGCTTTATTTAGACCAGCAGCTACAGGAGCAACGGTCACCAAGCTTCCTCTAGAAGCCCACCAGGAGATAATCCTGTGAGACATTTAGTTTGGTTCGTTATTAAGCAATTAAGTACTTACTAGGTAAGTGCCCGCGCGTTGCTACGGGTACGATACATAGAGCAAAGATAAATAGACTCCATGAAAAATTTATTTTTAACGGCTGTAGGTCGCACCGAAGTTCATAAAAGTCAGTACTTTTATTTTTTGTGAAGACATGGATGATGAGCTACAAACCCGTAGTTGATTCTGTTGTATATGCTATGGCTCTATTAATTTATATAGAGTGCAAGCTACTAACTGAATGGTGGTGGTGCTACTAAATATCAAATTGTGTTTTTCATAAATTCTATGTAAATAGACGCAACTAAATATCAAATTGTGTTTTTCATAAATTCTATGTAAATAGACATGATTACACTTTTATGGCAGATACTGTTATTGAAATTATAAATCAATAAAGTCCTAACATCTATCTAGGATTTGATAGAACAGTTGGGCGAAACCATATAGGCGTGCGCATAGATATATCATAGACCAAAGGTTGTAGTTTATTTTGCAGATATTCATGAATCTGTATTAGGTTGCCCCTAGTAAGTACGTTGCTAAAGGAAGCAAAATAATTATAGAGCAATACAATGAGTATAGGTAACATGGTGTTGATTTTAGTAACATACTCCCTTCGTCCCAAAAAAGAAAACACTACTATATTTTAGTAGATGCGTGTGCATGCAACAAGTTAGTATCAAATATGCCTAATATTAGAGGCAATCAAGGTCATTTTACTTTCTTGTTAATTTATTCTAAAATTTCGAGAATGTCTTCTTTTTTGGGACTGGGATGGAGGGAGTACTATTTTGAGACTAATTGAAATTAAGAAGCATCAATATTTCTAAAGCGAGCTATATCACGATATCCAGTGCCACCACAATCTCTTTCAAATCCCATGTACCAGAACTCCAGAAGTATTTTTCGACATCGATCATAAAGTTCCACTGCAGTTTATAACTCTCATATGCACGAGTCAGGTATATACATAAATATTTCATGTCTATTGGGTAGTATCATCTCTCTAGCCCCACCGCAGTATAGCAGCAGCTACATTCTTGGTCGAGATGTTCTATAGTGCTTCATGCAGGAATTTTAGGTGCACCGTACAATCCAAGGTGTCAGGAACCTAGGAGCTTTGCTGCCATCAGTTTTATAATGAGATAAGAGTTGGTAGGTTAAAGCTCACTGCCCACAGGATTCGAGGATCCGATGACCGTGCTGCAGATATCTTTGAATGGATAGTTTCCACAAGAATGATATTTAACTCCATTATACATGTATAGCTTCCATCTTAGTATTTGCTGCTGCATCTATAGCAGGTTTGGATTCCATATATTCTTTCTGAAAATGATGAAAACAAGGATCACATTAGAAATCCTTCATCGTTTTAATTTAGCCATAACAATAATTTATCGGACGGGCAAACACTGTACCTGTCTCTGAACACATGGTGGGTTCGAACACTACGGATTGGGCCTCATTTCCATTGTTGGGAAATAAACCTTAAGTGAGTTATACCCCGGCACATTTATGAAGACATCACAAGAATTTATGTTTATATGGAATGCAGAGATAGATATACTGGATCAACATGTGCCATAGTGAACAACCTTTCAATAATGAGTACTATTTGTCATCAGTTACCTTTGACTTTCATATGTCAATTGCACATTTGGACTGTCAGAGATTTGTGTCATTGGCTATCTATATGAGCATGGATTAAAATTATTTTACTTTTCAACTTACAAGAATGTATTGTTCAAATAGAAAAACTTACCAGGACGTCTAGGAGTGACACTATGGTCACCATACTGACTATCATGAGGGTTTTGTCATACTCCATTGGGTGACCTCTTGATTCTATCTAACATCTCCTTAAGGCTGCAAACTCAACCAGTTAACATGAAAAAAAATTCACATGGCAAAGGAAATGGTGTCATTTCGTTTCAGAAAATAAAATAATCAAGATTGGAAATTCATAAGCTTGGGTTCCCACAAAAGGGAGCATCCAATAGGATACTATTGTTATTTGTATTTTTATTCCCA
>OAMR01000335.1:19456-101586 GCA_900205405.1 Echinochloa crus-galli | reverse complement strand
CCCCCTACCTCCGCCAGCGCCCGGGCCATGTCCTCCTCCGCGGCGTCCTGCGGCAGCCCGCCCACGAGGTCTTCATGGTCCCGGCAGCGTCCATGTCGACGATGGAGGGATGGGCGCCGGCTTCGGTGGAGAAGGGAGCGATGAGGCAGCGCGTGGGGAGGAGTTGGAGGCGTGGAGACGGAGGAGGCGCTGGCTTCGGAGGAGGAGTTGGAGGCCGGCCATTGCTGGCGGCGGCGGCGGCGGCTAGGGTTTTGGGGATGGGCGACGAGAGCGGATCGTTGGAGAGCGGAGGTTTGGCGGATGTTTGACGCCCACCGGTAATTACGCGCAGAGCTGGCAGAGTGGGGCGGACGGGAGGACGGAAATTGAGGGCGGGGCGGACGGGAACGCAGGCAGGCGGACGGGAGGCGGACGGACCGTTGGATGACTCGCGTGCGTGCGGATCGCAGGCAGACGGAAGAGGGGAGGCAGACCCACGAGTCGCACCACGCGGTTCCTGAGCACAAGATTATTAGGAGTAAAGAAAAACTAGCAAGATGGTCCGCGCAAACAGCGCGGGTAGCTAGCCAATTTGTATGATAATTTTTTAAGTATTTATAATTTTTATAAGTATTTTTAGTTCTTTAATACATTTTTTTATTGTTTAATTTTAAGTTTTGTCATAAGAATTTGTCAGTCATTCATTATCATTTTGCTTTAGAAGTTACATATGAATCAACGATTTTAATTGTACATTATTTTAGGATTTTACTTTTGTTCTTTAGATTTTTTTTCATTATTTTAATTTATTTAATTTAGAATTTAACTATTTTCTAAGTCTAACCAATGGACTTTAAGGGTTAATATAGATTGTTAGATCTTACAAAACCAACAGTATGTATTATTTTTATTTCAATTAATATAGTAATGATATTATATTATTAAAATTAACTCTACCAATACATTTCAAATCAGACTCTTCAAATACTAAATTACTAAATGAAGGCTACCTCTATTTTTTAAGGGCCACAAAAATGCTACAACTCTAACAATAACCCTCATAAATATATGGCTTTCTATAGACCTCTAATAATGAAGGGTGGACTTGGAAGCCTCCCAGGCAAGTAGAGGGCTTGCTAGAGTGTAATTTTTTTCTGGACCCTTTAAATTTGGGACATGGGCTTGTTTGGTTTGTTGGAGTTGCTCTAATATAATACTCCCTCATGTTTGGTAAAATAAGTCGTTTAGGACAGACACTGTCACCAAAGCACAACTTTGACTTCTCTTTTCTATAAAAATATTTCTTAAAAAGTTATATATGTATACTTTTATGAAAGTATTTTTCAAGACCAATCTATTTATATAATTTTCACATTTCCAAACTCAACAACTTAAATGTTATTCATGATTTATATTCCTAATGTTTGACTTAAACCTTGTCAAAACGACTTTTTTTACCAAACCGGAGGGAGTATAATAAATTTATGTGAGCTAATATTGAGGTAGTGACATGGGCAAGTGAATAAAGTAATTTAATATAACTTTACAAATATAAAATGCAACTTAGTGACATAAGATACTTTCTTCCTCAATGGACATGCGAACTACCTCGACGAATTTGCAATAGCATAACACGGGACGATTGGATCAATGTAGAAACCTTCCACAAAACATAATGGTGCTTGGGTCGACTCCCTTCACAAATCAGCGATATGATTGGTAGCCTAATTTTCTGCACAAATCAACGGCCAGAATGGCATAGCATGAAAGAAAACTTAACAAGGGAGGAGATCAAATATAGAGGGTAATCAATCACACCAGAAAAATGTTATCTGAGAAAATATTATGTGAAAATACTGCTATTTTGCTAATTATGCAATGAGAACTTAGGCTGCAGTAACCAATGGGTGACTATCACGGTTAGGGATCAATCTTTTGTCTTTTTACTCCTCCAATAAAAGATGGAGTGATATATATGCATGGTTGATGCCCGATCTAGTGAATGATCGACGGTAGTTTACAATTGTATGATAATACCAGGCATTAAGAGAAGCATTTCTTTGTTCATCCTGTTGTTACTTAACTTTCATGTCAACATATATGCACGACAAGCACGTCCATCATCAAAGATATACGACACCTGAGTTGCTTCGCTTTGAGTGTGGGCAAACCATTTAATGATCTTCCATTAGTGCCGAGCGTGACCATAGTGATGATCAATCCGGATAGCGATTCACTCCCTTTGGATATGGAAATTTTCTCTCTCTCATTATGCTCACAACATTGGTGGACGCCTTAAATCTAAGCACCTTTCATCAGTTATATGTGTAAATTAATGTGATGTCCTCCGCTCATTGTTGAATGCTACACCACCTCAATTTCTCCGATTTGTTTTTCCTCTCTCTGCTCCTTTTTGCACCAACTCGTTAACAAAAACCATCAAATAGGTTTGAGCGAGGGTAACCTATTTGATAATCTTCCACTTGCGTTGGCAAAGACACTGAGTGCTCAGCGCGGCCATGGTGTTCAATCTCGGCAGCGATTCGTTCCTTTCGTACATGGATAGAATGTTCTCTCATGTTGTGCTCATAACCTTGCGAACGCCCTAAATCCAAGCACCTCTTATCAGGTACACGTGCAAATTGGCGTGTTGTCCTCCGCTCATTGTTGAACATTGCCTCCTATATAGAGGAATGTGATAGGGCACACGGGGCTTCAGACTGTTCGCACTCATTGTACTCTATTCTCATCCTCTAAAAGGACTATTCCTACCTAGTCATTGAGATTCTCTCCTCTATATTAAATTTTTCTGCACTTGTTATCCTCTATATCTTATATTTTATACCAACTACCAACACGTGAACCCACCAATCTCTTTTTCTCCTGTTTCTTTCACCGACTCCACCACTCCTCCCACTCTATCTCTCTTCCTCTATCTTCCCCCTCTCTCTAGTGGCGGCAGCGATAGCGAGGGGTGCCAGTTTCCCCGGCCGGCACCCTTCAACCCAGCCGGCCTCCAGCGGCGTGCGGGGCGGCCGGACCCCAAACTCCGAAGATGTGCAGGCGGCTTCCGCCGCGGCCGCGGATGGCTCCTGCTACGGCGACGGTGGTGGACGATCGCGCGGTGACGACATTGGACTCCCGCGGCGACCACGGACGGCTGCGCTGCGGCGGTGGAAGGCTCTCACGGCGGCCACGGACGGACACACGACGACGGTGTAGGCCTCCTACGGCAGCCACGGACGGTTGCGCGGCGGCCGCAAACAGCGGCCGGACCCTAAACTCCAAAGATGTGCGGGCGGCTCCTGTGGCGGCCGCGGATGGCTCTTGTGGTGGCGTCGACGGCGGTCGATCGCGCGGTGGCGGTGGAGGGCTCCCACGGCGGCCGCGGCCGGTCACGCGGCGACAGTGGAGGCCTCTTACTGTGGCCACGGACGGCTGCGCGACGGCCGCAGATGGCCACGCGGCGACCACAGAGGGATGGCGGTAGACGGAATAATATGGACCGTTAGATCTTCATAAAATCCGATGGCATATATTCCTCTCTTTTTTGAATTAATGGAATAATATGGACCGTTAGATCTTCATAAAATCTGACGGTGCATATTCTTTTTTTAGATTAACGTGGGAATTTCTTGGCCCTCTCGACGAATGTGGTGGCTCCTTTTAACACTATTGTATTAATATAACTAGCAACGTGGCCCGCGTAGACATCGCGGGTAGATAGCTTTTCTATGTTAACTTCGTGACTTTTACATGATAATACATTTATCTTAATTTTTTTCATTATCATTGTTTTTCCTTAGACCCAAATTCTTTTTATCACTAAGCTATGTGGTACGGAATAAATCTAACTGAATATACAGTTATAAAGTAAACAACATAGTAGGTAGGTAGTTTTTTATACTCTTTTTTTAGTTCCTTTAACTCCAAAATTGAATAAAGATTTATATAATTTTACCAAATTCTCGATATTTGTCTGTCTCACCAACATTCACCATTTTTTTGAAAGAAATGCACAACCAATTTACTATCCACGTATGGATGAGCAGATAACACATTTTTACAATTTAGAGAAGAAAAATTGATGTCGTCATTGACAGCTCCTTAACAGGCAAGAATTACCAATTGCGAGACATGTTTGTTCCTAGGGTTTACTGAATGTAGTTGCCCTCTGTTCCTCGTCTTTTTATTATATTACAACTCAATCACCTATTCACATCACTGCTGGCACAAAACTCCTCTATTTCATTTTTATCTTCTCCAAGCCGTTTTTCTTGGATCCAAAATGTGCACAACAAAATTATAGTAAGAGTCAATGCCTCGACAGCGGGAGTAATTCTTATTTTTCGTACCATCTTTGGTAGTGTGATGCCGCTGCAAATTAGGTTATTTGATGCCACACCTATGATGATGCTATACTATTTTTTGTTATGTTCATATGATTTGGTTATTGGTTCTAAATATTGACTCTTAAATAATCTAGACTGTTGGATAATAATAAAATCCAACGGCGCTATATTTTTTCTTTTTTGTTAAGTAATTTATAACCCTATTGACGAATATAGTGGTGTATTTTATATAAATTTTAACAAACATATCAAGATAATTTCTACCTAATTATAAAGTAATGATTGATTCAGTGGTACGTAATAATTTTGCAAACACCTAATAATTATATAAATCAACCCACTGTATTTTGATAAGTTGTACTTTTCCACAAACCTTATAACATTTTATTTAATTAATCAGCGATATCTCGTCTCCTCTTACCGTCCCGTAGAACCACACCCACCCTTCGTCTTCTCTCATCGCTTGCAACCCCGTCGTCGTCCCAGAGCACACCGAGGATGCCTCATTTATCTTTCTCATCAGATACGGGATCTGCGGCGTCCATGGCTCCTGCGCGCCTTCACTTATAATATCCCCTTCATTGAAAGCAGCACTTTGGCCTTTGGCTCTCTGCACTCATATTTCTCTATTTGCTTTCCCTAAATAGAAATATTCTATCCTGGTCATCGAGATTCTTTTCTCTATTTCAATTTCCTTCGCACCTATCTCTCCTCTATACTATCCTCTATCCCAAGTTCCCAACAACCAAGCGGGGCCACTTATTTTTCATCTTTTCTTCCCATTTCCTTCCATGCGACGCTCTCTCTCCCTACTATACCCACCGCTCTCTCCCCACGCTCCGCTCTCTGTCTCCCCCTAGAGCGGCGGCTGAGCACGACTCGACAGGCACCTCGCGGAGGCGGGCGGGCGGCAGCCGGCGTCCCGTGACGGTGGGCGCGCGGGCAGGCCGAGGCCGGCGATGGGGAGGACGGTGGGGGCGGGGGCTTGCGGCGACGGGAGGCTACTCGGCCGGCGAGGCCGCGTGGCCGGTGGAGCGGCGCCGGACTTCGTCTATAGCGCGGACGACGACATCCCTCCCTCTCGAAGTGACGGCGACGCGGCGACCCGGAGCAATGGTGGCGAGCGGCAGCGCGCGTCAGTGGGAGTGACGACGGGTAGGCGGGCGGGAGTTGTATCGAGCGTGGGAAGGCAGTGGTGGGCCAGTGCGGGGATAGCGCTTGCCCGCTATCCTGTCAAATTTGGGGGAATGGAGGCATCCCTCTTTCGTAGCGTAAGCCTTCCAGAAGATCGGTGCAGCTCCTTGTTCTGGTGCGGGCAATCTTAATCAACCCGCAGTACCTCGTCTTCCTGTCGTTGATCTGTGATCTGATATTATCTCTTCAACCTGGAACAGGCAATAGTCTTACTATTCGCAAACTAGTTCTAGCTGCCTAGTAGTCTAGAACCATGGCTTGTTCGAACAGGCAGTAGTGCTCTGTTTGTTATGCTTGACGCCTGACCTCTTTTGATGGTACTGCTAGTCTTGCCAATGCTACCATTTTCTCAAGAACAAGTTTGCACTTGACAAAAACAGAAAGCCAAGAAGAGGATAGCTACATACAGTACAACAACTACTAAATAAATTGCAAATGTGCATTGTACAATTAGCATATGAGTATATTCAGTATGATATCGACAACTGAATTTTCATATGAGAAATACAGTACAGCAGCAGCTGAATTTTTCTGTTGTCATCAGTGTGCTGTTTTGCATTACGATAGATACTGAAACAGGGCAATTACGTCTGGCAAATATCTCTGTTAAGGTCTCTCTATATTCTTCTGTTTGTCTCAATTCTACCCATTTCTTTCTTCCATATTTACTCAAGTTAGAATTATATGGTGTTTTTATGGCTGATGGAATAATAGTTTTTTTGTAGGCTGCACATGTCATGGAGGCCTCCTTGAACCTCGCGACCATGTCTGTGCACCAGGCGTCGACCATGTCTGTGCACCGGAGTCGCCGACGTCGCCCCTACTCTCCACTAGATCACGCCTATACTCTAGGCCGCTGCCGGAATCAATCATCCAGGGCGCCACCGGATCTAGTCGTCGTACCTAGGTGATGCTTCCTTCCGATGGCGATCGGGGTTATCTGAATTTCAACTACTATGCTATGAGCTGCATTCTAGTTTTTATGGCTGATGGAATAATTGTTTGTCTAACTTGTAGGATGCACACATCATGGACGTCTCCAGTGGCTACTCCTCCTGAAATTGAGGAAAGGTTCTCTAGTGGTTCTCCTTCGGCGAGAACTCCAGTGGTGGAGGTCATAATGCCGATGCCCAGGATTTCTCCAACAACCAAGAGGAGTTTCAGCAGATACAACAAGAACTGATCGAGCCAAACGAGCAAGGTGTGCGGTTGGCTCTCCATCACTAAGGATAATCAGCCAAATAGAAATGTCTAGAGACAACAAGGTCTCCCAGCTTGACAGCTCGAAAACCACATGGTAAGATAACAATTTCCATTGTCGATAACAACTCGAAATCTTGTTCCTAGGAAGATGTCATATGACAGCAGTGCTACTTTTTTTCTGTTATGTAGGCTCTAGAACCAAACGTGCATCTACAAGTTGAGGTCTATTTACTGGAAAGAATTTGATCCTATCATGGAAGATGGTGAGATTGTTCAAGCCCAATGCAAACATTGTCATGATTTCCTTAGTGGCAAACAAAGCATAGGAACTAGTCAGCTGAAAAAGCATTTGGAGCGGTGCAAATTAAAGTCTAAACTCAATGAGTTGGTAGATAAATTGTGTGCTGGTGCTACTCCTAGTGATATTGATCACTTAGAAAATTGGATTTATGCTCAGATTTGGCACGTGAAGCACTTGTCCGGATGATCGTCTTACATGAACTTCCATTCACTCTAGTCGAGTATGATGGATTTAGAGAGTTTGTTTCTCGTTTGAATCCCTTATTCAAAATGATATCGAGAACAACTATTCATTTAGATTGCATTAGAGCATTTGAGGCTGCAGGGTTGGAATTAAGAGAGGTCTTCAGAACTTCCAATTCAAGAGTGTCACTAACTGCTGACATGTGAACATCTAATTAAACCTTATGATATCTGTGTGTCACATGCCACTGGATCTCTACTGATTGGAAGATGAAAAAAAGGATTATCAAATTCATAATGATGGAATCACCACACAATGCACCGTCAATGTTTAATGCAATGCTAAAGGGCATTCAGGATTGGAACATTGAAGATAAGCTTTTCAGCATAACTTTAGACAATGCAAAGGTTAACAATTCAATGATGGATTTAATAAGGGCTAACTTAGTATTTAAGAAGACGCTACCATGTGAAGGGATACTTTTTCATGTTAGTTGTGGTGCGCATGTCATAAATCTGGTTGTTCAGTATGGGTTGAAAAAAATCAGTAGTATTGTGAGCAATATTAGAGAGTGTGAAGTACATTAAAAGCTCACAAGCGCGCAGAGGAAGTCGCTGTACAAATGGGAGTATCACTTGAGAGACAACCTAGCCTTGATATCTCTACGAGATGGAACTCGACTTACCTAATGCTTGAATCTGCATATCCATTTAGGGCTGTTTTCGATGAATTGCGAAACAAAGACAAAAAATTCACTACTGCACTCTCATTGGAGGAATGGCAAAGGTCTAATGCTGTTAGAGAATTCTTGATGACATTTTATAAGGCTACTGTTGTATTATCTAGGTCCTCTTATCCTACAACAAATCTATATTTCCATCAACTTTGGAAGATCAAGTTAGCAATGGATAAAGAGGTATCAAATGAAGATCAAGACATTGCAGCTATGGTAACGGAAATGCAGAATAAGTTTATTTAGTATTGGAAGATTACATATTTATCCTTTTATATTCCTGTTATTCTTGATCCAAGGTTTAAATACAAATTTGTGGAATTTCGGTTGAATAACTTTTTGGGGGTAGAGGCTGTAACAAAGTTGGATAGAATCATGAAGACACTTGCTTATGTTGAAGTCAATACCCAGAAGGATCAGCAGGCTCAGTTAAGGACTCAGTCTTCAAGTGAGCTCAATGCATATCTGGCTGAAAATACCATTCCGAGAACTGATAACCTTGATATCTTGGGCTGGTGGAAATCAAATTCTACCCTGTCCTTGCTCGCATGGCCTGCGATGTCCTATCTACACCAGCGTCAACTGTGCCATCTGAGTTAGCATTTAGTACGGGAGAGAGTGGTTAGTGATTTCCGTAGCAGATTAAGCACAAATACAGTTGAGGCATTCATTTAATACAGTTGAGGCATTCATTTGCCTTCAGGATTGGATGCGAGCAGCAGCCCCCTCACCCGAGAAACTAGTGCTTGAAGTGGTGGCACAACCGGTTAGTAACAACACCGATGTTTTTTAATGTTGCAACATTGTTTAGTACTTTACTTAATTATCTTCTCCTGGTGATTATACATCGTAGTACAATTGAATTGAGTGATCCTGTATAATTACATTATCTTTTTTTCTGTGTTAGGTTTGCGGTTACAGTTTCCTAGTGGTAGCTATCTTTTACTCCGTATATCGTTACAGTTACAATTTACAGTTTCCTTATGTTGATGAGGCTTGCTGCTGTTACAGGTTTACAGATCTTGGACAATTGGAAAATTTGGGAGTGAGAATACAGTAGATTACATAGAAGATCACTTTGGAGATGATGCATTCTGTGTTTGAATTGGTGTTCCACATCCTGGCATATAGAAGATATTTGGTGTTCCACATCAGATATTTGCATGTGAACATGTGGAAAGAGCCTGTCAAATGTGCTATCTTGACTCATGTAATTCATGCCCAAGACTGTTGGTGTGTCGAAGAAGAGATAAGCCCCTTATTAATTGGCCTAGCATGTGCCCTCGTATGAGTATGTGAACCTTTGAGCTGTGTTTTACTGGAGGATGTTTATCTCTAGGATAGATGATGAGCTGTTTGAGTTCATGGATACTTGTAGCAATCCTTTTGGTGTCTACGGAGTATGTTTGAAGCGCCGATTGAATCGGTAAAGTTTTGCCTGTTTGGAAAACGCCATGTCCTTTGTTCTGTGTTATCAGTTATTAACGATGTGCTGTTTCAATGTTGGTCTGCTTCGCAAACTTCCAGTTCAGTGGATTCTGAGCTTGGTAAGTGGTAATAGTCCTGTGAACGAAAACTTCGTACCCAAATTACGTGAACTCGATGAACCCGAGAAACGCAAATTGAATCGTGGAAATGCAAACTTCCAGTTCAGTGGCAGGCCGCTCGGCCACTCCGTGTGAAATGTACCGATGTTTTTTTTGGGTAACCCATCGGGTTTCTGGGTATCTCGTGCTTTGTATTTGGGTTAACCCATTTACTTTATTTTTCCCTATTGGGTTGGGCACTGGTTGAGTGGTTGACTCAACCCACTTGCATCCTAGTCTAGATAGACAGTGGAGGTCTAGATAGATAGTAGTTCTAAACGTGTAAGAGCAGCTTTATGCAGCTTGCAGAAGGTGTAGGAGCTTCAACATGAAAGTCAGTGGTGCATGCGAGAGAAAGCTGATGGAGAGAGGGAGAGGAGAATCTTTGCGTGGCTTGCGTTGGTAGTATACCTACGTGGAGTGTTTCTTTTGTGCCGAGACCTTCGCGAGACCACCAGCAAGTAATGCCTCGCGGTTGGGCTTGCCCAAAATGATGGCCTTGTTTAGATTCCAAATTCCACTTTCAAATTTACTATGAAAAAGAAGATTCTCCATCACATCAAAATGTCATAACATGCATGGAGTACTAAATATAGATGAAATCAAAAACTAATTACACAGTTTTGTTGTACTCTGCGAGACGAACAATTTAAGTCTAATTAATAAATTTTTGAACAATTTTTCGCACATACAAACGAAATGCTACAGGGACGTAATATTATGAAGTGACCCCAAAACCCCAGATCCCCACCCCCTATTCTCCATCTAAACGAGGGCCTAACATCTAAACAAGGCCTAAGTTTCGTCACACCACCCCCGATTCGGTTGGCTCAGCTTGCTGACGGCTTCCTTTCTTTGCTTAGCCCACAAGGCTACCTCGGTCCATTGCCTCTGCCACACCGAAAACCCCGTATAAAACTCTCAACGCCCTCCCACGGATCAAACCACCCCTCGGAAAACCGCGAAAAAGGGCAGGAAAAAGAAGGGACGGCGCGGCATGGACGGGCACGTCGGCAAGTTCATGGACTCGGTGGGCTCCATCTTCCGCGGCAGCGACGTCCTCCCCTGGTGCGACCGCGACATCATCGCCGTAAGCCCTCTTCCCCCAAGCTCCTTGCGCCCCTCTTTCCGCTCGCCTCTCACCGAGAAACCATGGCTCGGCCTCGGCTGGCTCCCTGGGGGCAGGCGTGGTGATGTTCTTGCTCCGCCTTCTTGACGCTTTGTCGCGGTGGCGAATTTGTGGAAATGCGCGCGAATTGGCCCGGGTTTCGCTGCTCGTGCTGCTGAGCTGCTGAGTCGCTTGTTTCCGTCGAATTATGGGGGCAGATTCCGTGCAGTAACGGGGAATTCACCAACCCTACGATAGATGTCTGATGTTGAATCAACGAATCAGCTTCCATTCCACCGTCGCGCTACTGCGACCGCCTTGGATTACGAACCAATTATCCGATTGTATCATATTATCCGGTCAGGTTGTGTTTGATCGTGCCGTCTCGTGGTGTAATCCGTGCCATGCGTTCTTATCATCAGTTTTCTTATCAGGGTTTCGAGAGGGAGGTGCTACAGTGGCGCAATAATTACGAAGTGACATCATACTCCCAAATTCACCCTCTAATTCTAACATCTAAACACGGCCCTACATAGACAGTGGAGGTCCACCACGGTCGGCCCTGGCTCGCACGGAGCAGCGGAGAGTGCGCATGGGCGAGTGTGCAGAGAGAAAAAGTACATCATCAGCACTTGATCCAAGCAACTGAAAGGTTGTAGTCCTATACGACAGGCCTGGCCCATGCGCGGAAGAACCTTTCGCTAAACGATCGAGCACCATTATTTGAACAGCATCGGCTGTTGGTTTGTTTGTACGTTCAAACAGCAATGGATGGTGAATCGACCGAGAGACTAGCTTGCATTTAGAGCGCGTCGTCGTCTCGGCCGGTCGATGGAAATTAAATCGGCCTGCTTGCTCGTTCATCACGATTGTTACACTAGCTACTTAATTGGTCGGATCAAGGAGCAGCTATGTATTTGCTAAGCAAGGATCACGTACTCTCCGATTATGTACGTATATATGTGCTAATTAATAACCTAACCGCTCCTGCAATAGCGGCAGAAGGAAGGCACTCTGAAAAGCCTGCAAGCCGGTTCTCAAACGTTAGCGCTCCCTGTGGCCGCACAGTGTCATCTCGTGCACAAAAATATTATTCCATGTAATAAACCCGCAAAAGAAAAAAAAACCATTCTTTTCTCACTTTACCTGGCAGATAGATATCTCTCTATATCTATCTATCTCGATCTCTCTCTCATTCTCTCTCATCTGGTGAAAGACGAAGCTTCGCAGAAGCTACTAAGCTAGGGCGGCGCCGGAGACGAATGCACACGGCGTCTGTCTGTCTGTCTGTCAGAGAAGCAGACAGGACGTACGTGTGTCTGTGAGGTGGAGATCGACTTGGCGCCGTCAAATCGGTTGCGCGTGCTTTCAGCAAAGCAAAATCACTCACGGAGTAAATTGCATGGAGAGTGCCCGCGCTGCACGACGTACTGGCGTCTAGTGGGAATCGCTGCCTATATATAGATTTGCTTCCGGCCTTCTTCCTCCTCTGCTCCATCGATCACTTCGCGGCCCAGTACGTGAAGGGAGGGCGATCCATCATGGGGATCCAAATCGTTGTCCTCATGCTCTTGCTCTCCTTCTGCCGCTTGCCTCTTCTTCATGCCGCCTCGCCCACCTCTAGTCCACTTTCGTCTTCTTCCCCGGTCGTCGATCTGCGCCGGCTCCCGTCAGTAGCGCCTGCCGATCCCCGGCCTCCTCCAGCTTCGTTCAGTTCTGTTGTTCCTCACTTCCTCTACGATATGATCCACGTCTCTCGTACGTCGTGTGTTTAGGGAGTCCTCTGGTGCTGGGAGACGAGGGCCTCAGCTTCTGTGGCTACCACGGCGGCATGACCAGCTGCTGCGACGCCGCCGCCGACGCCGCGCTCAGTGACCGCTTCATGGACATGAAGCTCGACGACGCCTCCGACCCCGACTGCGCCACCATCGCCAAGGACATCCTTTGCGCGGTACGTACGTCGCCGAATGCATGCTCCTTAATATCTATCTAGGACGTCAAGAATCAACTAACCAGTAACAGTAACCAGCAGCTGCCTAATTAAGTAACTAGCTAACTGGTATCTATTTAATTTGGCTCTAACGACGACTGTGCTCTTATACGAAACCACTGGCTATTGCAGGCGTGCAGCCCGTCGCCTGTCTTGAGCGACCCGGCGACGTCGGCCTCACTTCCTCTCACCTGCGCCGGCGTCGCTGCTGCTGCTGCCACTGCCGCCGCCGCCGCCGCCGCATCTTTGTCCATCCCGGCGCACGGTGACCCCGGCAGCAGCATCCAGGAGGAGGGCACGGTGTGCCTCGAGAGGATCTCCACGGGGTCCTCCTACGTCGGACTCGTCCCGAGCCCGGACGGCTCCGGAAGGGCCTTCGTCTACAACAAGGACGGGAAAATCTGGCTGGCCTCCATCCCCGCGCGCGGCCGATCCGGCGCCGCGCTGCTCGCCGTCGGCGACAACCCCTTCCTCGACCTCAGCGGCCTGGTGCGCCATGACGCCGCGCTCGGGTTCGGGCTCATGCTCATGGGCGTCGCGTTCCACCGGGAGTTCGCCTCCGACGGGCGCGTGTTCGTCTCCTACGCCGCCCGCGAGAGGTGCTCGGCTTCTGCCGCCGCAGGGAACGACGACGGCGGCGGCGGTTCCAGGCCGTGCCAGCACCATCACCAGCTCCAGCTCCAGCTCGTCGTCGCGGAGCTCACTGCCGCAGGCAGCGGTGGTGATCACGCCATGGTACATCCATGGATCATATGTTTAGCTGATCATCAATAATTGCTTTGCATTTGCATGCCCACTGCGCGTCGCGCTGATCGATCAGATCGTCTCAGGTCCGGAGGATCTTCACAATGCGCTTGCCCCAGCTGCGCACGTCGCCCTACTCCAACAACAACCATGGTGGCGGTGGAGGTGGAGGGCAGATTCTAGTCGGGCCTGCTGATGGCTACCTCTACCTGGTCACTGGCCATGGTGGAGAAGAAGAAGCCGACAAGATGCCATTTCTGGGCAAAGTCATCCGGTTCGACATTGATGGTCCCACTCCAAAGCCCGTGATCGTCGCCATGGGTCTGAGAGGACCTAGGGGATGCAGCTTTGACTCTGACGTGCCGTCACACTTGTACTGCGCCAACGCCGATCAGGTGGTTTGTACTGAAATTGAGTTGTGCAGACAAGTGTACTGTGTGATCCCTGAATCTGACTCAACCTCCTTTTTTCTTGAAATAGCAGGGCGAGCAAGTGCATCTCATAATCACCAACGAGGGTGGTGTCGGCTCCTCCGCCAGAGCTCCCGTCATCCTCGTCGTCGATCACGGGCTCCCCGGAGCCCGCGCCGCGCCCTCCATCCTCGGCGGCGTCGTGTACCGAGGATCCGCTAATCCCTGGTTGAACGGGAGGTACCTGTACATGTACGGCTCCGACGCGTGGGCCGCCATGGAGACGCCGGCGACCGACGGGCGCTACGCGGCCGCCCGGATCCCCAACGTCAGGTGCAGGGCCTGGGGCGCCCCGATGCCCTGCGCCGGCGGTGGCGGCAGCGTCCTGGCACTGGGCGAGGACAACAGAACGGACGCGTTCGCCATTGGCAGCGGCGGCATCTTCCGCGTTGCCGCACCCGGGGTCTGCGGCGTGCCTCCGCAGCCCTGGGTTGGCCTGGCTGCTGTCCGTGGGCGTGTTATGTCTCATGTCTGGTGCTTGCAGCCTATCTGATCTGGACGAAGATGTTCGGCGGCGGCGCACAGTGTTGCGGCGACATCTTCTGCTGCTTCTGCAATTTTGGCGGCGCAGCAGACAATTGAGCCAGTATATGTGTGCTGCAACCAGGAATGATTCATGCCGTTTTATCTGTTATTCCCACGACAGCTCGTAGATGTAGCTAGCTATAGCATCTAGCACTAATCTTAATCGTGTGGAAGAGAGAAAACTTATTAGCTGCCATTGAGATATGCATAAATCAAAATGTGGCTAATTAGTAAGCTGATGGCGAAAGGCACAGAGATTAATTTGTTCGAGCTCATATGCCAACTGAAATGGAGGAAATTCCATGTTAATTCGTATGTTTCTGCTGCATATTTAGATGATGCGGTGATGCCTTGCTCAATTTCTGGTTTCTTCCTGGAAAGTGTCAGCAAGATTGAAACACTGCAACCGGAATATTCAGTTTCGTCAGTATTGTTCTAGCTTCTCTGGTTTCAGTTTCAGTAACATTTTGTTTTCTATGTTACTAGGCGAATTTCACTGGATTATGCTCATGTAACTTTAGTTTTTTTTTTGGAATTTTTTTCGAGAAGCCCTACGGTAGGCCTACGCCAACCTGAATATTTTCATTGATAGGATAAAGATTTATATCCTAGGATTTGTGAAGCAGGGAAGAAAGGGAACAAAAAGAAGAGGAACTATACTATTACAGTATGAATATCCTCAATCTGATTACACCACTCCTGGAGTGGATCTTGGCTCCAGGATTGCACACATGGTGAGATCAAAGAAGGAGGTCCTAAACAATGCCAGCGACAACAAGGGAAGACGGAGCGACGCACTCTCAGAACACCTTTGCATTGGGATTCTTCCAAATATTCTAGAGGACAGCATTGGTCTCCATATGATGCAACCGGCCAGCTATTGAGGTCCATACGGTGGGGACGCAGGAAAATAGGACCGCCCCCCCGCGTCGCCCCGCAGGCGGCACGGGCTTCCCTCCGTCATCTCACCACCGGTCTCCTCTCTCTCCTGCCTCCTCCTCGCCGTCGTCCGAGCGAGCAGCCGAAAGTCCGGCAACCGTGAGGAGGGCGACGGCGAGGCGTCTCGCCCGGCAGGCGAGGCTCGTCGTGCGGGCGGTGCCGCCTCTGTCTCCGACGCGGTAAGGGCTGCTCCAACGCCGGATGGCCGGATCCGCGGTGGCTCGTGGCGGATATGCTATCCCCGCCGGCGGATCTACGGCGGCAACCTTAGGTTGCGACGGCGCGGGCCTAATCTTGGTGAAAAGTGTTTGGAATTGAAACTTTATTACCTGAAAAAACTCCACCATCCCTCACAAAGGCCCCACCTGTCACTTGAGTGGGACATGGTAAACAGACCAGTCGTGCGAAACGCTTTTAAAAATATTTGATATTCGCTCTTTCATGTATAGAGAGCTTTAGGTATTCTCAAATTTAGAGGCACATTATTTTTGAGATGATTGGTCTTTTTTATGTGAAAAAACTCTACATTATATTGTTTATTCGCAATACGGGATAATTGTGTATAGACCCACTAACAGTCTAACACAATGACGATTGATGACCATCTCTGATGGCTGGACCCATGGCGATGGAGCAAGACGATTGGGGGCCTGATGTGCATCCGCGTCGTACTCACACGTCCGTTGTGTAAATGATTCGAACGCGATACGGTACCGGTGCCAGTTTTAAAATACGTATAGGACTTGGGCAGCTGCCTTGCCAGTGATCCTGTTTGGCGTACTTGGTCAGCTGCCTTGCCATCACTTTTATTGATTACTCCACCTACAACTACAACTGACGCCGCGGCGAATCCGCTCTTTCAATACCACCATACGATCAGCGTTCACCGATCTCAGGCGGGGGTAGCTAGTAGCTCGCTAGCAGCCAGGCGAGCTGTAGCGGCTGACATTTATCTTAATTTTTTCATTATCATTGTTTTTCTTTAGACCTAAACTCTTTTTTTCACTAAGCTACGTGGTACGGAATAAATCTAACTGAATATACCGTTATAAAGTAAACAACATAGTAGGTAGGTAGTTTTTTATACTCTTTTTTTAGTTCTCTTAACTCCAAATTGAATACAGATTTTATATAATTTTACCTGATTCTAGATATTTGTCCGTCTCGCCAACATTCACCATTTTTTGAAAAAAATGCACAACCAATTTACTACCCACGTATGGATGAGCAGATAACACATCTTTACAATTTAGAGAAGAAAAATTGATGTCGTCATTGACTGCTCCTTGACGGGCAAGAATTACCAATTGCGAGACATGTTTGTCCCTAGAGTTTACTGAATGTAGTTGCCCTTTGTTCCTCGTCTTTTTATTATATTACAACTCAATCAGCTATTCACATCACTGCTGGCACAAAACTTCTCTATTTCATTTTTATCATCTCCAAGCTGTTTTTCTTCAATCCAACATGTGGACAACAAAATTATAGTTAGAGTCGATGCCTCTACAGCGGGAGTAATTCTTATTTTTCGTACCTTCTTTGGTAGCGTGATGCCGCTGTAAATTAGGTTATTTGATGTCACACCTATGTTGATGCTACGTAATTTTTTTTGTTATGTTCATATGATTTGGTTATTGGTTCTAAATATTGACTCTTAAATAATCTAGACTGTTAGCAAATAATAAAATCCAGCAGCCCTATATTTTTTTTCTTTTTGTTAAGTAATTTATAACCCTATTGACGAATATAGTGGTGTATTTTATATATTTTTTAACAAACATATTAAGATAATTTCTACCTAACTATAAAGTAATGATTGATTTAGTGGTACGTAATAATTTTGCAAACACCTAATAATTATATAAATCAACCCACCGTATTTTGATAAGTTGTAATTTTTCACAAACCTTATGACATTTTATTTAATTAATCAGCGATATCTCGTCTCCTCTTACCGTCCCGTAGAACTACACCCACCCTTCGTCTTCTCGCATCTCTTGCAACCCCGTCGTCGACCCGTTGTCGTCCCAGAGCACAGTGTCTACCGAGCATGCCTCATTTATCTTTCTCATCAGATATCAGCGGCGTCCATGGCTCCTGCGCGCCTTCACTCATAATGTCCCCTTCACTGAAAGCAGCACATTGGCATTTGGCTCTCTGCACTCATGTTTCTCTATTTACTTTCCCTAAAAAGAAATATTATGTCCTGGTCATTAAGATTCTTTTCTCTATTTTAATTTTCCCCGCACCCATCTCTCCTCTATACTCTCTTCTATCCCAACTACCAAGCGGGGCCCACTTATTTTTCATATTTTCTTCCCATCTCCTTTCATGCGACCAGGCCCGTCGATTAGCCAGCGCAACCTACACGACGGCACCGGCCTGCCCATTCGAAGGGGCCGCCCAAATTAAGTTCATTAATTACTAATCCTAGTAATTAACCACTAAAGCGCACAGCCCAGCAAGCCCCCTAGGAACGCACAACGCATGAAGGGATCCACCAGGCCTGGAAGTTGGAACGCACAAGCACAACGCATGGAGGGATCAGGCCTGGAAGTTGGAACACACGAAGGGACGCCGTCACGCCGACACTGCCGAACAGGAAGCGACAACGCCGCTAGACGTTGGCCGCCTCGCTGCTCCTCTTTCATCATGTCTCGGGCAGTCGCTGCTCGAAATCCATCGACGCCGCAGTCTATTCGCCATTCATCAGGTAATTTTACATTGATCTTGATTTACAATTTACAATATAGTTATAGGGCCACCATTTGTGTTCGGCACCATGGCCTCATAACTTAGAGATGGCCCTGCACGCGACGCTCTCTCTCCCTACCCACCGCTCTCTCTCCCTCCCCATGTTCCGCTCTCTCTCTCTCTCTCCTCCTACAGCGGCGGCTGTGAACGACTCGGCAGGTGCCTCGCGGAGGCGGGCGGGCGGCAGCCGGCGCCCCACGACGGTGGGCGCGTGGGCAGGCCGAGGGGGGTGGCACAGGCGCGGCGCCCATGCTGGGCGGCGGCGGAGTGGCGCACACACTCCTTGGCGAGCACCCCCAACGCGGTGACAGAGGGCCCGCCCTCCTGGCCCGGAATGCGCGGCAGCCGCCGCGGGCGACGGGGCGCTCGGCCTCCCCGGCCGGCGACGTGGCAGCAACACGTCATGGCCTCGGCGATGGAGGCGAGGAGTTGCAGCGGCAGTCCGGCGACGGGGAGGATGGTGGGGTCGGGGGCTTGCAGCGACGGGAGGCTACTCGAACGGTGGAGCGGCGGCGTAGCGCGGACGAGGACATCCCTCCCCCTCGAAGCGACGGCGTCGCGGCGACCCGAAGCAATGGAGGCGAGCGACAGCGCGTGGCAGTGGGAGTGGCAACGGGTAGGTGGGCGGGAGTGGTATCAAGCGTGGGAAGACAGTGGTGGGCCAGCGCGGGATAGCGCTTGGCCGCTATCCTGTCGAATTTGGGGGAATGGAGGCCTCCCTCTTTCATAGCGTAAGTCTTCCAGAAGACCGGTTCAGCTCATTGTTCTGGTGCGGGCAATATTAATCAACCCGCAGTACTTCGTCTTCTCTCACCGTCCCGCACTATCGCACGCACCTATTTCACTTCTCACGTTGCTCGCAATATCCCGTCTCCTTTCGTCGTCTTGCACCACCATACACACCTCCTTGACTGCTCACTTTGCTCGCACTCCCGTCATTGATCCGCTGTCGTTCTCAAGCACATCATACACTGAGGATCTCTTCATTGTTGTGCTCCTTATTAGATGCGGAATCGGTAGCGCTCGTGGCTTCCATGCACCTATAGTTACGAAGTCCCCTATATTTGCTAGTAGATACAAAGATTGTAGAATTAAAGGTTAAGCAAACAGTCCGTTGGGTAAAATTTGACGTTTTGATATATTGGTTAATTGGATAATTATAGATCACGAACGTGCAGAGCTCGTCGATTACATTTCATTTGACTTTTTAGATGAATTGTTTGGAATTCAAACGATGGAGTTATATTTATATAAAGCTAAAAGGTTATCTATATAGGAAAAAACTATCAAACGATGAAGTTATATTCTCATGTTATTTTTTTATTTATTAGATCTTCATAAAATCTGACAGCATATATTTTTCTTTTTTTTGGATTAATAAAATAATATGGACTGTTAGATCTTCATAAAATCCGACGTGTCGTCCCAGAGCACAGTGTCTACCGAGCATGCCTCATTTATCTTTCTCATCAGATATCAGCGGCGTCCATGGCTCCTGCGCGCCTTCACTCATAATGTCCCCTTCACTGAAAGCAGCACATTGGCATTTGGCTCTCTGCACTCATGTTTCTCTATTTACTTTCCCTAAAAAGAAATATTATGTCCTGGTCATTAAGATTCTTTTCTCTATTTTAATTTTCCCCGCACCCATCTCTCCTCTATACTCTCTTCTATCCCAACTACCAAGCGGGGCCCACTTATTTTTCATATTTTCTTCCCATCTCCTTTCATGCGACCAGGCCCGTCGATTAGCCAGCGCAACCTACACGACGGCACCGGCCTGCCCATTCGAAGGGGCCGCCCAAATTAAGTTCATTAATTACTAATCCTAGTAATTAACCACTAAAGCGCACAGCCCAGCAAGCCCCCTAGGAACGCACAACGCATGAAGGGATCCACCAGGCCTGGAAGTTGGAACGCACAAGCACAACGCATGGAGGGATCAGGCCTGGAAGTTGGAACACACGAAGGGACGCCGTCACGCCGACACTGCCGAACAGGAAGCGACAACGCCGCTAGACGTTGGCCGCCTCGCTGCTCCTCTTTCATCATGTCTCGGGCAGTCGCTGCTCGAAATCCATCGACGCCGCAGTCTATTCGCCATTCATCAGGTAATTTTACATTGATCTTGATTTACAATTTACAATATAGTTATAGGGCCACCATTTGTGTTCGGCACCATGGCCTCATAACTTAGAGATGGCCCTGCACGCGACGCTCTCTCTCCCTACCCACCGCTCTCTCTCCCTCCCCATGTTCCGCTCTCTCTCTCTCTCTCCTCCTACAGCGGCGGCTGTGAACGACTCGGCAGGTGCCTCGCGGAGGCGGGCGGGCGGCAGCCGGCGCCCCACGACGGTGGGCGCGTGGGCAGGCCGAGGGGGGTGGCACAGGCGCGGCGCCCATGCTGGGCGGCGGCGGAGTGGCGCACACACTCCTTGGCGAGCACCCCCAACGCGGTGACAGAGGGCCCGCCCTCCTGGCCCGGAATGCGCGGCAGCCGCCGCGGGCGACGGGGCGCTCGGCCTCCCCGGCCGGCGACGTGGCAGCAACACGTCATGGCCTCGGCGATGGAGGCGAGGAGTTGCAGCGGCAGTCCGGCGACGGGGAGGATGGTGGGGTCGGGGGCTTGCAGCGACGGGAGGCTACTCGAACGGTGGAGCGGCGGCGTAGCGCGGACGAGGACATCCCTCCCCCTCGAAGCGACGGCGTCGCGGCGACCCGAAGCAATGGAGGCGAGCGACAGCGCGTGGCAGTGGGAGTGGCAACGGGTAGGTGGGCGGGAGTGGTATCAAGCGTGGGAAGACAGTGGTGGGCCAGCGCGGGATAGCGCTTGGCCGCTATCCTGTCGAATTTGGGGGAATGGAGGCCTCCCTCTTTCATAGCGTAAGTCTTCCAGAAGACCGGTTCAGCTCATTGTTCTGGTGCGGGCAATATTAATCAACCCGCAGTACTTCGTCTTCTCTCACCGTCCCGCACTATCGCACGCACCTATTTCACTTCTCACGTTGCTCGCAATATCCCGTCTCCTTTCGTCGTCTTGCACCACCATACACACCTCCTTGACTGCTCACTTTGCTCGCACTCCCGTCATTGATCCGCTGTCGTTCTCAAGCACATCATACACTGAGGATCTCTTCATTGTTGTGCTCCTTATTAGATGCGGAATCGGTAGCGCTCGTGGCTTCCATGCACCTATAGTTACGAAGTCCCCTATATTTGCTAGTAGATACAAAGATTGTAGAATTAAAGGTTAAGCAAACAGTCCGTTGGGTAAAATTTGACGTTTTGATATATTGGTTAATTGGATAATTATAGATCACGAACGTGCAGAGCTCGTCGATTACATTTCATTTGACTTTTTAGATGAATTGTTTGGAATTCAAACGATGGAGTTATAAGGTAAAAAGTTATCTACATAGGAAAAAATTATCAAACGATGAAGTTATATTCTTATGTTATTTAGAACTAAAGGTTAAGCAAACAGTCCGTTGGGTAAAATTTGACCTTTTGATACATTGGTTAATTGGATAACTAGAGATCACGAACATGCAGAGCTCGTCGATTACATTTCATTTGACTATTTACATGAATTGTTTGGAATTCAAACGATGGAGTTATATTTATATAAAGCTAAAAGGTTATCTATATAGGAAAAAACTATCAAACGATGAAGTTATATTCTCATGTTATTTTTTTATTTATTAGATCTTCATAAAATCTGACAGCATATATTTTTCTTTTTTTTGGATTAATAAAATAATATGGACTGTTAGATCTTCATAAAATCCGACGGTTCATATCCTTCTCTTTTTTAGATTAACGTGGAAATTTCTTGGCCCTCTTGACAAATGTGGTGGAAAAGATTATTCTCTTTTTTTTATAATAATCTAAGCCATTAGATCTTCATAAAATCCAACAGTGGAGGTGCTTCTCTTTTTTAGATTAACATGGGATTTTCTAGACGCTCTCGGTGAATCTGGTGGCTCCTTTTTCTTCTATTGTAATAAGATAATAGATGTAATAAGATAATAGATAGATAGATAGATAGGATCAGTTTAGAGATTTTGTTAGTTTTTTTTTTGAAAATGTGTTAGTTCTTGTCTTATATAAAGAGGTAAGGCAACAGTTTGCCAATTGCCAATAAAATGAAGCAGGGTGTTGGTTGGATATAGGAATAGGCCCATTCGGGTAGCCAGGCCTCGTCATCCTCACAAACAGATCGGACAACATGATATGGCCCACTCGATACCCTAACATTTCACAGCCCGATCAACATTAGACACAAATCAGCCCAATTCATTCAACCGGTGGGCTCGGGCCTCTACGGGGCTCTACATGTCACATCCATACGCCATTACACATTCACGGCAGTACATGTACGTCGGTCATCGACGCGAAGGCTCCCGCGACCGCGAGGCTGCAAGCCCGTACCCGAAGGTCAACAAGCCGCCGGCCACTGGGTTCGCTGCCGTGCTCGCCAGTGCGCCGCCCGGCTCGCGCACCTATCAGTTACTCACTCGCGCCGCGTTGGCGTGCTGCCGTGTCCCAACCGACCGCGCTCCCTGGCACAAGGGTACGTACACACCTCGCACCGGCCAACCAACCACCGTAACTGCTCTGCCTTCGCCACGGAGAGCGACGCGAACGACGACGTCGATGGCCCCACGAGAGCCGGTCATGCCACCCGCGGCAAATGGCGTTTTCCCAATAACTACAGTAGAAACGCCCCGTTCCGCGGCATTCCCCCAGCGCGACCGACGCGACGCCGCCGGCGCCGACCATTCGCCAAGGTGTCCGCCGATACACAGCTAATAAGATCCGAGCCGGCCGCACGAGCGCGTCTCGGTCACGGTCACCCACCGGCCACCGGCCAAGGCCAGGCGGCGGTCACCGGCCGCCGAGCGGGTAAACCGGGAAAGGGACGCGGGTTATCCAGATAAGAACGCGTCGCGCGCCGTCGGCGGGCGGTGGCGGTTCACCGGGCCGTTGAGAGGTCGGTAGGTACACAGAGCCTTGTGGTACGTGTGACTGCCGCTGATTGGCTGGGTCGAGATAGCGCCAGAGTAAACTGCCATTATCCATTCCCGTACCTGGCTGATGATGCCATCGAGAGCTCTCGAAACCTACGCAGGTTGAACGTCTTGAATCGATGTGCCCACTAGCTTACAATACGGAGTACTACACAGTTCGCACATAGTCGTTCGTCGATACGTGCTTACCGATCGCCGATCCAGCGAAACATATGCGTGGCTATTGATGGGAACATTGTTTACTCAAAGCAATATCCGAGTAATAAACTACGCGTGTTGCTTGCATTTCTTTCTAACTGCAGTGTCAATTCGTAATTAATCAACTCGGAGTAGAATACGACCAGAACTTGTGATGTCGACGCTGCCGGTGAGGGGAGAGCTACATTAGCAGCTTATATATTATGAACTCGAAAGTGAACATAGTATTCTTAACTTTGCGTTTTCATGTACTTTTTGCACTTAGTATGTATCAAGGTGAGCCCTGTAGATTTTGTTTAAGCTATCTACAGTACTGTAGATGGCTGTATACAACGAGAAAAATAGCGAGAGGGAGATAGATAGGACAAGAAGCGTCGCGACTAGCGAGCTCCAGCAGACGGGTGACGGGCCGGCCGACCGACCGCGACCTCCATCCATGTTCCATCCATTCGCCTGGACAGCATCAGCATTCAGCAGGAGCACGTACAGTACAGGTGAACGGAATACCATTTCGGCCACGGCAAAGCTCTCCCACCCGAAGCACCCAAGAAGCTGCGGTGCTAGTCGACGTGTCACCACAGCGGCCAAGAGAAAGGTATGGCGGGCCCCGCTAAGGCCCACGTCGGCTCTCGGGCTGTCTCCAGCCGCCCGTCTCGCAGGCCATAGGGCCTTCCTGAACCTCCGTCCCTACGACCCTGCGCCGCTCGATGAGATCGGACGGTTCGCGATGAGTTTGACATGGAGCTCTGCTCTGGTAGTGCTCCTCGTCTCCCGGAGGACTTTGGAAAATGCGAGATTGCGAGATGTCGGGACAACACAGGGTTCTGGAACCCTCCTGGCCTCTCGCGGCCTCGCCTCAGGGCCCAGGTCGTCGAGTTTTTTTATAGTACGCTGCCAGCGTGTCACGACGGAGTAGCGACATGAAAGAGGTCACGAGAGCTGCGTGAGAACGGAGGACGTCTGAGCTGGAAGCTCGAGACCGCCGAGAGACAACGTGGCACATTGTGAGGATGAATGTGAGTCTGCAAATGCCCTACGAGATTACCACATTTTTCAGCGGCGAGCCGGCACGTCATTCTGCTCTTCACACACCCTGCTACTTTCACGCGTCTACAGTAGGCTACAAAATTCTTTCCGTGCAAACTGCAAACTGACAAAGTGAAACTGGCTGGTACGAGCTACGTAGGCAACTGTTTTAACCAAAAAAAAAAGTGGATGAAATAGACGGCACCATTCACTTGCTGGTAAGGTAGAAACTTTTGCTGATGTCGATCAGAAAAGGGAAAATGATGGATGATAATAAGATAGATTCACAAGACAAATTACGCAGCGATTCTCAATTATCCACGTAAAGGAACTGCTTAATTGTCGTGATCCCGTGCACTTATTTGTTTCTCATTTTCGAGCTCAGATGTCAATGGGATCTAAGGTAGGACGTCTCTGGACATCAAATCAGAAGGGCGTTCCGTGATCCTACGACAAGGAATATACCGGCAACTAAATCCACAAATCAGGAAACCGGGGTAAATGGAATATCCATTGCCTTCAATCTCTGCACTTTTTTACCGCGCATAATTAACTCTCGATTCGGCAGGCAGCAATTGGCCCAGGGATATTCCTCAGTAAAGTACGTAAAGTAAAAGCAGGATCATCGGAACGGATAATTAATTCCCAAATCAGCCACCAATTAAGCGAGTGGAAATTGGTAACCATAAATAAATAAATAAGTCGCGGGGCCCACCACTCCAGAGAGCGGACCGTCCACTTCTCGCGTCTTCCTCAGCGAGAAGCTTCCGTCCACGGCGTCGCGGCCGTCCGATCTTCATACGACGGCACACGTACGCTTCAGATCCCACAGCCCCTGCCCCCGTGACCGACGCAGCCGGGGACCAATGCACCCTCCGGTTATCTATTTAAACCCTCGCCAACCCACCGGGAAAACCCCAAGCGAAAGCTCAAGCAAAGCAAAGAACACTCAAATCACCCACAAGACAGCCTCCGAATCCCAAGCAGAGCTCGCTCGTAGCCCGAGAATCGAAGCCTCTGCGACGAGATGGCTCCCCAGCTTGCCGGCAAGATGACCGCCAAGGCCGCGGCGGCGGCGGCGAAGCCCGCGACCAGGGCGTACGTGACGTTCCTGGCCGGCGACGGCGACTACTGGAAGGGCGTGGTCGGGCTCGCCAAGGGCCTCCGCAAGGTGGGCTCGGCGTACCCGCTGGTGGTGGCCGTGCTCCCCGACGTGCCGGAGCACCACCGCCGCATCCTCGTGTCGCAGGGCTGCGTCGTCCGCGAGATCGAGCCCGTGTACCCGCCGGAGAACCAGACGCAGTTCGCCATGGCCTACTACGTCATCAACTACTCCAAGCTCCGCATCTGGGAGTTCGTGGAGTACGAGAGGATGGTGTACCTGGACGCGGACATCCAGGTGTTCGAGAACATCGACGAGCTGTTCGAGCTTGAGAAGGGCAGCTTCTACGCGGTGATGGACTGCTTCTGCGAGAAGACGTGGAGCCACACCCCGCAGTACAGGATCGGATACTGCCAGCAGTGCCCCGACAGGGTGGCGTGGCCGGCCGCCGAGCTCGGCCCCCCGCCGTCGCTCTACTTCAACGCCGGCATGTTCGTGCACGAGCCCAGCATGGCCACCGCCAAGGCCCTGCTCGACACGCTCCGCGTCACCCCAACCACCCCCTTCGCGGAGCAGGTGAGTGATCGATCGATGTTTACCAGTGACACAGAAGTGTAATTAAGCTCCTGATTATCATCTCCGTCCATGCTCACCTATCGTTGCTTGAATTGCGCAGGACTTTCTGAACATGTTCTTCAGGGAGCAGTACAAGCCGATCCCGCTGGTGTACAACCTGGTGCTGGCCATGCTGTGGAGGCACCCCGAGAACGTGCAGCTGGAGAAGGTGAAGGTGGTGCACTACTGCGCGGCGGGGTCCAAGCCGTGGAGGTACACGGGGAAGGAGGCCAACATGGACCGGGAGGACATCAAGATGCTGGTGAAGAAGTGGTGGGACATCTACAACGACGAGACCCTGGACTTCAAGGGCCTGCCCCTGCCCGCCGCCGCCGACGCCGACGAGGTGGAGGCCGTGGCCAAGAAGCCGATCCGCGCGGCGCTGAAAGAGGCCGGCACGGTCAAGTACGTCACCGCGCCTTCCGCCGCGTGATCCCGGCTTCCTACGCACCGGTGGCCGTGGCCATCAGAACATAAGAATTAAGATCTTACTATGAGGGCTTTTTATTTTGCATTTTGCGTTTTGAATTAAGATGTCTAATTTTCGATCAGTTCCGTTCACTGTTGGGGTGTGATCTTACTATAGCATTTTCAAGGTGTAAGGGTTCTGTCAGGATTGGGCTCTGTGAATACGCCCGGCCTTTTGGTCACAGCTAGAGTATTTGTCCTGTACCAAAGGGATCATGTGTATCTTTTTTTTTGATCATGTGTATCTTGGTTGGTAAATTAATAATATGTAAATTAATAATATGTAATAGGAAGCCGCAAAATTATGGCCAGATCCTTCTATATTCTGTCAGATTTGATGTCACTTGCATGTCTGGTGGACTGGTTGTTGAGGTTGATGCTCCCCTGTTGCCTCCTTTTTCCTTCGGACTTTCGTTCTCATTTTAATGGCGAGACAGAGCAGCTCAAAGTCTACAGAAGATGCGTGCGACACACTGCCAACTTTTTCTTGCGCTGTGCCGCCGAGAGTTCCGCTGACGTTTCTGGATGGTTCGCACGTTGTTCTCGGATGCTTGATTTTGGAGTGTGACGTATAGTCGTGCACTCGTGCCTAGGCAGAGTGCTCCGGTTAGAGACAGGGCCCCTTCCCTTGGCGAGCATGGACACGGCCCCGCGGCGAGGGGCCCCGCGCATCCTTTTCTTGTTTGCGGCGCGGCCGACGCCTCTCGATGTTTCTCTCGTCGGCCCGGCGAGAAGCGACGAGCACGCGCATCAGGTGGGGCCGTAATTGAAAGTGCGCAGTGACCTGGTCCCCTGGTGTTCGTCACGACTCCGGGCCGTGTGGCCCCTCATCGCGACAGGATCTTCCTTGTCCGCGCGTTCCCGTATGTGTGGCGCAGGCGCGCGCGAGATGCTGTTGGCGTGGTTAGTCGTTACCGGCCAACAGTTACATGCTTGGTGATGTCTGGTGTACCCATTGTCCTGTCCTGTGGACCGAAATGCTGTGACCGAATTGGACATGGCGGAGGAGACGAGCGTGTTCTGGGCCTTCAGGCCGTGCACGGTTTCTTTTTTTTTTCTTTGCTTGTAGTGGAGCAGGGACGCTGATGAACCTACTAACTGCACAGGTAGTACTCGTGCAAGTTCTCCCTGCTGATCAGGGTGATCAGATCACAGAAGAAAGCGACCGCATCATCAACAATTCAAAACTCTACCAGAAAGCGGACTCGACGTTCCTGGCATCAAACCAGCAGAGTACACGTGTGTCCAACCCCCCGTTTCCCTGGCGCGTCGGTAAATATACCTCGGTCAGGTGCCACTTATGCCGATATTCTGGAACCTGCAGGAGAGAACAAATAAACTGCCATGGTCGGTCAGGAAGTCCGGCATGAACGCTTGACAAATTATCCGGACCGAACCAGGTCAGTGAGACTTGATCTCGGTGGCGCCCTCTCGATGACTAGGCAGGTTGCAGCTGCCGCCTGCCATAGGCAAATGCCTCGTCCTCTTCTGTGCCTATCATCCCTGCGATCGCGCCATTGTGTGACGTGCGCACGCGTCGTCGACACTGCACGTACACCGGCCGAGTGACTCGTACTAATTGTCCGGCGTTTCGCGGCGGGTTTGCATT
The DNA here is from genome assembly GCA_900205405.1 of Echinochloa crus-galli. Classification (NCBI taxonomy): domain Eukaryota; kingdom Viridiplantae; phylum Streptophyta; class Magnoliopsida; order Poales; family Poaceae; genus Echinochloa; species Echinochloa crus-galli. Next base: position 73,477 of record OAMR01000335.1, on the reverse strand, counting down.
GGCCTGACTGTTCCGAGGATAAGGCAGGTCAACATCAGGTCGGTGTGGTGTGTGTGTATGCACATGCACCGCCCGGTGTACGTGCAGCGTACCAGTGTCGCGCTCGTGCCGTCGATCGAGCCATACGTTTGTCCCCGTCGCGTGCATGTCGGACTTCCGTGAGGCCAACCCGCTGTTCGCTCGCGGGGCGTCCGGGGCTGGATTGGATGCACCTGAGTCCTGAGCTCGCTCGTGGGCGCGCCCATGCCCTCGCGAGCACGCGGCCGGCGGCTTCGGCAGCCACGCGCGCACCATGCACGCTGGCGGCTGGCACCGGGAAGCGAAGCGCTGGCCGCCTGGCCGGCCCGTGCGGCGGACACCTCTGGTATACTCGGTACAGTACTTGCTACTGGCTTCCTTATCCACCCGTGACCCGACATAGCCTCGTCGAGTCATCCATCATTTCCAGCCTGCCGTGGGAAGTCATGGTACCGGGTTAAATCTGTAACCCATCACGAGCACCCTGCAATGCAATACGTAGTTGATTAACTCTTTCTCCGCCTCTCCTGACCATTGCACACGCGAACCCAATGGGTTAATCACTCTCTAAAATGAACCAGTCTCGTCATGCTTGGCTCCTATATATCTTTTCGGTCGGTTATATTGGTACTATCTCTTAGGTGAGACGGATTGTGCATCTCGAGCGGACGGCAGTTAATTAAGTTTGTTCCATTATGCAGCAAAGATATTTTATCGCTAGCAGCTATCGTTTAGGTGGACTGTATGGCATCGTCAGTAGCGATCGGAGAACAACGCCGGACCTTACATCACCAAATGTTCTTGCAGGGGACTGTGATAAAACTGAATGGACATGCCAACCATAGTAGGTTAATGTTTGGCCCGACAGGCGATTTTTCTTGAGAGGAGCAGGGATGTAGATATGTATGCGGTGTGCAGCGGTGGAGACAAAGCCAATCCTAATCGGTGTGATCAACAACCTCTGGCTGCCCCCCGTTCCGCCCGTTCGCCCCCGCTCGGGTGACGCGGGCGGCGCCGCCGAGCCTCGCCGAACCACCCCCTCCCTCTCCCTCCTCTCCCCTGCCGCCGCCGGAGAGGCCGGCCGGAAGCCCGTGCGGGCCTCCAGGACGGCGACGGCGGGGCCTTTCTCTCGGCTGCGTGCCGGTTGAGCAAGGGCCGCGGTGAGGAGACGCACGGCGGCGGCCGGCGCACGGGAGGCCGTCGGTGCATGGAGGAGGTGGTGGTGGGCGTGCAGCTTCTACACGGGAGGCCATGGCTTCGTCTCCTGCTATGGGTGGGTTCGGCAAGATGTGGTGGTGGCCTGAGCTTGCTTCAGACCCCTACAGCTACTGTGGTGCAGTGGAGGCGGAGGTGGGGGTTCACGTTCTGCCCGGCTGCGTCGTGGTGGTGCGGCCGTCGGCGGACTGCTCGGATGCTGTCTGCGGCGTCACGGTGACATTTCAAGCTACATCTGGGGGCGCAAGGCAGCGACGCCGTGGGGGCGTGGCTCGCGGCGCTAGAGCCCTTTCTTCCTGGTGCTGCTGCATTGCCGGGTTGGATTGGGACCGGGCGAAAGCCTGCGACGGTGATGCCTTTGGGTGCCACGATCCTTCTTGGAGGCGTCGACATGGTCCCTACACTTCCCTGGTAGGAGGTCCTCTCGGTGAAAACCGTGCTCCGACCGTAGCGGCAATGATGACGTACCTGGACGCCATTCACCTCGCTGGAGGCATTGCTTCATAGGACCTTCGACGGTGCTGTCTGATGTCTGCTTTCTGGAGTGCCCGACAACGGTGGGGGCTACTTGACGACGATCACTGGTGGCTGTTCGCGACTCGGCTTCGCAGCTTGCAGCGGCCTGTGGCGGTTAGTCTTGCTTGGCAAGGCTAATGCGGTGCAGAACAGCGTCGTATGACGGCGCAAGCAGCTACGATGGAGCGGCGGCTACACGACTTGCAGCGGTTCGTGGCGGCCAATCCTGCACGGCAGCGGTTGGCTCGGTACGGAACAACGTCGACAAGATGGCGCAAGTGGTGACCATGTGTCCTTGACTTCGTTGGGTGGTCGACACTGCTTGTTTGGGTGATAAGGGTGGATCGATGGTGGTGGCAGGGCGAATGCCATGTGCTGAGTTGAGGAGCTGCGTTTGGAGGGTTGGCGGTGAAGCGGCTCGTGTCGACGTCCCAATCCGACCGAGTGAAACCTCGACGGTGATCTGAAGGCTTGATACAGTTCTCGGGGGGCGGGGCGCCCCTTCTTGCTACCTTGACGGCAATTCTTGAAACGAGCCCTGAGTGTGGAGCCGTGTGGCGGGGTTGGAGGTCCCCGCGCACGAGTGAGGCGTGCTGAGTGGCAGGTTGGGTCCCCGCGCACGCGAGTAACGGCGGATGTGGCGAGGCCCCCGCGCGTTGAGTTGCTTCGGGCTCGGTGTTTTCATGCCGTCGGGCGGTAGGCTTGGGTGCAGCAGCACGGCAGCGGGTCCTGCATGGCGGTGGCCCTCTTGGTGTGGTGGTGTCTGCCCCTCCGGCTACTGTATCGGCGTTGGATCGCTTCAGGGGTTTCTTTACCCGCAGGTGTGCGGCTGTAGGTAGAACCTGGGGGTGCCCGTGTTGATGTCCCAATCCAACCGGACGAGTTTTTGTTGTTTTTCTTTTCCTTTCTGTTTCCTGCCTATGGCCTCATAGGGTCGTAGTCTTGTATTTTTTCTGCTATATTAATAGAAACGCACTCGTTAAGTGTTGTTCGTTAAAAAAATCCTAATCGGTATCAGACGACAGATGTCCTAATCGAAGGACATATTTCAAAGGTTGCAGCATGTCATTAGTATTCATTGCACACACATGTTTCAGAATTGAAGCCAACGAGCGGCAAGAGATTTTTTCGAAATTTTTAATAGAAAAGAAAAAAGAGAAACACAAAGCAAAACAAAGAGAAGAAAACAAGGGTTGCCATCACGACGCAACTGCAGAACGAAAATCTAAAACCGAATTTTCGTGAGAAGACAGGGATGTAGATGTATGTACTTGCGGTGTGGTTCAGACAAATCGATCCTACCTAATTGATGTCAGACAGAGAAGACAGACAAGTTAAAGAAACGTGCCAGTCCTAATTTTTTTTTGAAAATATGAGTGCCAGTCCTAATCAAAGGACATATTTTGAAGGTTGCATCGACCAGTTAATTAAGCATCAGTGTGCACATGTTTCCGAAAACTACTACCAGTTTGCTTTGATTCATCGTGATGACAAATTATATTGCCTCGTGGTGCACAGGGGCAGAGCCACAGGGGGGGTTGGGGGGCTCCAGCCCCCCTACAGCCGACACCACCATGGAAGCCCCCCAAGCCCTCCTTGGCTGGAGGTTGAAGATGAAGAGGAAAGAGGGCCTGGAGGAGGAAGAAGGAGGCAGCAGCCCCCTGGCTGCGATGCTGGCTTCGCCACTGGTGGTGCAGCAGCAACCACTCTAGCAGTTAATTGATGATGACGTTTGGCTGGTACTCCACCTTAGTCCTAATTTCGAGTGGCAGATTCTGCTGGCCACGAGGCTTAGCTTGTAGATCTGCAGCCGTTCCTCGGCTCTATTGTTAAGTATGCACGGGCAATACAGCTCGATCTATTGTTAATAAGTATGCACACTGTATAATCTAACACCAAGTGTACTTTTGGGAAATTGCATGCGTCGATGGAATCGTTCCGGAGGACTGGACTGCCGCGCGCGCGTACTCAGCACAGGCCGGGTCGTGGAGACTCGAGAGAGCGACAGGATGATCGTATTAATAGCGTGGAACAGAGTGAAATATATATGTTTACACTGAACAAATTGACGTGATCGATCGATGCACTGTACCAGGCCATTACCCTGCCTGGCTACCTGGGGTCCTTCGATTCGCGTGTCTGCGAGTCGTCGTTCTCACGTCCCGATCGCCGTCCAGGCGGTCCAGCGGTCGACATGCTCCGGCAACCGGCGCCGGCCACAGACGTAGCGGCCAGGCTGATTAGTCGATCGTATATATAAGCTGATGATTTTTCTTTTTAGCGTGTAATTGGACTTTTATGAGCTGACAGCGCCGTGAACGTGGTGGACATGTGCCTTCTTCGGTCGCCACCACCGCTGGGGTCCACGACGGCGGCACGGCGGAGCGTCGGCGGGCGGCGATGGCCGGGTGCGCGCGTGAACGGGGCTGATGGAACTTCGGCGTACGTCGGTGATCGGCGCCGGTGGATTGATCGAGCGGCGTGCACGCATTGACGCATGCATCGCGGTTCGCGGGGGCGGGTTTCTTTTGTGGGCTGAAATGATTCCAGCACTAGACGTTCTTCTTGGGCAGACACTTAAAAGCTTTACGTCAGGCAGTGGGCTAGAGCCCACGAATTTCAAGAGCCCAGCAGATATAGTCCAGGTAATAAAATTTTGGAAGGAGAAGGATTTTTTTGACCGCGACGACTATGTACGCGCGAGAAAATGTTGTCTGTCGCCTCATTACTTTCAGAGTTTCGGTTGCTACCGTAGGCGATCCATGCGCATTTTGCCGCTGCTCCACTATGTTTCGGGTGAGGCCCTATATGGCGGCCAGGATTGTAGAGTTACCCGTCAGGGCCTCCTCACGTGTTTTTTTTAATTTGTATACACAACATTTCAAAAAGATGATATGACCATTATTTTTTTTTGCATGCAGCATGATAAGTCTCTTCTCACTTGACAAATGACAACCACATCCAAAAAACACTACGACACCATGTTCAAGATTGGGCCGGGCCTTTTCCATGGCCCACGAAACCACGGATGCTACGCACGCATGCTTCGTGCTTCCCCCATTCGTGCATGCGACCAAATTATTTCTATCATCCGTATGATGCATCGTCGTGCCTTTTTTTTGACACCTCGTCTATGGCGAGAGTCCAATTCTCCTCTCCCAAATGAAATACCACAAATTGAAAACCGTTCATGACACCTTGGGAGTGTATCAAGAAAACCGTTCATGACACCTTGGGAGTGTATCAAGCTGCGACAGCGCTCTCTGGATTCATTACGGATGCACTACTGGATGCTCTTAGTTGGCTGCAGAACAACAGGACATACAACATAACTACATAAGTTTTGTGCGAACTGATGATCATTGTCACAAGTGGATGAAATCACTACTTCAATGCTTAGTATCATTCTCATTTTGCACTAATCTTTTGCCTAGTCGTTTGGTGGATGACGAAAAATCCTTGTCCTGTAGGACGGAACTTTGAACATATTTGCACTAGTTAGCTTACCTTAGCGTATGAGATATGGGCCAATGCATGGTGATGATGTGCCCTGAACTCTACATTGTGGGTTGTCCAAGTGGTGATGGTGTGGAGGTTCACACTTTTTTTGTGTATATGCTAGAAGTTACATAATGCTGAAATGTCTAAACAAAACTTTATAGACTATGCCTGCCAGAAAGTGAATCTTTATAATGTCTTTGTGAGTTTCATTTCTACTTGCTACCTTCTAATTTTGATATACATTGCTCATGTTGTACTGCTACATACTCTGAAAAGAGACTTAGCCGATTTCAGCCCAGCCAAATTCAGGGTAAGGGAATACCACACCTTATCAGCAGCTTTTATATGCTCTCACCACTTATATTCGGTCTACCAATCACATATTTAACTTAGCTCGCATCCACAAATACAATTATTTTTTTAAAAGAATCGGCCATGACCATCAACACACCGACGGGGGCTCCTATATAGATAGGCCCAAATACATAATAGTACTACCTATGATTACATGTGTGTGTGCTGCGTATGCACATTCTTCACCAGACTTTTTTCGTTCGGTTGAAAATAAAGTCGGGCGTAGCTGTATTTAAAATTTTTTAGCACGAAATTTTATCAGCATCTAATAGTTTCATATGGTACCAGATTCAACATTTTTGTCAACCTAATTCAACATTTTAAGAACATTGATTCAACATTTTCTAAAAAATGTTGAAATAGTATATTACAAATGTTGAACTAGTGTACGGTAAATGTTGATTTAAAAAATAACTATAAAAAATATGAAATATATTCAAATCGGAACTTGTTTTGTTGCATTAATTCTAACTAAGAACACGGTTCAAACGGGTTTGAAAAATGATTTATAGTTTAAAAGAAAAATAAAATCAAAGATCAAAAACTAAATAGAATCTGCGTACCGCGTCGGCATGCATGCAGCAACTAGCCGAGCAACCGCGTTCCTCCACGTGCACCTCTTTTACTATTGTCCGCGCTTCTTTTGTAACGATCTGGTCCACTCATCTCCTATGCACCAATCTCAAACACTGAAAGCTTAAAAAAAAAAACTTGCGGAAGATTCCCGCACACCGACCGCTTCTGCTCCCAGTCTCCCACGGATGGCGATCTCTTTGAAAGGCCAGCCGTTCAGCCCTCTGCAGCAGTGCGTGGCCGTCTGCTGTCCGCGGGCTCCAAATTCGGAGCCACGTCTCGCACTGGGCCAGCCACCCACCGCGGCCCAACTACCCGCGCCGGCGCGGGCTCTCTCTCCCTCTTTCAGTTCCTCGGCCCGCCTCGACTCTCGCGTCCCCCCTCTCTCCACCAACCAAACCAACCCCCTCCGGCCGGCCACCGCGGCGAGCGGCCCCCCGCCCCGATGGCGCCAACGGTGGAGATCAGCCACCTCTCCTTCACCTACCCGGGCATCGACGGCCGCCCGCCGCCCGGCGCGCCGCCGCTTATCGAGGACGTCTGCTTCTCCCTCGACGCCGGCCAACGATGCCTTCTCCTCGGCTCCAACGGCGCAGGTAACCCCCACAACCGGCGTTTCCGACCTTCGTTTCTCCCGGCCGTTTTGGTGTTGATTGGGCGCGGCGGCGGCTTCGCTATCCATGTGGTGGTAGGCAAGACGACGATACTGAAGATACTGGGCGGGAAGCACATGGTGGATCCGAGCATGGTGCGGGTCCTGGGCAGGTCCGCCTTCCACGACACGGCGCTCACCTCCTCCGGCGACCTCTGCTACCTCGGCGGCGAGGTGAGCTAGCGAATTGAGAAATTCATTTCCGATTGTTCGCTCCCCTGTCGCAATTTCGGTCCTGGATGTAATGGGCGTGCCCGATTTTGCTGTTTCATGTCTCCAGTGAATCTAATCTGTGTCAATTGTCGTGCAGTGGAGACGCGATGTGGCCTTTGCCGGCTATCAGGTGAATATTCAGATGGATATATCGGCAGAGAAGATGATTTTCGGTGTTGCTGATGTTGATCCAAAGAGGAGAGATGAGCTTATCAAGGCAGGTTAACTCTCAAAACCTGTAAAAATTTCGTGGGTGTATCCCCATTTTATACTACTAGTTTGATAAATTTTCATACAGTTTCATGGGTTCATGCCAATACCGATTTGTTCGAGCTATTGAATAGTAGTTCATTTTCCAATAGAATATATGTTTATTCAATCTAAACTGTATAGTTTGTAGAATGGTAGTTTGCCATGTGGGGACCAAATTCTGTTATTTTGAATGTACTGCTTCCACAAACATTTCCCTGCAATCGGGAATCCCTTGTTTCTTAGGGTCAGATTATTGTCACATTTTCTCACTGGTCATCACTACCTGGAAAACATTATCTTTTGCTATTTGTGTATTGGTTTGCGTCTCAATTGCTTGCCATTTTGGATTCAACACTTAATTGAAGTAAGCATACTGCATACTTTTGATGTGTAGTTGCAAGGGCTTTGGTGATTGGAAACACCCAGTTGCAAATGCAAACTCTGTCATTGTGCCCTGGGAAAACAACAGAAAAGATCTGAATATTCTTGTTAACTTTTTTTTTGCGGGTAATATTCTTGTAAACTTACCTATGCAAACCTATAGGAAAATCACTTATGTAGTCTGATTGTATGTAAGCGTTAAGGTTAAATGACTTTGCACTTCTATTTCGTTGGTAAATAGGTGAGATTAACACCCTTAGCATCTGAGCCCTAAAAGATTTTGGATCCATGGAGCCTGACATTAGTTTACATCTTGAATTCTTTGGAGTATCAACTTTAGGCAAGTCAATTGTATCCATGGTATGCAGTAACGGTTGTTTTGTTGATCTTCCTTTTTCTCATGTTTCAGATTTTAGACATCGACCTTGCCTGGCGCATGCACAAGGCATCAGATGGTCAGAGAAGACGAGTCCAGATTTGCATGGGACTTCTTAAGCCATTCAAGGTTTGCTTTCCTTTTCCATGTTATCAACGGGATTGATAATGTTTTCATCCACACCATGAGATGTTAACAGAGAAAAAAAACCAATGCAGGTTCTCCTTCTTGATGAGATCACTGTTGACCTGGATGTGTTGGCAAGATCAAATCTGTTAACATATCTTAAGAAGGAGTGTGAGGAAAGAGGTGCAACAATCATCTATGCCACACATATTTTTGATGGTCTTGATGATTGGCCAACACACATTGTAAGCTCCCTTGTATCTCATTGTTTAAAGCTCAAGTTATTGTTGTGGAGTTATGGATATAATGATTATTATTGTTGCTGTATTTCAGGTTTACATTGCTCATGGTAAGCTGCAATTAGCACTGCCTTTGGAAAAGGTGAAAGAAATGAGCCAGTTATCTCTCATGGTAAGTAGCATCCATCCATATGAAACAGTATGCTTTAGCACACCATGGTCATTCATCAGATTGGCTTTTGCATTTCAGAGAACCGTGGAGAGCTGGTTGAGGAAAGAAAGAGATGAGGACAGGAGGAAGCGAAAGGAGCGAAAGGAGCCGACATGCGCCTCCCGCCGGTTCGCTTCCTGCCGTCGAGCGCGGCGCCGGCGGTGGTGGATGCGAACGCGCGCATCGCCCGGCTGGCGCGCACGGGGAACATGGAGGGCGCTCGCGCCGCGTTCGAGGCCATGCCGCTCCGCACCACCGCCTCCTACAACGCCCTCCTCGCCGGCTACTTCCGCAACCACCTCCCCGACGCCGCGCTCCGCGTCTTCCACCGCATGCCCTCGCGGGACCTCGCCTCCTACAACGCGCTCATCTCCGGCCTCTCCCTGCGCCGCCACACTCTCCCCGACGCCGCCGCGGCGCTCGCCTCCATCCCTTACCCGCCCTCCGTCGTCTCCTACACCTCCCTCCTGCGCGGGTACGTGCGCCACGGCCTCCTGGCAGACGCCATACGGCTGTTCCGCCAGATGCCGGAGCGCAACCACATATCCTACACGGTGCTGCTCGGCGGCTTCCTTGACGCCGGCCGTGTCGACGAGGCACGCGAGTTGTTTGATGAAATGCCTGAGAAGGATGTTGTTGCGTGGACTGCCATGCTGTCTGGGTACTGCCAGGCTGGCCGGACCACTGAGGCGCGTGTTCTGTTTGATGAAATGCCAAAGAGGAATGTAGTCTCATGGACTGCTATGGTCTCCGGCTATGCGCAAAATGGGCAGATTAACCTTGCTCGGAAGCTGTTTGAGGTGATGCCTGAGCGCAACGAGGTCTCATGGACTGCAATGCTATTTGGGTATATACAGGCTGGGCGTGTAGAGGATGCTGAGGAGCTGTTTAATGCAATGCCTGAGCACCCATTAGCAGCCTGCAATGCGATGATAGTTGGGTTTGGGCAGCGGGGGATGGTGGATGCAGCCAAGGCAGTCTTTGACAGGATGTGTGAGAGAGATGATGGAACGTGGAGTGCAATCATCAAAGCATACGAGCAGAATGAATTCTTGATGGAGGCACTGTCTACCTTTCGGGAGATGTTGCACAATGGCATCCGTCCAAACTACCGATCCGTGATCAGCATCGTCACAGCATGTGCGGCATTGGCCGTTCTTGATTATGGGAGGGAGGTGCATGCTGCAATGCTGAGATGTTCTTTTGACATGGATATCTTTGCCGTGTCAGCATTAATCACAATGTACATCAAATGTGGGAATTTGACTAAGGCCAAGAGGGTCTTCGACATGTTTGAGCCCAAAGATGTTGTGATGTGGAACTCGATGATCACTGGTTATGCCCAACATGGGTTGGGGGAGGAAGCACTCTGCATATTTGATGATATGAGATTGGCCGGAATGGTGCCTGATGGAATTACATATATTGGGGCCCTTACAGCATGTAGCTACACAGGAAAAGTTAAAGAGGGGAGGGATATTTTTAATTCTATTGGTACAAATTCTGCCATCAGACCTGGAGCAGAGCATTATTCTTGTATGGTTGATTTGCTTGGTCGAGCAGGACTTGTGGAGGAAGCACTGGATTTGATTAAGACCATGCCAGTTGAACCGGATGCTGTCATCTGGGGAGCTCTGATGGGGGCCTGTAGAATGCACAAGAATGCTGAGATTGCTGAGGTTGCTGCTAAGAAGCTCTTAGAGCTAGAGCCTGGAAATGCTGGGCCATATGTCTTGCTCTCTCACATTTATACATCCACTGGGAGGTGGGAAGATGCTTCTGAGATGCGAAAATTCATTAGCTCAAGATATTTGAATAAGTCTACTGGCTGTAGTTGGATAGAATATGACAAAAGGGTGCATCTCTTCACATCTGGTGAAGTTTTAGCGCATCCAGAGCATGCTGTTATCCTTAAAATGCTGGAGAAGTTAGATGGATTGTTGATGGAATCTGGATACTCGGCTGATGGAAGCTTTGTGCTTCATGATGTAGATGAGGAACAAAAAGCTCATAGCTTGCGGTATCACAGTGAGAGGCAGGCTGTGGCATATGGACTATTGAAGGTTCCAGAAGGAATGCCCATTCGTGTCATGAAGAATCTCAGAGTTTGTGGCGATTGCCACTCTGCAATAAAGTTGATTGCAAAGATAACTTCTCGAGAAATCATACTGAGAGATGCAAACAGATTCCATCACTTCAAAGATGGGTTTTGCTCATGCAGAGACTATTGGTGAGGTGAATGATGTAGTAAATTTCTTGCTCCTCATCTAACTTTTTGATGATCCTTAGGTAAGTTTCAGCATCTCAAGATGGTTTTCTAAATCATAAATTAAATTGATAAATTTCTCCCACAAAAGGTCTCACTGTACCTTGTTTAGTGATATACTGATATCTTGATCATTAATAGGTAACACATTGAGGATTCAATTTCGACTGAACATGAGGTACATCCAGTATCAGCACATGGTCAATTTGTTCCCTTGAGATAACTTTGCAACTTAAGACTGTAATGCGGTCTACTGCACAAATCAGCTTGTATCTTAGAGGTCAGATTGTGAAAGCAACTAGATAGATACTCATTATCCTTGTAATATATATAACCGCAAAACATATTCTAAATTTCTAATGCAGAGCCTCTGTTTTCAGCACGGGAAATTTATCATTCGAGTCAATACAGTCTGACAAAGAAAGCTATGAGGTGAAAAAATATGTACTTGGTTCCATATTTCACTCGGAATCTAGTATGTGCACTCATTTAGGTTTATGTTTTTATGTCACACTAAAACTTCACATCTGCAGACACCAATATTGGTGCTTGGAATCACGGATATGGAATATTAATAGGTAGCATTAACATTTCAGCTCAAAGCACAATAGTCACAACTCACTAGTCACAACGTGAGAGTACACGAATGTGAAAAAGTACCTCAACTACTGCACATTGTGGATGATCACACAGTTACTTGTGGAAATTGTGGATGGAGATTCAGTTACATTTCTGAAATATAACCCTGCTGGTTAGCAGCAGATCATGGTAAAGCAACTATCTTTCTAGTTCAATTCTGGTTAGCAGCAGATCACGGTAAAGCAACTATCTTTCTAGTTCAATTTTTCCAACAATATGGGCCAACTCTATATTCTTGTCCTAGTATGTATATATGTAAAGTTTCAGATAGAAAATATAATGCAAATTTTTGGGTCTAACTAGTTAGTCTGGTCTTTGCTTCAGAACAATTTGTACCAGATTATATTGTCAAAACTGAAGTCATCATGCTGGTTCATGAACTGCAGGTACCAGTTTGAAGAATGAGGCATACCTTTATAACATCTGCAACATTCGAAGGTCCTCATTCATGAATCTTAACGGCGCACTGGCAATGATAACATAGCTGGAATTATCACTGTCATTTGAAATTGACTTTGATTGAATGAAACTCCCGACTGTTATAACTGTAACCAAAAGTTTTTGCTCCCGATCCTTCAGTCATGTTTGAGATGTGTATAAGAGACAGAGTCTCCTGGCTGTAGTTGGATAGAATACGACAAAAGGGTGCATCTCTTCACATCTGGTGAAGTTTTAGCGCATCCAGAGCATGCTATTATCCTTAAAATGCTGGAGAAATTAGATGGATTGTTGATGGAATCTGGATACTCAGCTGATGGAAGCTTTGTGCTTCATGATGTAGATGAGGAACAAAAAGCTCATAGCTTGCGGTATCACAGTGAGAGGCAGGCTGTGGCATATGGACTATTGAAGGTTCCAGAAGGAATGCCCATTCGTGTCATGAAGAATCTCAGAGTTTGTGGCGATTGCCACTCTGCAATAAAGTTGATTGCAAAGATAACTTCTCGAGAAATCATACTGAGAGATGCAAACAGATTCCATCACTTCAAAGATGGGTTTTGCTCATGCAGAGACTATTGGTGAGGTGAATGATGTAGTAAATTTCTTGCTCCTCATCTAACTTTTTGATGATCCTTAGGTAAGTTTCAGCATCTCAAGATGGTTTTCTAAATCATAAATTAAATTGATAAATTTCTCCCACAAAAGGTCTCACTGTACCTTGTTTAGTGATATACTGATATCTTGATCATTAATAGGTAACACATTGAGGATTCAATTTCGACTGAACATGAGGTACATCCAGTATCAGCACATGGTCAATTTGTTCCCTTGAGATACCTTTGCAGCTGTAAGACTGTAATGCAGTCTGCTGCACAAATCAACTTGTATCTAAGAGGTCAGATTAATGTGAACAAGCAACTAGATAGATACTCATTATCCTTGTAATATATATAACCGCAAAACATATTCTAAATTTCTAATGCAGAGCCTCTGTTTTCAGCACGGGAAATTTATCATTCGAGTCAATACAGTCTGACAAAGAAAGCTATGAGGTGAAAAAATATGTACTTGGTTCCATATTTCACTCGGAATCTAGTATGTGCACTCATTTAGGTTTATGTTTTTATGTCACACTAAAACTTCACATCTGCAGACACCAATATTGGTGCTTGGAATCACGGATATGGAATATTAATAGGTAGCATTAACATTTCAGCTCAAAGCACAATAGTCACAACTCACTAGTCACAACGTGAGAGTACACGAATGTGAAAAAGTACCTCAACTACTGCACATTGTTTGTCTGATTGCACAATTACTTGCGGGGATTGTGGGCGGAGATTCAGTTTCATTTTCTGAAATATAACCCTGCTGGTTAGCAGCAGATCACGGTAAAGCACTATCTTTCTAGTTCAATTTTTCCAACAATATGGGCCAACTCTATATTCTTGTCCTAGTATGTATATATGTAAAGTTTCAGATAGAAAATATAATGCAAATTTTTGGGTCTAACTAGTTAGTCTGGTCTTTGCTTCAGAACAATTTGTACCAGATTATATTGTCAAAACTGAAGTCATCATGCTGGTTCATGAACTGCAGGTACCAGTTTGAAGAATGAGGCATACCTTTATAACATCTGCAACATTCGAAGGTCCTCATTCATGAATCTTAACGGCGCACTGGCAATGATAACATAGCTGGAATTATCACTGTCATTTGAAATTGACTTTGATTGAATGAAACTCCCGACTGTTATAACTGTAACCAAAAGTTTTTGCTCCCGATTGTTTCAAAGAGACAGATCGAAGTGCAGTAGCCCCAAGGATGGCTGCAACTGCAATAAGACAATAATATAACTTGCGCGGCTTTTGTAAACAAGTTACTTAGATGAGCCAGTCATCTATAAGTCGGCACTGTGAATCTGTAATTTCCATGTTCCGTTCACTCTAGACCCTGTTTCTTTCCACTGCGCCTCAAACTTTTTTTAGGAAAAACATTGTGCCTAGTCAAGTGGGAGGAAAAACGGTTTGCATTTCTACTCGTACATCTGCTTGACAAATAGTGCTGGAGGAATGACCATCGATGGCAAAAAGAACCCGCCAGCAGCACGGTATAGAGTGGTAAGCATGAAGACCAAAAGAATACTGTATGTGCTGGAATAAGGAAAATGATATATTTCTTTGAAATTTTGTTGACAAAGTTGCGAAACATAGAGATCTTTTTATTGATAGGCCCCCCATCTCCGTTAGCCTGCAAATCGCACACGTAGTGCAAATGGTCCAGCTGCAGAAATAGCTCTGCCACTGCTCGCGTTCGAAAAGATGTCGGCAACATGTTGTCCTTTGTCTGCTGCCTGCTCAGTGTAACGGGCTCTCCAATGTTCCCGGTGCTCAGTGTAACGGGCTTTAGGCTTGGAACAGGAATGCAAAGCCACAGAAACAGAAAATGGCGTAAAAATTCGAAAGGGAATGGACGTGAAAAAGAGAGAGAGAGAATTGTTGTAAAACACCCGAAAACGACATACTACGTAAAACAGAGTCGTAGTAGTAGGAAAAGCACAGGAAAGTTTCCTTCATCCCACGCCAATTTCCACAACCCGTGTCGCGTCGGCTTGGCTCTTGCTGCTCCGCGCGCGGTGGATGTCGCCGTCCCGCTCCCGCCGCCACCACCACGAGTTCACGACGACGTCTTGCGATCTAGAAAGCCGCCCTCCCGCCGCTGTTTGCATTTCTCACTCCGAATCTGCCGGCCGGCCGGCACGCCCCCGTCGTCTTTCCGAGCCCTTCTCTGCTCTGCAGCGTACTCGTCTCTGCCCTGACCTTCCGCAATACGTATGACGCAATATGATCTTCGCTTGCACACGCCAGCCGATGAACTGCTCCGCCCGTGGAAAGAGAATTCGACATCACAGAGAGAGGGCAACCCCGTTCCAGGTATCCGACTGACCTTTTTCGTTTCAGGGTCTTACTTGTCAAACCCCTCAACTCTTTTAGATAGAGGTAATAATAATAAAGTAATGATGCTAAGCGAAAGTTTCTTATACACGGTCCTTCTCCGTTGCTAACTTAGCTTTCAAGCAGTAGGCAATTCTATAAATATAGAGCTAGCACGCACTCGTGCAAACACAGCTAAACACACGATGAAAACGATGAAGCAGCTAACCCTCCTGCTCGCGCTGCTCGCGGCGGCGCTGGCCGTTTCGTGCAGCGCCGCCGCAGGCGGGGCCATCCGGACGCATCTCACCCGCGCCGACGCCGGCCGCGGCCTGACCCGGCGCCAGCAGCTGCGGCGCATGGCGCTGCGCAGCAAGGCCCGCGCCGCGCGGCTGCTCTCCGCCTCCGCCTCCGGCTCCTCCTCCTCGTCGTCCTCCTCCTCGGCCAGCGTCTCGGCGGTGCCCGGCAAGGGCCAGAGTTTCTCCACGGAGTACCTGATCAGCTTCGCCATCGGCACGCCGCCGCAGCCCGTGCAGGTGACCCTCGACACCGGCAGCGACCTCGTCTGGACGCAGTGCCAGCCGTGCCCGTCCTGCTACGCCCAGGCGCTACCCTACTACAACCCGTCCCTCTCCGCCACGGCGGCGCGGCTCCCCTGCAACTCCTCGGCGTGCGGCCAGATCGACCTGTCGTCGTGCGGCACCCACAGCTGGGGCAACCAGACCTGCGTCTACACCTACTACTACGGCGACAAGTCGGTGACCAACGGCCTCCTCGACACGGACACCTTCACGTTCCACGGCGACGGCGGCGCGGCGGCCGTGGTGCCCGGCGTGGCCTTCGGCTGCGGCCTGTTCAACAATGGGCTCTTCAGCTCCAACGCCACCGGCGGCGGCATCGCCGGCTTCGGCCGCGGCGCCCTGTCCCTGCCGTCGCAGCTCAACGTACAAAACTTCTCCTACTGCTTCACCAACATCACCGGGTCCACGCCCAGCCCCGTCCTGCTCGGCCTGCCGGCGAACCTCTACAGCGCCACCAGCGGCGCCGTGCAGAGCACGCCGCTCGTCCAGAGCTCCGCCAACCCGACGTTCTACTACCTCTCGCTGCAGAGCATCACGGTCGGGTCGAAGAGGCTGCCGGTGCCGGCGTCGGCGTTCGCGCTGAGGGGCAACGGGAGCGGCGGCACCATCATCGACTCCGGCACCTCCATCACGATTCTGCCGCCGCTCGTCTACGGGCTCCTCCACGACGCGTTCGTCTCCCAGGTGAATCTGACCGTGACAAGCGACGAGCCCCTCTGCTTCGCGGTGCCGCCGTCGTCGGGGGAGAAGCAGCAGGAGGTGCCGAAGCTGGAGCTGCAGTTCGATGGCGCCACGCTGGACCTGCCGCGGGAGAACTACGTGTTCGAGCTGGAGGAGGGTGGCCAGAACAACATGTGCATTGCGATCTTGTCGTCCGGCGGGGGCATGAGCATCATAGGCAACTATCAGCAGCAGAACCTGCACATACTCTACGACCTCGCCGGTAACAAGCTGTCTTTCGTCCCGGCTCACTGCGACGAGGTTTAGGTTTTTAGGCCGCTCTCGCGCCGTGCCGCGTGCTCCCGTTCTACGTACTGTTGTTCGTTATTGTTACATATGTTTGCCTATCTATAATTTCCTTCATTTTTTACGTGAATAATGTAATTGGATATCATATACAGTACACACAGTAGCAGTAGCAGTCGTGTAATAAGAATAAAAAGGTGGCATTTGATTCCTTGCCACAGTCTGATTGACTCACGCAAATGTGTTTCGTTGTCATTGCGCCAACTAGGAGTATTTGGTTTGTTTCAATTCTCAAACATGACCGACATTTGAAGTCCTGTATATTTCATTTTTCTAGATTTGAGTCTAACGCGAGTCTAGTATTTGTATTTGATACATGTTTGAAATGGCGCCATTCCGTCATAAGGAAGATTTTTCTAGTGTGCAGTCTACTTTTCGTACGTCGTTGTTTGCCAAATTAAAATATATCTATACTATGAGAATTAGATTTGAAAACACTTCTCACCAACAAAAAGTCTACACCCACTTCACATATGACCCACCTGTCGGGAAAATTGGTTGATGAGTGGTCAAAAAAAAAAGGGAGGGGGGGGGGGACATTCCTGTGTTGATTCCCCCAAAACCTTTTTCACTCAAAAAAGGGCCCACCTAAATATACCTACATTTGTACCCACGTCTATACACAATTATCCCGTATTGCTAAAAGAAAATAAATTATAGAGTTTTTCTCCATATAAATAAATGCCAACTATCATGAGTTTCGAGATACCTAAAGCTCTCTATACATGAGAGCGAATATAAAGTATTTTTAAAAGTGCTTTGCACTAAAGTGAAGTGATATTATTTTAGTACCTACATGTCATCAATAAACATGCGTGCCGCACGTGCGTTCTTGCTAGTGTTGTTAAAAAAAGATTTGTTCGTTCCACGCTGGAAGTTTGCCAACATACATTGTAGAAAAATGTTGGAAAAAAAGATTTGTTCGTTCCACGCAGCGTTCGGCAAAAGTTGATTTTGAGCAAACAAAAGTTTCTTCCATGAGCCTGTAGTTTCTTTCAAGGAAAGGAAAGGAAATAAAACATTTCGCTTGAATTTTGAGGAAAAACTGCAGAAATGGGGCGGTTTTCGTGCCAAACAAGAGTTAATGTAAATTATAAAAAATATTTTTTAAGCATTGCATATCTTTTTATTAAGATATGAGAGAGTTGAAATTTACAACAATGACGCCATGGCGCCAACCATAGTTATTAGGACCGGACCGGTAATCGAACCGGTGAGACATTCGGTTTAATGGTTCACTGGTTCAACCGTTAAGAACCGATTGAACCGCCGGTTCGATAACTCTAAACCGGAGAAGCAAACCGGCCACAAATACTTTGAACCGGTCCAATATACCAACCATAATTAAAGTACTGCACCGTTATACATATAACTATAAATTAGAATCCACTGTATAAAAAAAAATCAAGTGCGAGGATGATAAATTTGCACACCTAGCAAGTAGTAGTTTATTAAAAAGGCTGAATATCTACCGGAACTTGCAAAGTTGCAATTAGGCCTGGGCGTTCGGGTTACCCGATTATTTCGGGTCGGGTAATTCAAAATTCGGGTAATGAAATAGCTACCCGATATTAGTCTCGAAAAAACAGTACCTGAAATTTCGGGTACCCGATAATTCGGGTTCGGGTATACCCGATCTACCCGAGTTTTAAAAAAACAACAAAATACATAAAATTTAAGTAGCAATTTATACATAATTTCACCAACAACTTGTGTAGAATTTCAACAATAATTTATGGACAACAATATATTATAGTCATTTGTTCAAACTGAGAGAATTATATTATAATAAAATGATAATTTCAAGTGTTTAACTAACAACACGTGATAAAATACAAAGAGGATGGCAAACTTCGAGTAGTTCGGGTAATTCGGGTACCGTAGTCTATTACCCGAATTACCCAAACTAATTTCGGGTAATCAAAATCGTTACCCGAATTTGGGATCGGGTACCTCGGGTTCGGGTAGTTCGGGTACGGGTATTGGGTATCGGGTATTTTGCCCAGGCCTAGTTGCAATTATTCACTGAATAATGACCTGTCGACTATTGAGTTCACTTCTCAGTTTCTGACGTAGTGGTGTGGTACACTGGTACTGCATGACTACTCTCTACTCTCTAGAAAAGTCTACTCGATCAGTGAACACTCAATCCTAATTATTACACAAATTGAATCCAACAAGAACAGAGTACTCACCGTCAGGCAAGCAAGGAGAGATGCCAAATTTGTCTAGTGGACCGCCGGACGCTCGTACAGGAGCAGGTCACCAGAGACAAGAAGGGATGAGGATTGAGGAGCCTCCGTCCAGAGTATGCCGCTGGAGAAGAACGAGCAGGGCTGGGGACGAGCTCGAACCGACGACGTGAACGGCCGCTTCCGGAGAATAACGAATCGACGGCCGGACGAGTTGCCATGACCACATCCGGCGAAGAAAAGGCAGGGGTGCAGGTGAAGCAGAAGAAGGGCGGCCACCAGCTGCTTTAGATGCGCCGCCGGCCTGCTAGCCTGGTCGCGTATCAACGGAATGCGCCGGATGCTAGCATCCTCTTTTTTTCTGCGATGCGATGCGCCGTCGCAGCCCCTCGAGTCCGAGCTAGTAGGAGCCGAAGGAGTGGCATGGGCTGGGCTTTTGTAATTTTGTTGCGCCAACGTGGGAAAACTGAGCAGATAGAGCGTATGAACAAAAACCGCTCGGTTCGTAAGGAATCGCCCGGTTCGCCGGTTTTGTAAAAAAATGCCCGGTTTTACAGTTTTTTCCCGGTTCGATTGCATGAACGATCATTTAAGTGAACCGGACCGCTAGAGGCTCTGGTTCGGTCTTTTACTGGTCGAACCCACTATGGCGCCAAAGAGGGGAAGGTCCTCATTGGACAGAAGGACATGAGCGACTACTCGTTAACTAAATAACCCAAGTCTGTAGCCCAGCCCTGATCCACTGCTCGCCTTGCATTTTGATCAACCAAATTAAGGGTTGCACTGTCACTTGCTCGCCTCGGAACACTCTCGCATTGCGTTGCTTTCAGACTTCCCACGTTGTTAGTGCGATAAGTGTGTCAAACCCCTTTTAATAAAAATATACTTTGAAGAGTTATTTATATTTTTCTTGTAAAAGAACCGTAAAGACGTAGACACTTTTTTTTTGAAAGAACCGGCAGGACAGCTCCCTATTGTACTAAAAAGAAGATGAACCCAAAATACAACGTACACAGTTACAAAGCTCCCTAGGGAGTGAAAAGGAGCAAAAACTTGTGTGGATGCAGGAGGGGGCTCCCGCTTAGAATCATCGAGCAGCACCTCGAATCCACCCACACTAAACCCATATCAACGGTGGGAACCTTGTTGATGTTCTCATCGGCCTCATGAAGGAGAACCAACGCTCTACCAGGTTTAGTAGAGACAACTAAAATTGACACAGGGAGCTGAACTCATCATGCCAACTAAAATTACGTTGAAGGGGCTACCATTTAATTCCTAATACCACACTCCACATAAATCTTTCAGAACACCTTTATTATTGGTGCCATTGACACATGCTCATCAGTTACCGTTGTTTGGGCAATGGCTGAGCTCATACACGGAAGCCATGGATGCTCAAGTTCAAGAAGGCACAAGATAGATCAGGACCATGACTGGCAACAAAGAGATGGTGCATCCAATTATCCAAACGACCTGCCCAAGCTCAAGTATCTCAAGACAGTGGTCATGGAGACACTGTGGTTGCACCCGGCATTGCTCCTAGTACCAAGGTCCAAGGGAAACGAGCAGGACATCATCTGGGTATGGTGTGCCGGCAAAGGCAAGGCTCTTTTGTGGTCATGGAGCCTATATATCAGCTATTAAATCAATACTCTGTTACACAGTTCAGGTACTTACTTGGCTGTAACATGTAGGAGTGGTGCGTGAGTATGAAAGAATTTACACGTTTCAGCATGGTACGTACTTGGCTGTAACATGCAGGAGTGGTGCACGAGTATTAAAAAATGGTTCAATTTTCTTTTTATAGGTGCTGGAGCAGCCTAGCACATAAACTTCGTTAATTATCTAAGGAGGTTACCTTCTTTGTGGCTGTCCATGTTGAGGATGGCAGCATGTCCTGATGAGGGTCTTTTCCTCCTTGAATGATAGCGTGGGGGACCTTGTTGACCTCCAGAACGCAATGCAACGAGAGGAAACCAGTGGCAAACAGATCAATGAAAATATGAAATTAAAACAAATAAGTGCCGTGCTCTTCATGAACAGAATGTGTGTTTCCAACCATAGCCATATAAAAAAAATTCTGCAGCTTGACATAATTACAAGCCAGGGAAAGGCCGTAATTACCAAGAGTAATACTATTATTTGTCGCATGAGTACTGCACTAATTAAGAACCTGATGGGTCTAAATGTCTAGTAGGCAAGAAGTAGGAGTTCGACCCAAGCCGATTTGCCGGCTAATTGTCCTCACCGTCGCTTCCATTGGTATCCATAAGGCTATGCCATTTGCTCTGCACCACCTTCACCGCCCTCCTATCGCCATTCCATCCACGTCCCCTCCTCTGCTCAGTCTGTCGCGCGTCAGTTCTCAGTATTAGCTCACGTCGTTCAGACTCTTCACGATGCAAGCGTTGGCACACACGTATGATGGTTTGTATCCTTGCCCTGATCTTCGGGCAAGACACCCGTGGCGTCCATCCTGGCACCGGCTGACTCACCTGGACACTAGTCCCCCATCCTGCCATCACCAAAGTCCGCCATCCTGCCATCACCATCAGCTGCCATCTGGCCACCGCGTACCTCCCCTTCCATCTCAATGCAGATCGCAGCATGTCCTCATCGGATAAGAACTGAGGCATAGTCCTATGAAGCATAGTCCTATGGACGTCTGACGCGGTGCCACAGCCCTTGATTACCTCTGCCTCGTACTTTGCCTTCCAGAGCTCGGCGTCGTTCCCGGCGACGAGGCACCTCGCCTCCTTGCTAGCGCACTCCACCCTCGCGACGTCCACGGCGTCGTCGAGCCTGCGCAGGATCATCATCTGCACGTCGTCGGTGAGCCACCCGAAGCTGGGCAGCGGCACGCCGCTGTGGCGGCACAGGTAAAGGTAGAGCCCGCGGCACAGCCCGTCGCCGTCGGCGAGCAAGTTCCAGAGCCACGCGCCCTTGGCGCTGGCGTCGTCCGGCGCGCCGCCCTGATCGTCCGGGCCACGTCGTCGATGCCGCGGGAGAGGACGGCCGTGACCGAATCCAGGGTCAGGCGCTCCCGGCGAGCCGCCCGATGTTCGCCGCCGGCGGTGACGACGTAGGCCTCCAGCGCGATCTTGTCCCAGCCGCAGCCTCCCCGGCGGCGCCCGCGTCGCGAGAGGCACAGCACGACGGCGTCCGCGCCCTCCCGGTGCACCAGCTGCGGCACCGAGTATCGCCGGGTCAGAGACAAGGGCGACGCGTACGCGTCCTGCTCGCCGGCGCATGGCACGAAGCCTTCGGAGAGGAAGGCGGCGTGGGCGAAGATGCCCAGGCGGCTGAAGAGGTCCTCGGCGTCCCATTGGGCAGCGTCGGTGACCTTGTGGAGGGGCGAGGGCGAGGGCTTGGCCATTGCCGTGGGTGTAGTAGTAGATGCGTTCTTTGGTTTGGCCTCGATGGAACCTGGGAGATTTTTGAGGTTTTATTTAAGTCAAAAGACGTAGACTTGAAACAAACTTGGCCGCTCTCTCGTTGCGGATGGATTGCATGCAGAAATCCCGGGACCTCTCGATCCGGGTAAGAGCATCTCCAAGAGAGTCTGTAAAACTAATTGACTAGCTAAAATTAACAGAATTGAATAAAAAATTGGATCCAACAGCCTCTCCAAAATCATGTGCTCGGTATCTCGTTCTCTATTCGATTCCCTCCCCTCGTCATTTTTCCGAGCCGCTTCGTTCGCCATCCCTTCCCCGATGGCCCCACGCCCCCTCCACCATCCGAATCTCAGCCCCACCCCCACGAATCGTGCCGCCGGTGGTGCAGATGGAGGCCCGCCGCCGACGAGGTAGCTGTCTCGGCGCTCGTGCTCAGCCCCCTCCCGGCCTCCCACGTGTCGCCGCTCGCGCGCTCGTGGTCGCCGGCCAGCGGCCGCGCCACCGAGACTGTCTTATCGGTGCTTCGGAGGAGACGGCGAGGAGGAGACCGGCGTCGAGGCCGCCACGAGGTTGCTCGGCGCCGGGGGGAGCTGCGCGGATGCGGGAGCTCGGCGGTGAGGCGTGCTCAGTGAGCCGCCGGATGCCGGGTGGGCGAGCCCCTCCTTCTCCCTCCACACGTGCGGCACGGCGGCCGGCCGGCGCGGCAGGCGGCCGGCGGGCGGGAAACGCGGGGCGCAGCAGCCGGCGGCGGCCCGTGTGGATCTCGGCGGTGGAGCCGTGGAGGGGCGCAGCAGCCGGCGGCGACGATTCTGGATCCCGTGGCCACGTTGGTGCGAAGATCTCAGGCGGCGTCAGGCCTCCAGGGGGCGGAGGAGGTGAGGACAGGGGCGGTGGCCGGTGGCGGAAGAGGCGAGGTCGACTGTACCGCAGGCGGGAGGCAGAGGAGGAAGAAGATGTGCTTGCTGTGGCGGCGTCAGGCCTCCAGGGGGCGGAGGAGGTGAGGACAGGGGCGGTGGCCGGTGGCGGAAGAGGCGAGGTCGACTGTACTGCAGGCGGGAGGCAGAGGAGGAAGAAGATGTGCTTGCTGTTTGATTTTAGAGAATGATTTAGAGAAACTGTTGGATTTCATCGTCTTTTCGCTAGCTATTTCATTTTACAGAATAGTTAAATTAGAATTTTAGCTACTCAAATATACAGAAGCTCTTGGAGATGCTCTAAGATTTGATCTGATTGAAACAATTAGGCCCCCTTTGGGAGAGCTCCATATAAGGGTGGAGTTGGAGTGGAGTGGAGGAGCTGATTTTTTAGCTCGACCAGCTTCACTTGTGTCATGTATAAAACAGCTCCACGTCTTACAACCAACCTCCAGAAGAAGTAATTTACCGCCACAACCATTTGGTACAGCTCTAGGAAAAATAGCTCTAGGAGCTATCCAAGACCGGAGCTCTACCAAAAGGACCCTTAATCGGACGAAAGTATAATGGATAAGAGCCCAATATATGCGCCCTTCCTGCCGGTGCTAGTACAGTTTCCTTGGAGCATTTTCCATTTAAAATATTTTTGCACACTGAAATCTACTAGAAACACGTTTGATTTTCTCTGTCACATGCAAGGATGCACACGTATGATGAGGTTTATTTTTTTATGATACTTGCCGAAAGTTCCGAAATTTCGTGAAATATTATCATATTTCTATTTATTTATTAGGACGAGTTTTATTTATATGTGCGTGTAGGTTCCCCTCCACCGAAGGCCTGATGGGGACATCTTCCTCCACTATTACCCGTTGCCAAAGACGCAATAAAATGGGCCAGGCCCAGTTGTAGTCGGGCGGCGACCGTGTGAGCCTCTGAATAATCCCACCTTGCTTAGCTAGGGAGGAGCAAGCCACCTAAAAGGGAGAGCCACCCTTCCCTATCAGACTAGTCTTTTGGGGCGATTGGGCCTTTTCTCGAGGGGTGCGTCGGAGGGCGGTGCTAAGATTGCTAAGGCGCAACAGGAGGCCCTAGTGGCGTTGTAGTCGGATCGGTGCGTCATATCCTCGTCTGCCGGTGCTAAGACTGCCGAGGCGCAACAAGAGGCCCTAGTGGCGTTGTAGCCGGGTCGGTGTAACGGGCTTTTCATCCTATCCTGCCTGGGCCGGACTCATCATTTGGTATCAGAGCTGGGCCCTAGTTAAGAAGGGGAGAATGATGAGGACATCTTCCCCCACTATTACCCGTTGGCAAAGACGCAACAAAATGGGCCAGACCCAGTTGTAGTCGGGCGGCGACCACGTTGGAGGATATACACGAGTCGACTTCGTTTCCACGTTACAAGTCGTCGCCACATCGGGCAGCAACTTCGGTTCGGATTCAGCCGACACGTCTGCGCTTCAACTGCGATATCTCCCTCATACGACGTCCAATCAAGGTGTTCTTGGATGCGTTGGAACCGTGACATCGAGACGCTTCTTTTGGTTCTGGTTTTAGCTCCAGAGGATTCGTGGATCATTCTGTGTGACCACGAAAGATGCTGTGTCACCTGTTTTGGGCCTTTTCAGGCTTTGTATCGTGTCGGGCCTTCGGCCCATGTCGTGGGCGCAGCGCCCCAACCCTAGCTCGCCCCCACAACAATAAATTCAGTAGCCGCCGTCGTTTAGAGTCGGGTTTTGCTTAGATTAATCTGTCGAGAACAGTTTCGCCGTCTATCGGTTTGTAGAACCCCAACTTTCGATCTTAATCATACATCTGCAGAGTCACTTCAGATTGAACTGCGTTCTTTGGAGTTCTTGCTTGTGTTCTTCGTTTCGCAGGCAGGGATTAGCCTTCTCGGCGAGGTCAACCGGGTTGTGACACGGTTGATAACCAGAGGAGTCGTGGTGCTAAGATTGCGGGGTTCGAGTCACTGACTTGAAGCCGGATCGGTGTGTTACGCTCCGCCCGAAACGAATTATCCTTCACCTGACGGAAGATCGGGCACGGGGCACCCCCGTCCCATCAAGGCCACCCCCTCTCCCCGGCAGCGTTAACGGGCGCAAAACTAGATACGCAAGACTACCACGTGTCCACGTACGTACTGCCGCCCTACGCACGGATCGGAATATATACCCACGTCGATTACACGGGAAAATAAAACAGAAATACTGCGAGAAGATCGGATCGGCACCCTGCGTTTATAGGAAACATGTAGTTGGCCCGGCCGTAGGGGAAGTAGTTTCGTTCGTTGTTAGTCCTCCATCTTTATTACTGCCGCATACGTACGATAGGTGAATAAAGTGCACGGATGCATACTTTAAAAACAAAATTAGTGTATATTTTTCTTTTGGAGTATGTACTATCAGGAAAGTATGTTAGTATGTCTACATACTTTTTGCGCGTATGAGTATATGTGCATACTTTTTTTAAACAAAATCAGCATTATTGCATGTGCATACATGTTATAGTTAACTGGGAGTACTGATCACTCATGGGAGTTCATACACAAAATTTTGGGAAGTAAGAATCAAGTAACGTATATATAATTGCACGTACGACCGCAGGGGTACCAGTCAGAGAGGAGATCTGAACGTATGACAAGTTGAGAACATACATGTTTATATGGAGTACGTATACGGAAAAGATACATTAAAGCGCTAGGACGGCGACGACGGGTCTCTTCTCGACAGCTCCTCCTCCTCCTTCCCCCTCCCGGTCCAAGCTTTGGTGGCGTCAACCATGGCAGCGGGGGCGGCGACCGGCGGCGGATCCGAGGCCCTGGGCACCGGATCCCCCCCGGCCCCGAGGCCGGATCTACACGGAGCGGAGGCGGTTGGGGTGGGATGACAAAACCAAAACCAGAACTAAATCCATGAAGACCGACTCCACACGCTAAAAACGAAGAAAATAGCAAACAAAATGACATATTTTAACTTTAAACAGTGGTCTGCTCTAAAGAGAACATAAAAAAAGGTCGGCAAAAGGTAAACCACCCCGCCAGGTCTAATGCCATGTTATGATATATATATATATATAGGAAAAATGCATTCTACACGCGCGTGTAGCTACTCCCACCTGTGTATCTCATGATACACGATGAATCTGATCCAACGAAGAGTATATATACGTAGTATGCGATGATACTAGACTATCTGGGATGATATATACCTTGGGTATGTAAGCATACATCGAGTATATGGAAATACTATTTTATATAGTATTATAAAGGTATAAATCAAAATACATTAAAAAATAGGGTTGATTTTAAAAATTTTTCGTGTAAATCGCTTTGAAGTATCTTAGAATTAGTATACGAACATACTCAAAATGATAAATGAGTATGCGGACATACGTACGATGGGATACTGATGGTGGGAGTAGCTACACGCACGTGTAGATAAAACGCGTCCTATATATATAAATATAAATAGGACGCGTTTTATCTACACGCGCATGTAGCTACTTCTACGTAGATTCCCCCCTCCACCGAAGGCCACCCCTTCCACGGCAGCGTTAACGGGCGCAAAACTAGATCCGCACGACTACCACGTGTCGTCCTACCCTACGCACGGATCGGAATACCCACGTACACGTACACGGGAAAACAAAAGGAAATACTGCGAGAAGATCGGATCGGGACCCTGCGTTTATAGGAGACGTGTAGGTTGGCCCGGCCGTAGGGCAAGGTAGTTTCGTTCGTTGTTAGTCCTCCATCTTTATTACTGCCGCATACGATAGGTGAATAAAGTGCACGGATGCATACTTTAAAAACAAAATTAGTGTATATTTTTCTTTTGGAGTATGTACTATCAGGAAAGTATGTTAGTATGTCTACATACTTTTTGAGCGTATGGGTATATGCGCATACTTTTTTTTAAACAAAATCAGCATTAGTGCATACATGTTAATTAACCTGGAGTACTGATCACTCATGGGAGTTCATACACAAAATTTTGGGAAGTAAGAATCAAGTAACGTATATATAATTGCACGTACGACCGCAGGGGTTACCACTCAGAGAGGAGATCCTGAACGTATGAGAAGTTGAGAACATACATGTTTATATGGAGTACGTATACGGAAAAGGTACATTAAACAATACTACAGATATTTGACATGCTAGTAACTATGATGATTCTCGGCCAGTGTAGTACGTGGGTGACTGACGCCATCCCGGTGTCTTGTTGCTCCGGCGTGGTGTGGTGGTGGCTAGCGATCACCATTCTTCTGTACCTGAATTTCGGATCAAGCTATGCATGAGATCTCTACATTCTTCCTATGACTATCATACCTGAAATTCCATGGAGAATTGGAGATGATCGAAACGAGGCAAGCGACGGCGCAGTAGATGCTTGCCGGCAAGAATTGGCCTGATACTTTTGAATCGTGAATGCGTGATAAACCATCTGAACGGTATGGCAATGAGACAACAATTAGAAAAAAAAACTGATATACACGTGGAAAACGTATCCACTGATACTGCAATCCGAAAGTATGTATCAACTGATACTATAACCTGAAAAAAGTATCAAATGATACTATAGTATAGAAAAGTATCAAGTGATACGTACTGCAGTTGAAAAAAAGAGTATCATATGGTACTATAATCTGGAAAAGTATCAAGTGATACTATGATCTTCAAAAAAGGCAAAGTGATTGAGTATTGGAATCAGCTAGATTACTTGAGAGAATAATGCTGCTAGATTTTGTATGCCGCAGCATGAGCAGCTATGTAGTCTGACGTTACTTGAGAGAATAATGCTGCTAGATTTTGTATGCTGCAGCATGAGCAGCTATGTAGTCTGACGATTAGATGGAAGTGGGAGTGAGATATCTGAAAAATCGATGTGATAAAAAATCTCGATCTGTGAGCAGCAAGGAGAATAAACAAATCGATTGCAATAGGCCTTACCTTCTCGCAATTACCAATTACACCTTGATATTACCGATCGTTACTGATCGGCCGAGGCCGGTGTGCAGCGCGAGCCGGATCAGATCTACAGTGATGACGTTTCGCTTCGATCGACTTGGTTCAATCCGCCGCCGCGAGAGTACCTACGAGACTCGTATCAACAAAAAAAATCATCAATTAATAGATTAGATCAGTCGATCAGATAATAACATAGATTTTTGAATCATCAAAGCAATACCTTTCCCTGGGTGTTCTGCACTTCAGCAAAATTGCCGCACACTCCTACACGATGTCCATAGGACGCGAGTACGACGCCCAGCGACGGTGACGCCACACGAACGCCATGGTGATCTAGTAGTGGCCTGACACAGTCAAATCGATCCAGTATGGCAGAATGGCCGCAGGAGCTAGCAGATCGAACACAGGGGTGATGTTAGAATTGGGAGGTTGAATTTAAGAGTTGGATGTCTCTTCGTAATCATTGCCTCACTGTAGCATTTTCGTTTGTATGTGCAAAAAATTGTCCAAAAATTGATTAATTAGGCTCAACATGTTCGTCTCGCAGAGTACAATAAAACTGTGCAATTAGTTTTTTTATTTCATCTATATTTAGTACTACATGCATGTTATGACATTTTGATGTGACGGGAAATCTTCTTTTTGTATAGTGTATTTGGAAATAACTTTTTGGGAACTTTTGGAGCTGGCTCGCCGCCGCGCCGCGAGAAAGCAGGCTGAGTTCGTTGTGCGGTTGGATATATTAGCCATATATACGGCTGGCCGGACGAGATGTACGCGCGCGAGGGAGGAGCGTCTCGTACCGTACGCGGCTATCCGATCCACGCTAATTTGGCGACCCGTGAATTAGATGGGACGTACGGCTTTACAATAGTAGAGAGACAGGAGTAGTTACACGTGTAGAATGTATTTTTTCTATTTATTATTATTATTATTATTATTATTATTATTATTATTATATATATATATAATCATGATGTATGATAGTTTATAAATTATTTCTAGCAAATCATGCAAAAAATTAAGAAATTTTTTTGATCCAATAAGTCCGAGAATTTTTTTTATTATCAATGTTGATCATACTGTATCTATGGAGTCGTACTTGATTGTACACAGTGTGAAGCTCGCCGTCCAAAAACAGAGAAGAAAAATTCTTAATGAAGCACTTGAGTTATTAGTCATTCAAGGAAGCAACTTTTAGTGAGTGTTTAACGTAAACTAGGGGGAATGTTAACTCCTCGACACCATGCGAAATAATCTGATGTCTTCGTGATCCCTCCTCTCTTTACATCCCTACATACTTTTTTGCAATTTACTTCAAGCATTTCTTTCTAGCAAGTTAACTAAATCTCTTAGGATGGTGTTCATATTAGTTTGCTTGATCACCTAAGATCTTAATTTTTTAGTGTGCTTGCAGTTTGCTCCTCCTAGTTTTTCTCTCGGCATTAAACTATGAGTTTAGGGAATACTAATAATAGATTAAGGTTTTACTAAGTTTAGAAATTTATAAAAGAAGTTCCAATTCACACACCCCGCCCACCCACTTGGTCCATATATCTATCCTTTCAGAGACCTTATTGCAAACTCTGCACGTCGATTTCCTTTTGAAAGAGTAAACGATGACTTTCAACTAATGTTTCTTTTCCAGCAATGCCCAACTGAGTGAATATGTACTTGAACGAGTTGGAATGAAGCGTCTACAATGCCTTGTCACCAGAGCCGTGCTCAAGCAAACAACGAAGGAAGCTCTATACTACCTGCTCCAGCGCTTGCTTTGTTCTATCCCAGGTCTTCCCTCCCTAGTTATATATATTTTGTTTGCAAGTTGATAACTAAAGAACTACTGTACTTTCCACGGCAAATGTCTGGACTATGTTTGAATAAATATGGGGAATTTGGATAAGTCTATGCTCCAGGAAGAATTCCCGTGGAATAACATATGGATCGGAGAGTTGTTCTGAGTCGTGATACCGTATGAAACATACATTACATACGTAGTTTACATATTCTATGCAACATATTCTATACAAACCAACTTCGTGTGCAAACTATGCAAACTCCCATCACAGCCACTGGATTCCCATATGATGGTCACATAGAGAGGTGAAAAATTTTAGCACTTAAACCCTCTCACTATTAGCTCTCCTAACCTAAAAACCCCTCCTAACTCCCATTAGCTCTCCTAACAAAGTAGCACGCGCTCGTAATGTGAACCGGAACACGAGGAATACGACCTCGTCTACATATTTCTCTCTAGAATGATCTCACCTAATTAATTAACAGGTTTAAAATTAAAAGACGTCAGGCAACAGAATTACAGTTGACAATGACTTGATGTTTTGAGGGAGGGAGGGTCTCCAAGGTGGAGTCGCTCATTATCTATATCGAACACACGGCATCTAAAGATAACATAATACACGCCATCTGCAGAGTTAATATATATGCCCACATGTTAGAAAGCCTTACTAATTGCATATTATGTTGGGAGATGTCAACTTTTCTATTTCCTCATTAACTTTCCTATCACATACTGTAAGATGCTGATGTAAACAGACTTATAGATAGCTAATGGTGACACTGTTTGAGACTTGGAGACGTCAAAGCTTTGGATATTTGAGGTTGGAATATATTGAAAGCAAGTAATTGAATTGCCTTCTTTCTCTGTTGGCTTAGGCTAGGTACAACTTAATATAACCCAACAAGAGGTCTCGAGTACAAATCTTGTATTTTTATCACTGGCTCGTATTTTATGTTTATCACCGACTCGTATTTAACAGAGACGAAACAATAATTTCACTGACTCATATTTTTATATTTGTTAGTGTTTGTTGAAGGAAAAAGTGTATTTTCATCCCTTAAGTATTGTAAAAGTGTGAATTTCACCGTCATGTTTCAAGTGGGGCAAATTAATCCCTTAAATAACTAACTTGTGTGCTAATCATCCTCATCTCGGTTTAAAAAGGATTTAGTTCCATCTAATAGTAGTTTAAGCTATATGATTATAAAATAAATTACACTTAGCCATATCATATGTGGGGTAAAAAATATTGCCATCTAATACTTTTTTAGGAAATTATCTAATAAAGGGGCTATCCTATAAAATCTAAGCTTTATGATGTGGTTAATCAATGATATGTAGTTTGCTAATTACACGATTTAAGCCATTGTAGCCGTGGTGAGGATGATTAGCGCACCAATACAATTAGTTAAGTGGTTGATTTGCACAAACTAAAATATGTAACGGATGAAAGTTATCTTTTTGCAATACTTAACGGATGAAAACCACATCCTTCCCTTTATTGAAAGCTCGTTAGTGAAGAGGTGGTGCATCTCCTACTAGAATTGGAAGAAGACAACGATGGAAAAGGAGTTAACAGTGTGTTTGGTTTGGAAACTGATCTTGTTGAAGTATAAGTTAATTGCACACCTCTCCCTACCAGCTTAAGCTTTTGGGTTGAATCGGTTGTAGCATGCAACTCAAGTATCAGAGCCAGAGGCCTCGAGTTCAAATCCTAACGGGCGTAATTTGGTATGACATCAATCTTGGTAGGATCAAATGACTAGTGTTGAAGCAGAACAAGCTCATACGATGTTTTTGAGAGTAAGTCGGTCAATTAACTTAGACTACTGGTGGTTGACCTTGTAACGGGTATAGTATATTAAACCAAACAACGTGTTTTTGGCTTGGATAAATGATCAGATCCTTCCGCATGGCTCCATGGTGTGAACCAAACAATATGCAAGAGAGATACAAGATGCATCCACTCGTCAAGTTTAGAGGAAACAATGACCTTTTGGACAGTTACATCTGAATCGAACGGTTGACGATCACTGATTTTAAACATGCAATTTTTGTTTTTATATTTGCCCATTACACCTTTCGCTAATTAATTATCACCCAGATATAATGATTTAAAAAATAGTTAATGGTCAAACGAATACCAACATCAGAAAGGTTAGGGTTAAAAGGGGAAGAGGCTTCGAGAGGTGGTAGAGAAATATGTTGGCTATGGATGGTAGTTCAACACAGTCAATGGACGATATAGGTGGCGGGGAATCACGGAAGGGAAAGGTTAACAAGGGAGGAGCAATAAGGGCAGTACTGGCAGCCGACATTACCAGAGACAAAGGCACACTGGCAGGCGGGGTAAGAGAAGGGGGATATCGGCCATGGAAGAAGAATAGTCGATAGTTGGAGAGGAGGAACATGTTCGATCTCAATAAAGAGTATATGGACGGGTACATTGCTACACCTCAGTAGTCTGATAGGCCGTCTCATGCAGTGCCATGTAGGATTTTTGATGATGTGAAGGATAGAGAGTGAGGTGAGAGAAGGAGATCGTTTGTCGCGAAACAACTGCCTCATGAGCTAAATTTTAGGACTGAGACAATTTCCCCACTATTGTACGAGTTTTGTGGCTATACAACCAATAATATTTCTTTATTTCCTTACAAATTAAAATGTCGTATTACTACGAGACAACCAAAACAACAACCTAATGTATAGGTTATTTGATAAGTCGTTTTAAGATTATATGTCAACCGTGTATTAGATGACATCAATGTACTTTTCCTATATGATTTCTCCTTCTCGGCAGTGATAAGTCCATTGCTCCTTCTCTTCTTCCGAATTCCTTTAAGCCTTCTACTCTTCGAGACCCTGTCTTATGTTTGACTTGGTCACAGATGGATTATCAAAGGAAACCTCCATTTCAAGGAAATTAGAAAAGGATAGTTGTTGATGTAACCCAGCAGTTTTTTCCCGTTTCTTTTGCCTTTTCACCTACCGGAGCAAATCAGCATTACC
Organism: Echinochloa crus-galli; assembly: GCA_900205405.1. Taxonomy (NCBI): domain Eukaryota; kingdom Viridiplantae; phylum Streptophyta; class Magnoliopsida; order Poales; family Poaceae; genus Echinochloa; species Echinochloa crus-galli. The sequence continues at coordinate 40,678 of OAMR01000335.1, read as the reverse complement.
TTGAATAACCTAGACTCTATATATAAGGCTAGCAGGCATATAGAGATAACACACCTCCATCCTTAATAGTTTAGTTAAGCTAATTATCTAAGTACCTTAGCGCTGCATGCACATCCAGCAGCTGATCAACATGAACAAGCTAGCCCTCCTCCTTGCGCTGCTTGCAGCGATGTCCATCTCCTTCGGCCACGCCACCGCTTCTGCCATCAGGATGCAGCTCATCCACACTGATGCCGGCCGCGGCCTGACCCCCCGTGAGCTTCTGCAGCGCATGGCGCTGCGCACCAAAGCCCGTGCCGCTCGAATCCTCGCCGAAGCGGCTACCGCCCAAGTGACCCCAGGGGAGATCTCCGGCAGCCCAAGAGTCCCGGACACGGAGTACCTGGTGCACTTCGCCATCGGCACGCCGCCGCAGCCCGTGCAGCTGACGCTCGACACCGGCAGCGACCTCATCTGGACGCAGTGCCTGCCGTGCATTTCCTGCTTCAACCAGACCCTGCCACAGTTCGACTCGTCCCTCTCCTCGACGTTCTCCGAGCTCTCCTGCAGCTCCTCGGAGTGTCAGGCCCTGCAGGTTCCGTCGTGCGGCACTGATAGCTCGTCATGGGGCAACCGCACTTGCAGCGGCTACAGCTACTCGTACGGCGACCACTCGGTGACGATGGGTGACCTCGACACAGAAACGTTCACGTTTCCTGACGCCGCCGCCGGAACCGGAAGCACGACCACCGTGCCCGGCATGGCCTTCGGCTGCGGCCACAACAACACCGGGATCTTCCAGTCCAACGAGACCGGCATCGCCGGCTTCGGCCGCGGCGCCTTGTCCCTGCCGTCGCAGCTCAAGGCAGACAACTTCTCCTATTGCTTCACCAACATCACCGGATCCACGCCCAGCCCCGTCCTGCTCGGCCTGCCGGCGAACCTCTTCGGCAGCGACCCCGTCCAGACCATCACGTTCATCAGACCTCACCTTACTACTACCTCCCGTTGAAGAGCATCACCGTCGGGTCCACGACCCTGCCTATCCAGGCGCTGACGGCGAACGGGACGGGCGGCACCATCATCGACTCCGGCACCGGCATGACGTCGCTGCCCCATGACGTGTACACGCTGGTGCAGGACGCGTTCGTCAGCCAGGTGAACCTGGCCGTGGTCAACCTGACGTCGATGTCGATCACGCAGCTCTGCTTCACGGTGCCGCCGGGCGCGAGTGCGGACGTGCCGAAGCTAGTGTTCGACTTCGAGGGCGCGACGCTGGACCTGCCGCGGGAGAACTACATGTTCGAGATCGAGGCCGATGGTGTCAGCGCAACCTGCCTTGCTGTTAACGATGGCGGCGCGAGTGACGAGACCATAATAGGCAACTATCAGCGACGACGGAGGAGGTGGCGTGCCGGCGAGCTGGGGGTGGCTTGCTCGTCGTCAGGGATGGCTGTGCTCCCCCGGCCGGTTTCTTCTTCCACCTCCGGAGGTCGTCTTGAGAGGGCCTGGGCTGGCAGTGTGCTGCAGGGAATATGTTGCGAAGGCGAGAGCTTGTGCCTCTTTTGCAGGTCGATGGCGGCGGCGTCTCAGGCGTCGTCTACCTTCATGAAGGCGTCATCGGTGGCTCTTATTCCCTTTCTCCTGCGAGCTTTTCGGATGAAAATCTTGACCAATGTGGTCGGACGACGGCGGCACAGTAGTGTCGTCCCCTTTCTGGAGGCGTCGTCTTGGGAGTTCTGCTGGGTGCATTGCCACTGTCACTCCTACCTCTCTTGGGTTGCCATGGAGTTTGTTCATCAGGCGTGATTCGTGTTGCTGCACGACTTCTCTAACATCTTCAGTTTCTAAGTAGACGAGAGATGCGATGATCTGTGTTGCATAAGCGTAAAACGAGGTTGAAGCAAGGATGTAGAAGAAGTTAGAAGCTTAGTTTTTCTAGCTTTCTTTCTTAATCTTGTGTTTTTTCTCTTGTTTGTTGGATTTCTCAGTTTTGAGAATTTGAGTCTAAGAACTCTTGTAATGTTATTGGCTATATATATTCAGAAATGGATATAGAGACCGAATATTATCCATTATCTAAAAAATTAGCAGCAGAACTTGCACGTCCTCTACGACCTGGCCAGTAACCAGCTATCCTTCGTCCCTGCTCAGTGCGACCAGGTTTAGACTCGCTTTGCTTCGCGTTGTGCGGCCCCGGGCCCGCTGTAATTTGTATACTGCTTGTACCTACAGTACTAGCTAGCTAGTGTCAGTCGTTGCGATGCAAAACTAGTTCGACAGGTTCCACCGTCGTGGGAACCTAACTAAATAAATTACATGTATTAGAGCATGTCTGGATCATCTTTAGTCTCATAACTAAAATTAGTTAGGCTAAGAAAATTTAGTCATCTCTTGTTTGGAAGCAAGAGCTAAAGTGGTATTCAAATGAGAAGAGATAGAGCAAGAGCATTAATGAGGAGAGAGGAAGAGGGGATTTTAGTCTCTTTTAGCTTCCCCACCCCCTACTAGCAAATTTTAGCCTCAAGACTAATTTTAGCCTTCTTTAGCCTCACATGTTTGGAAGTTTAGCTCTTGCAAGAGGTTAATTTTAGTCACCCTGATTCAAACATGCCCTTAATGTATCCGGATGTCATATAGATATTGTGTAAGAATAACGGGGATATCATCCTATCTATCCTCGGTTGCTGGTGACATGCCATAGCGACAATTACGAAGAAACATACATTTTACATATACTCATACATAATTTCATTAGACCAATCTTATTACATAATTTCATTGCACATTTACCAAGACTGAGACTTGATAAGCGCATGGGGATAAAACTTCTCTCATCTTTCCTCATAACCCTGCCAAATTTCCATTAGGAGTACCCTAGCTTGTGTTTCTTAAATAGTTATCATAGTATGTCTTTTTTTTTTTAACTAGACGCCTTTTTTTGCGGGGGAAAGGCTACTGGAAGCTTTACTGGCTTTAATTTGAACTAAATTATTAGATCGTAGACAAAGTACGGAAACCAAACAAGTAATATAGAAGTGGTCAAGTGAAACGCGCAAACGACTCTTACAAAAAGTGTTACTTAGATGGTGAATATGTCTTCGGTACCAACATTGAATTGTTGATGGAGTCATCTACCAAAAACTGAACTGAGAAAGCGATAGGTTAATCTTCATTGTTCCAAGTAAATGCGGAGTACATAAATAAAGGCGTTAGCAGTTTGAAATGTTTAGCTGGTCCAAGTTTACCTGATCAAATGTTTTTCTACTGCCGAAGTTTCAAAAGTTTACATGAGTCTTACTTTTTTTTTCCACCTTCACATTGCCATTTACCATGCTTGTCGCAAACTAGACGATGAGTCGCAGCACGTTTCGTTTGACGGATCGGTCCGTCCGGAGCGGAGTGAATCCGGACGATGCGGTCCGACGTTTTTTCGCCGGATGAGTTGGCCCCGGAAAAACGACTGCAGCTTAGCTACGGTGAAAAAACGACTGCAGCTTAGCTACGGTGATTCCGGATGGAGTGATTCTGTTCCGCAATCCAAACAAGACGGTAGGCTCGGAGAACTCCGACTCGTTTCGGCGGATGAGATGGTCAGCGCTAATACCGGGTCACGGGGTTTAGGCTTGCCCCATCTAGTTTTGGCTCAAATTGTAGCGACAGTGTTTCCGCAAGAACCATGGGTCTTGGCTTGCCTCAGCTTTTAATCAAAATTGTAGCGAAATGTTTTCTCTCCTCTTTTTTTTCCTTTCCTTGAAAGAAACTACACGCCAAGGAAAGAAACTATTTTTTCCTCAAAATCAACAGTGCTACATACCAGGAAAGAAGTTTTTTTTTGTATTTTTTCGTGAAAGTCGTTGATCAGGACGGTCAGAGGGCATACTGTACATCTACGGATCTGCCATACAACAACAAAAACTTTGGAAGTAGATCCCATACATCGAGCACCTATGCCGAGTTGGCTCACCAGTCGTCATCCCATCGCACTCCATGTTTAGCAGCGAGATAGTACGCATTGACAGGCCCTCTACCCCCAGCGTCGTAGAGCTCGGGAGCTACTCTGTTCTGATCGATCTCATGGATTACCGGAGTCAGCACGTTCCATGCAGCAGACAGTTCATCGCTGCGCATGAATAGATGACTGTCTCCATCTAGCACATCCAGCAGAAGATGCTCATATGAATCTGGAACCTCGGTGTTGTACCTACAACAAAAATTATAGTTTAGTGCAATCCTTAGAATACATCATAAGGCGATCCAAGAGATATTCATACCTATCACGGTAAAGCAGGTTGAGTTCTGAAGCGTCCAATTGGAGCCCCAGACCAGGAACTTTGTTGTTGACTTTCAATAGGATCGCTTCTTCAGGTTGATCGCGTAGAACCAGCTCATTTGTGTCGAGATCTATGTCATGGCCAAAACGTTCACGGTAGATATTACCAGGGACATGGCGAAACTGAATTCGAATCTCAGCTCTGAAGGAAATAAATAATTAGAAACCTTCAGTCATGCTTGATCAATTTGTGAGGTGATATGTTTTCTATAATAAAAATAGTAATCTTGTAAAAGTTATCAATAAGTCGCTCAATATAGGGTGGACTACTGAAGACAGTTGATAGAACAGTTGTATATGCATATGAATCGATTTCTGATTCTACGTTTTAAGGGTATAGAAATAAATAATAACACAATACTAGTCACTGAAATCAGGAATTAACTATCACAACATTCGCTGATGAAAGATATGGAACTCATTGGGCGTACCTATTCTTCATAAGCCCCATGCCTGTCTTGATCAAAAATGGTACCCCATCCCAGCGTGCATTGTCAATGTACATAGCAGCAGCAAAATATGTTGGTGTCATGGATTTTGTATAACTGTCAACTTTGCCAGAGGTGTCTTTGAGTTGACCAAGAACAACATCCTCAAGGTCCACTTTCCGAATTGATCTGAGCACCTTCACCTACATAAATAAAGTTCTAATGATTCTGTAACAAAAAGGTCGGCATTTTCTAACTTCTAGGACAGCAGTTTTAAGAGGATTATACTGACTTAACCTTTTCATCTCGGATGTCCTCTCCATCAAGACTTACAGGTGGTTCCATAGCAAACAGCGCTATTGTTTGAAGAATGTGACTGTGAACTATGTCACGGATTATCCCATAATTGCCAAAGTATCTGCAAGGGCATATGGCTGTGAATTAAATGATAAAAAATTACAGTACCCAAATATGGATATGAATATGAATCTATTTAAAATAAGGACAACTTAAGAGACAATTTTAAAGGTTAAACAAACCCCGTTAAGACTTAAGAGATGATTCTAAAGGTTAAACAGAGCCAGTAATGAGCTAATCATTCAGAGTCAGTATTAAACAGTACATTTTATAATACAGTATTAAACAGTACATTTTATTATACCATGAATGGTTTGCATCATTCAAGTATGGTAAGACTGTAAGAGTAATGCCATAGCATTAACTCACCTCCCTTGTATTTCAGTTGCTGTTTCTTCAGAAAAAATGACCTGTAACAATTCACGCACATTACTACACAATCGATGTATATACAAAATGATAAAGCACGTGCTAAACTGGGCCTTGAAGTGTACCTGCACATTCCTTATGTAAGTTCGGCTCCACAAAGGTTCAAACACCAAATTAGAAAATCTCAAGACAGTAAGATTTTCAATCAGATCCTTCCCCAAAAGGTGATCAATTCTATGGGATAAATAGACATGTAGCAATAACAAATTGTCAAGTTCTTCAAACATTGCAGTTAAGAAAACAAACAAAAAGCATTGAAATTAGACAATCCATTCATCCAAATTAAGGGAAGGCAGCTAAGATTGGAAGGCTAAAAAATAGAAATTATAGTACCTGTAAATTTGCTTCTCCTCAAATCTTGACAGCAGAGATTGTGTTACCCGGTGTGAGGACAAACCAGTAAAGCCAAATGGTTTCTCAATAATTATCCTGTTCCAGCCTTGCTTAGTTTGGGCACCATCAGCCAGTGGCAATGCTACATCAAGAAGTGCCTCTTGGGGAACAGCAAGGTAAAACATTCTGTTTGCGGAACGAGTACCCTGTGAAACAAAATTTGAGAATGATGAAACCTTGTAAACAGAATTTCAAGTTCAATTATAACACATGACTGTTCTACTAAAGATTAAAAGACTATTATGAAAAGTTCTACCTCTATCTGTGCCATCCTAGAATTTAATATCGCCATCCCATCTTTGTTGTCATGTCCAGCATCTATATAATAAGTCCTTTTAAGGAACTCACTTAACTTGTCATCACAGTTTTCACTGCATTCACAATAACATTAGGATGCATTCTTCTTAGTTTGGCAGCTTACAGCAGTGAAACTATGTCATTGTAGTAGAAATGCATCCTGATCTGTCAAACTTATCAACATCAACATATATTGAGGGATACATAAAAAAATTGGAAGGCAAAGCATGTCAGCATGATGCATAAATCATTGCTTTGAAAAATCTCGGAAGTTTTGTTCGAGAAAAACTTGGAAGCAAAACTATTTTGCTGACAAGTCAGACATAATTAAGATTGGCAGATATATTGGGAACTTGGGAAGGTAATATCTCAGCATATGCATAAATTTGGAAGAAACAAAATGATATTCGTGCCAAGCGCCAACAGGTGATTTGGTCCAAAATGTATGCTGCAGCTTAAAAGTTTTTTTATTTTGCTATAAGAATTCTTTATAGTGATTCCAAAGATAAAAAAAGGGGAAATATTATAAATACTAATTTCAGTGTTAATGTTTTGTCACCACAACAGCACAACCGTCAGAACTCAAGGGTACATTAGAAAAGAAATTATCATATGAAAAGAACATACCGGTGATCAACCCGGCAGGTCAAACTGGCTTCAATTATGGATCTTAAACCTTCATCTGTTATTTTCTTCCTAGAATACCCAAATATACCTACACTCTGCAGTATAAAAAAATGAAAATGTAAGGTGTAACATGACGATGGCAGTCAGACAAATTACAGCGAGACTCCAAATTCTAGCAGAAGCTATGCTAGCTATGCTCATACCCGAGGAAGAAAACCACTGTAATACAGAGCAAATAGTGCTGGGAAAACTTTAGTCCTTGCCAGCTCACCGGTAGCTCCAATTACAGCAATGCAAAGAGATGGTTCACTGTCGGAATGGCCATTGAACACAGAAGACTCTTCCTTTAGCACAGAGGGGCTGGGTCCCTGATTCATTGAATCTTTCTGAATGGTTGAACTATCCAAAATGTCAGAACTTGTACTGGCCATTTCACCTCCAGAATCTGCATCTCAGGGGAAACGACAAGGTTCACATGAAAGTGTAAAGCCAAAATAAAATGCCCAATAGTAAGCTTTCAATACTAATAAGAAGAAGACATAAGAGAAATTTTCTCTTGAGCACGTTTTTTTACTGGCAATGCCAATGCAAATTGAATCTAATTATAGAAAGTATGAAGCAAACCAATGTCAGCACTCAGCAGCAGTGCAGCACCAAAGGAATCATAGTGACAATTATGATAAGCACATCTGCACATGTAAAGTAATGGAACTTGAGACAAATGATTCCCTAAAACCAACCATAAGCAACATGCATGTTCCGATGCGTTCTCTTTTCAGTCAAGGATGTAGCCTCCAAGTGATCAGGATTATTATCATTCCCTCGAGCATCTAGATTTCTTTGAAGTTGCCATCCATGCCTTTTCAATGCCTTCTGAAACTTCAGCTTTGCAGCAATCCAGCACTTCAATCCACAAGCTTGGGTTCTGAAACTGGCAGCAGGTGCTGTGACCTATGCACAGAAGCATCAAGCAGCACACGATCAGAAGATGAGTGTGTCAACATGTAAAGTACTAAATAATGTAAGTTAAGGAACTCCATACCATCACCAGTGCCTATTTAATTGGATGTGATAAAGTTTGGGCAAATTTGGGTCAGCCGCCAAAGTCAAAGCGGTTTCTCCAAGTATTCAATCGACCAATGTTGGGGAAAAGGTGACAAGAGTTTTATTCATAACTTTGCAGCATAATCAAACATAGCATTGGCACCAACAAATAATCATTCTCGAGTGATTACACCAAATGTGCCTGGCTTATATGAAACCAGCACATCTTCTCTGCATGCACATCTGATCGGCTCTAATTTCCGTCCAGAGCCAAGATGGCCAGAAAGGTTCACAAGGGTCACACGCTCGCACGGGCGAAGCAAAGCCTCACCAACCACCCCAACAATACGAGGGGCAGCGCATCGATGGGCATGTATGGCTCTAGCACGCCACCACGCCAGCGCCCTGCGAATCGGGCCGAGGCATTTCGTCGAGCAGGTTAAGCGCACGGCGTCGGAGGAAAAAAAAAATCCCAACACCAACCGGGTAACATAGTACGGTACCACGCACGAGGCGAGTGCTCACCGGGGTGAAGCGCAGGCCCGCCAGAGAGGGCTGGAACTGGAAGGACGACGCCGGAGCTGCGGACGCCGCCGCGGCGAGCCCTGCCATCTCTCGGCGCTGCTCGCTTAGCCGCTTGCTTGGTCCCGCAGGCCGCAGCTCTGCCCTCTTCTTCTGCGCGAGAGAGCAACTTTGAAACAAACAATTGCTCGTGGCAGTTTGTGGAGGACGGGAGGGGTAAACGGATAGCGACAGTGGAACTGGACCGGAGCTTTCGAACGCCTTCGAAAGTCGAAACACTGAACCGCTGTAGCTGTCTGTCACATGACACGCCGTGTACTCGTGTAGAGCTGTGAAATTCTTCGGTCTTCGCTAGCCACTTGGATGCTTTACAAGAATTTGAATTTAGAAAGGAAACAATTGAAATTCTGCTGGAATCAAAAGCACAGGCACCGCCTTGGGTATAATGGAAAAGAAAACCCATGAATGGGCCATTTACAAAAATCTTCCTCCAAAATGTTTACTAAATTTTACTGATCATCCACCAGAATGTGTAGCAAACTTTTTTTGAATGTGTAGCAAATTTTACCATCATAAGAAGCACGATCCTGTCAGTGGTCTGGGCACAAAAGGGACTTCATCCGAATATTCAAAGCTGGCATGGTGTTTGCTGCTCTTGCTGCTCATTCCCAACCTTAATAGACGCTGGATATTCTTCCAGCCTTTTATGTACTTCTATTTTTTTTATTGCTAATACAATTGTACAATATGTCAATCATAAATTCATGATAACTTACAAGTTACTCCACGCTGTACCCTAACTCGTACAAAGCACAATCTGAGACCAGAAGATGTTAATACAACTTGTACAGGGGGGACTGAACATCCAGTTGTCTGCAAATGCGTTATGAGTTCGCAGCCAGCAGTCCGACATTCACAGATCAGTTTATGGAGCGAAACCAACGCAATCGATGTTACTCCCGTGGCCTAGCAAGCCAAAGAGAACTCAGGGCGCGCAAACGTGAGAAGTAGTCATGGATCGCAAGGAGCGCACGAGCAGCTTGTCGGATCGTCAGAATGCGTTGCATTTGATGCAAGGTCTGCTGTCGTAGATTATCAGCCTAGCATAAATAAAAACATGTTCCCTTCAGCGTTAGAAACATTGAGAGCAGTGCAGATTGCTCAAAAGTGGGTAAATTGTGTAAAATCAATTGCCTTCGATTATTCCCTAAAATTTGTGGAACCCTCAAGCAAACATCTTAACCGATCAGTAAATTAGTTTCAATTATTCTTTTACCTATCACAAGCGGATAACAGCAACAGCAAAACTGCATGTTTGACAGGGTTAGGATATCAGAAAGTTCACCTGGCGAAGGAAATTCTCGAGGGTGCCAAGCTTGCCCATGGCCATAGCCATTTGACCCATATAGTTTGCCACATTCCCGGAAGATCCTGATGGACCAAGGGACCCAGCCAAAGTTTCAGCCAAGGATTGCTGCAATGCTTCCATTCCTTGTGACAACGCATCCTCAGCCTGCTGGGAGGATTGTTGGAGATTGGATAGCCCCATCAATTGCTGCTCAGTTAGTGGCTCAAGCTGATTCACAAGGAGCTGCAATTTTACAACAGTGTAAGGAATAGGCAAATAGATCATCTTGAAGCAGAAACACTTGAACAATACCAAAAAACAAAAAAAAACTCTCTCGCCCTACTGACCAAAAAAAAATGCTCCTGCGGTAGGCTTTAAACCCTACCAATTACAACTGGTAAGTTGTTTGTCTAGGAAATTGAAATTAATTAGTTCTATCACAGAATTATAAATTAGTAAATGTCACTGGAAGTGGGGATGACATGCAGGGCCTTAAGCTGCAAATTATCCATATATCTGAGGATACTTTGTGATTCCCATATTTGTGACGATATTGATTAATACTGCCAAAAAGGAAGTGGCACGTTATGAAAGTATTTTTACTGATGTGGGAAATATCAATCTTGATAAATTTCTGGGGGTGGGGATCTGTGGGGGGAAGGGGGTATTGAGAGGCACGGGTTCAAGAACGGCTTATATTTGCAATCAAAGCCAGTATAATATAATTTTATCTATATCATATGCGTGCACCTTTAGAAGCTCAGACGAACGGAAACCCCCAAGCCACAAGAAGCACCTTTCAGCAGGTGTTTTCCACATGCCTGAAAGTATATGGAACACATCAGCCTTTGCAGCAACGCCCTTCAGCCTGAATATCTCATCATAGTGTGCCATTATCCCATCCACGATAAGACGGAGGTCACTATCACTTGCATGAGCATTTACTGCAGTCCTCAGCTCATTTATCTGCTTATTTTGTTCCTCTTGCCATCGAGAATACTCTAAATCAAAGGTCATAGCTCCTGCAGAGACGAGGTTAATTCTTCAGTTATACTCATCTGAAGCACTTGGGAATTTCAATGGCGTAAGGTTGCAAGAGAAATTCGAGAAAGCATGTGTGTGAGGGAGAGAGAGCTTACCATTTCCACTCATAGCATGAGTTTGGTCTCCAGAGCTGGATATAAATATTCCCTGCAATGTAATATCCAAGTAACAAAATTAAAAGAACCCCCTGAGACATGTTAATAAAAAATGCACTCCAACATCAACAAAATAAACACACCTGTTGCCGAGCTTTCTGAAGCTCTTGCTCAAGGCTTGCAAGTTTTAGCTTACTGCTCTCAAGCTGTTGGACATATGCCTTTCAAAACAAAAAGGAGTGTTAGAAAGGGCTTATGACAAAAAAAATAAACCCAAAAGTGAACGAAGAAAAGCTAGAGGATACACTTCAATTTACATGATTTAGTTGCTTGTGTCTAAATTGTAAATTTTCGAAGTTGGTGGTAGATTAAGAAACAAGAAGTACCCTGGTGCTTACTTTTTTTGTCAAAGCAAGGGTATCTTCTGTCTTTTGCAATTTTCCAGGAATATCATTAAAAAAAATGGATGGGATCGGTGCTAAATCACACACTTGCAGGTTTTCCAACTGCACCATCGTTCTTATCTCCCTGATGCATATAGTCAAACTCATCCATACTACAGTATTACAAGCAGTGGCGGATGTCAAGAACTGACACAGGCCTGACAAACTGAGGTAACATTTATCTACCTAACCCATTAGACCCAACACCTGGGCTATGTGCAATTGTACAAAAATTCGATATGGAATTCTCATGTTCAATGTAGTCATTCTTCTATGTGGAATTGTTTTGTGTGTAAGCTTGACAACAATGTGCAAACATTGACACGGTGGTAAGATGGATACAATACTGATTCCAGGAAGATTTTATTGAGGGAATCTTTTACAGTACAGCACCAATAAATTAAATGTAGTTTAAATTATATTTCAGAAATTAGACTTATATAGGTGCCAATACTCGAGAGAGCTGATGCATCAACCTATCAAAACCGAATTACTAGCCTAATTTACAAGGAAATAATCAGGAGAATATTAGAACATGCAGCGACAGGGGCAGGCTGAAGCTCAAGTAGAATGAACTGTGGCTCCACCCCTAATGACAGGTTGAAGCTCAAGTAGAATGGACTGTGGCTCCACCCCTGATGACAACTAGGCAGATATGCCTCACAGTCCTAACTCACACGTGCACACATACATGCATGCATCAGTGAGGCACGCACTTAAACACCCACACACTGCACCAGAACACAAGAATAGCTCCCAGGTGCGCACGGCAATGATAATAGTACCTTTTTTCTCAATCGACTTTTCCTTGCTGCCTCACGATTCTGGGCAAGCCGACGTAAAACCTAAAGAATAGCAAAGTCACTGTCTAGACACCATCATTGTGAAATGGTAAGAAACACTAAAGAAGACGCAGGAGGTAGAATTAATACCTTTTGGTCCATAGGCTTGTCAGATCTGTCAGATCGATCAGATGAATTAGAAGCCATGACAATAGCTCCACTCTGTCCGTTTTCTAACTGTAAAAGTTGGTTTAGATAAATTACAAAGAAGTTTTCATGCATGAAACTAAACGGTAAAGGGAAAGTCGGCATGCAGAATAGATGATGGGTTTTTTTTTTATTGGAGTTCCAGATCATAGATGATGCCATGATGGAACAAGTAACTTGCAATAACTTCAGTGACATGAGCACTTTACATGTATTTCTCCAAGACCTGTACCATTAGATATTACTCGGAGTGAAGTTGAAAATTTGTAAGATAATCTACACGGGTAATTAAAAGTAGGCGATCATCCATTATGCCTCCAAGGCCCCAAATCCGGACACAAATGGTTCCATTCAAGTAGTAATCAATTTTCTTCGTAAAATTTACATCTAAAATGTAGATGTACTTAGTGTGAACAAATGTTGCAATGTCAACTAATGATTACAAACATAAAAGCAAATTTATCAGAACTTGGAGCTATATGCAAGCAACTTGGTGGCTAACAGTAATACAGAATCAGATGAAACGGATAAAATAGAGAGAACAAGAGGGACAATACAAGAAACAAACTTGTTTTCTAGGGATTTAGTGTACTTCGAATCACCAAGGGCATTAACCAATTCATGCACCATCCTTGTTTTTGTCAAAGTTTTCATTTAATGAAATTAATTGTGTTCAGTGTTCACACTTTAAGGCACTCCAATTGAAACTTCCCACTTAATCAAACCAATAGTCTGACATCAGCTCTGCCAATTCTGAATGTTAATAAGTGATCTGTATCTTATTTCTTTAGACATAAAAGCATGTGAGTGCAATGTTTTGCAGATGGTTAAATGGAAGTGGCAAAAATTACGCGCGTCAGAGAATATGAACTCAGCTCATCATTTAGTGGATACAGTCCAATTCTTCATATCGACTATTAGAAATATCAGAGTTTAGGCATAGTACCAAATACCAACATTGTGTTCACTTGTCACCCAATAATTCATGAATGATCAACCATAAGGAACAAAACATAAAACGGGTGGAGAAAAGAGGGGTTACCCTTTGATTCTTATCGTCGGTGTCTACAACAATCGAGGTGTCAGTCCTCGAACTAGCATCAGCCATGCCGGGTTCTCGCCAGTTCCTAAGAATGAGACAACAAATTGCTTTGCTGTCCCTTTTTTGTTTTTCTTATCACAGTAAGATAAGCCAGCCTGCAGTTGGCACAATCCACCCACCCAGCAGACCAGGAATCTATCCATCACAAGAAACAAATTTTCAGGTGAATCAGCATGATAATTAAGGATATACAGTACAGCTATAAATGATAAAAACTGATAGTCCAACTAAGCACTGGCACATGCATACCTTTACCAAAAGCAGCAACAGGTCAGAGTTAACTGTATGTTCCAAACCTGGAGACATCAAACAAAAGTCATTTGGCCGTGGTCAACAAAGGAAAATCAAGGTGGTGCCACCTCCTGTCAATTGCAGCTCATAATTCCAAAAGAACAAAACTAGTACAGCACCACACCACTAGGATGCAGGGTATCACAAGACACCAAGGATAGCTTTTTCATAGTTCTAAACGTTGATTACTAAGCTTAATCTTAGATTCTTAGTTTTGCCAGCCAATTTCCCAGCTTGCAAAGCTTTTGTGGAAGCAAAGACCAGCTTAAAAATTAGCAACCGAGAGGTGTGTAGACGACAGCAAACACGAGTCAAAACATCCATGAGCATGCGGTAAATTTGGTCGGAACCCTACCACTTGTGCCGGGATTATACAAAATCTGAAAGTGATAATAAACTAGGGAAGCATAGAATACATGTCACCAAAAGAACAAGAGCTCGTCTTAAGTGTAGGGGCAGTTGATGGAGGAGCTCATGCTGGTTTGAAGGAGGCCCACCCGAAGCGACAAGGTGGCTTTTGCTAGCTCGTAAAGGGAATTTGAGGAAATGAAACAACTTCCCGAATGCTATCTTGCCTTAATAGCAGCGCCAAGCTCCAACGCAAATACCCAACGAGGACAGCACGACACCGCTGTGGCACAGAGGACGACTCAGACGTGGGGCATGGAGATTCAATTCCAAATTATTTCAGTAAAAGTAAGTACACGCGGACCACGGCTACCGCAAAGTCGTCCTCTGGTGTCGACTGAAATTGGTCTTTGGAGCTTTTTTTTTCGAGGAATTGGTCTTTGGAGCTGAAGTAGAACAAACCTGATCGAACCACGGATGGATAGATTAAATCACTAGGCTACTCCCCTATTACTCTCAGCTAACAAATCCGCAACCAACCGAACAAACAACGAGGAGAGGAAAAAATCGATTTGACTGCACACGATCCCTTCAGCAAACAAAAGGAGCTCTTAAGAGTTCGAACAATCCATCCAAGCAAGCTAGGGTTACTAACCGAAACGAAGAAATCGAACCAGGCGCAGGTGGATCTCCACTCCCACCAACTCCAGTACCAGCAGAGGGGGCGACGAGCAGGAGGGCACCTGCAACTCTTGACCTCGACGAGGGAAGACTTTTGAGGACAGGGGGGCAGGCTTAGTACCACCGGTCGCCGGCGGTTAGGTAGCCGATGATGATCTCAAAAGGATGAGAAGAGGAGAAGAACAGGGAGTTTTGCGCTGCAAAGGGATGGAATTGAGGGAGAAATCGAAGAAGAGCAGCGGAGGAGGAGGAAGGGTGCACGGGGATTTCTCCCGCACAGGGAAAGCCGCCACCGCTCCGTGACATCACACCGTGGACTCACACGATGGGGGAAGAAAAGGCTCTGCAGCGGCAGGCCGCCAGCATCTCTCTTTGCCTTCGCTTGCTGCTTTGACAAATGACAAGCATTTCTTACGTCTTGCTGGAGCTTTTTTTTTTATGACAAACAGTCTTGCTGGAGTTAGTACTACCTTGTGGCAATGAAATACGAAAATATAAATGAACGAGGCGCCATTTTTTACACGATGAATGAGGCGCCTGAACTAACTGAAAAGAGTTTCGGTAAAGGACAAAATGGTCATCAGGCGACTCCCAACAAAAAGTTCATCTCCATCTATGGGGTGGGGATTGGGGGCATCCGGGCATAAGAAAAAGCCATTTGATTTTTTTTAAAAAAAAGAAACAAAGCAAACAAAGGCCGTGTTTCTTTGGGGTGGAAAATTTTTTCCACCCCTTTGACCAATAATTAAGAATATTAAATAAAGTCAGTTTACAAAACTAACTTCACAACATTAAACTATTTCACGAGATCTATCTAATGAGGCCTTTGACCGTATGATTAGAGGATGGTTACTGTAGCATTACTGTAGCAAAACATGATTTAATTAGGCTCATTAGATTCGTCGCGCAAAGTTACACTCATCTCTAAATGGTTTTTACAAATAGACTTCATTTAGTACTTCATGCATTCAAGATTCTTTTGGAAAAAACTTTCCCTTGCTCTACGAAACACGGCCAAAGCCGTTTGTTCCAGTGGGAAAATAGAATCACCTGGGGGGTGTTTAGTTCCTGAAGAAAGGTAAAAAGTGAAGTGAAAAAGTCACATCGGACACTATAGCACTTTTCGTTTGTTTGTGGTAAACATTGTCCTACCATGATCTAACTAGGCTTAAAAGATTCGTCTCGTCGTGTACATCAAAACCATGTAACTAGTCTTTTATTTACCCACGTTTAGTACTCCATGCATAAGAAGAGGGATTTGATGTGATAGGTGAATAGTGAAGCTCGGAGAGAGAATTTTTAGAAGTTTGATGATGTGATCGGGAACTAAACGGGGCCTGATGTCAAAGTTCTCTATTTGTAGGTGAACCAAGTCATCCATTGGAGCTGCATAGATGTAACTACAGCTGATTCCATTTTATAAACAACTCTGACATTATTTATTTCATATGATCTCAGCTTTTCGACAAATAGATTTCCCTCAACGCATATACTACTTCTGAACTCACATGCCTTGCTCGTTTAACAGCTAAGATTTGGTCGTTGGTAATGCACTAATGCTAAGGTTTTACTTTAACATACTAAGCTAGGTACTTTTGATCTTTGAGCACGATCGGGGGTGTATGTAACATCCTCTCCCTGAAAGATTTCCGGCGCATCCGGCGCACGACCCGTCGTTGGTTGACGCGTGGCCTCGACAGACACTGTCACCTCTATCGGGCCGTCCCATGTGGCAGGCCGCATACCGCGAGCGTCACGCGTGTCTCACGAACGAATCCCCAATCCACATGTTCATCCTCTTCTCCTCTCTCTTCCTTCCATCACCGCGCCGCCCCTCCGCCCGTCTCCTTGCCCGCGCCGGCGCGTCGTCGCCCTCCGTCTGGCCCCTCCGCACGTGTCCTTCCCTGCGCCGTCGCCCTCCGCATCCCCCGCCGCCGCCGCCTCGCACCCACCCCTCCACCCCACTCCTGCGCCCGCATCGGCCCTCCTCCCCTCTTTCTTCGATCTCCCCCGGCCTCGCCCGCTCCGCCGGTCTCCCCTGCCCTCCGCCGTCCCCTCCCACCCCTGCTCTATCCGCGCGGGACGACCACGACCGCAGGCCGCCGGCTCCCCGCGGCGCCACCCGTCCCTTCCCCTCCTCTTTGCTCCCCTGCTTTACCCGCGCGGGACGGGACGACACGGCCGACGACTGCCCATGCCGGCGGCGGAGGAGAAGAAGGGCAGCGGCGACGGCCGGCCTCCGCGCGTGATCTCCGTCTCAGCGCGCGGGCGCCGCGGCCGAGCGGCAAGAGAGGGCGGCTGACGGCCGGGGGCGCGTTCATCGTCGTCGACGGCCTCCGGCGGCACATCCCCGCGGCCTCGCGACGGCGGACGGCCGCGCAGGCGGCAGCGGCCGTCTTAGCGTCGGCTCCCGCGGTGGGAGGTGACGGCTCCTCTTGCGGCCGTGCGCGGGTCCAGGCAGGCGGCGGCGGCTCCTTCCGCGCCCGCGCGCGGGTCGAGGCGGGCTGCGGCGGCTCCTCGCGCGGGCCCCCTCCCCTTCCCCACTGGCCTCTCTCATCTGCATCTCCCCTCCGTCCTCCCGGCTCCATCCCCTCTCCTCCGCACGCGCTCATGGAGGGCCCATGCCCCCTGGCGAGCGCCGGCGGCGGCGGGTCTGTACGAGGGACCTCCGCCCGTGGTTCAGCCTCAGGTGCGTCAGTGTCCACCATTCCTCGGTTCCAGCCCTCTTCAGCTTCTTCTGTAAGGTATAGCTTGCTTGCTCTTCCCTGCGTTCGACTCCTTGCTCGTGCAAGCGTTGGTCATGTCCGCCACTGCCCTGTGGCCTCCTTTGTTGCCTCTCCCTTCAATGCTGCTCCATGTTGTGTTAGGGTTCCGCCATTGCCGTGGATGAACTTGGCATGCGAGTTTGTGATTTCAAGATTCATCTGTTTGGGTATGAATCTTGCCGTACTGCGTATTTGAGGACTTCAATAGCAAGCCGATTGAGATCTATGCTGACTAATATGTCATATGGATTCTGATTCTGCATGAACATGCATAGACCTGTCTACGCAACGCATTTCAAACCATGCTGAGTAGCATTGTGCCATGCGCAGATTAAAATATGTAGCTTGCCAATTCAATGGTGCAGGTGCCTGACAGTAATTCTGTACAGTGAATTTTATTTTCATATCTTTTATCTATCTTCTGCTCTTATTTTAATAGTATCTTTTTTCCTTCTATTTGCAGGATCAGATTTCTCACTGCAAACCATTTTAACTACAAAGTGCAGACTACTTTCACATTTGATTTTCAACTAGCCTTTTGCCTTTTACTAACAACATGACAACAACCCCAAAAAAATGCATCTTTGCCTGCGTAGAAAAGTCTATGCCTATTCAGGTAAGCCCGATCTGAAAGTTTCAAAATTGCCCATGTATTTACATGTTCTGTTCTTTTGGTCATGGTTAAATTTGATGAAAACGCTGTGTGTTTTGTAGCAATTATATATCTTTATAAGATAACTATATAGCTCTGTATGCATGACAACTTAAATGGGTTCACAGCCCGGCAAGAATTAGAAAGATAATATTATAGCTTAGTTTGTTTTTTATGTTCATAGGAACCAATTGATGAGGCTAATTAACCGATCTTTGGTTTTATTTCCCTCTTAGTAGCTACTGCTACTACAATAAACCTCAGCTCAGTTCCTTATGACCAATATTTCATGTACCTGGTCATGTTTTAATAGTCAACTTCAGTTGTATATCATCTTTTCGTTCCCTTTTTCAGCATTCCAAGTCACCACAGCCGCTCTGTCTGCCCATTCTTCCTCATCCCTGTCCGCCCAGCAGCGTTGTGCCAGCCATCATCAGACATGACCACCCAGTCAACCCAGCTGACTTTCCCGCCTGGCACGCCAAGCATACTACGCAAGACCTCAGGTATTCTGGTATGCATTTTTCTTCCCTTTTACTTTCCATATTTCTTGAATATGTGGCCACTGCACGCAGCATTAACTCTTTTGGTCTACTGCTGACACGCCTGCAGATGCAACACGACTGGTTCTGCTACAACAATAGGGTTGTTTTGCCTTTTTTTGGAGCATGGGTGCAACGGTTCAACAATTAAACATAGGAAAGTGAACTGAAACAACTTACATCTTAACTTCCATTCTTTCTTGTTTCTGTGCCTAATAGAAATAGGCAATCTAGGATATTATGGTTTTCCTCAGGTTGGAAGAAGGGTGGAGACGCTTGCATTTGTGTCGAGATGCTTAATGTCATGGAGATGCTTTCATACCACTGTTCTACTTTTGAATCATGTCTGTCATTCCAGTTCATGTGGGTATTTCAAACCGGAGATAACATCAAAAGGTGGAGTCCTGCTTTAAGTTCTTTAAGTTCACTCACGTTTTACGAAAAGTCCTTAGTGTTATTTTCCAAAAGCCCATCCTATTTCTTAATACTACTTTCCAAAGGTCCATCTTATTTTAGACTATTCAGACTTTCCTCAACACCAATCAACTATATGTGCCAGATTTTGTTGTGAACTCATATATCCTCTGTCAATTACAGAGCCACACACTAATTGCAGTACAGGCAATTCATGGGTCTTCTATTGAAGTATTGAATCCCAATGTGGTAAGTAAACGACACAATAATCAGTCCTTATACAATTTATTGTATGTTTAATTATCATTAGCTGTTTCATGACTTCACCTCATTTGGACAATAAGGTGACAGTCCATCTCCTTCAGGCCAGATATAGAATACTATTACAGAGTACAATGGGTCCATTCACCTTTTACATAGGTAATTTTTTACACTACTCTTGAAGCTCGACCTTCAAAGTGTAAATCTATAAGATCTGAAACAAAATCCATATCCAAATGCTCCCCATATCGTTCTGAATGATTGTAAAGCTAGGAACATTGATCTGGCATATGTTGATGTTAGATTCTAATTGTATGAGATTTAGCCTTTCTTATATATAAAGAATAGCACCGCACCGCGGCCAGCGGGACACTACTGCGTAGAGCCAACACGGGCGCGGCGAAGCGCGCGAGCCTTCCTAGTAGCTCATATGGTAGAGCGCTCGCTTCGCATGCGAGAGGCACGGGGTTCGATACCCCGCACCTCCATTTTTTTTAATCCTTCAGTTGGCCACCTATTCACAGTTTCTCCGGGGTCTCCAGCGTCCAGCACTTTTTTTTTGCGGTGGTAGAAACAAGAGAAAACGTGGGCT
This sequence comes from Echinochloa crus-galli, assembly GCA_900205405.1. NCBI lineage: Eukaryota > Viridiplantae > Streptophyta > Magnoliopsida > Poales > Poaceae > Echinochloa > Echinochloa crus-galli. The sequence continues at coordinate 20,702 of OAMR01000335.1, read as the reverse complement.
CCTGGATCAAAATTCGAGATGACTAGATAGCCTGGTGGGTGAATTGTTTTGAATTATTCCCGGCGAGGATGCTGACAATGCCGGACCATCGTGATGAGGAGGCCTGATGACGAAGACTTAGAGTAAATAAAAATTGAAAAAATCAATCCCCTTTCTCTATGGTTGTCAAGCCCTGTTTGGATGACAGGTTTTAGAGCTAAAACACCGGTAAATTACACTTCCTAATTATTTTTCACCGGTCAAGCAAAAACTATGTTTGGATTCGTGGTTTGCACACTAAAATTATAGGCGGTTTGGCCTAATACCGGTGTAAAAAAATAATTGTGTCCGGAGGTCTGGAAAATAAAACGCCCCCGGGCGGATGTAAGTGGGTACCCGATGGTGTTTTTGGGTCAACCATCCTAGTTTATGTTACTTTTCAAATTATTTACATGGGATGTTATTCTAGTTCATTTTTCTATGTTTTAGGTCGACCCGATGATCCAAAAAAGGTGATACTTGCATCCCTACCCCTGTTGCAGGTCTGCCATCGATCCCATCCCCTGTATCTATCTCCCGTGGCAGCGCAATTGCTGGTGGAGCTGTCCATCGCAGCGGCGGCTGCCTGTCTTTGTAGTATTCAGCCAAACGGATATTTTACGGAGGAAATAAGTTACAGATGTATTCTTGTTGCACAAGGTATTACAACTGGAAGATAGTTACCGGTGAATAAAATTACAAAGCTGCCAAACAAGGCCTCAGGAAATTAGAAGGGAAATGAAAGTGCATATAGGCACTTATGTGTTTTGGTGATTTGTATGACAACATGATTAGTGATTTAACTTGTTTGCGAGGGAGTCACGATGAGCACGCCCGAATTGTCCCTGACTCTGTCGATCTGGAGCGCCTGTCGAACCCTTTCGAGGGCCAGGCTTCATACTCCTGATCAGTAAGGCCTTTCGAAAGGTGTTTGTTGCTCCCGAGCCGCCGACCCCTTTGGAGGCCTGGGCTTCGAGCACCCGGCCGGTGATGCTTTACGCTTCGAGGGGTGGAATGGGAGGCGTCGCTGTCTTACCTCGGGAGGAGTCCCCTCCCCCGTCCGCCCGTTGCTCAGGCCCGTGGGCCCATGCGCAACCGCCCGCAGGACCGTCTGCGGGTGTAGTCGTGGCTGACGTGGCGCGGAGTGGGCGACGTGGGCGTAGCGGGCGCGCCTTTTTAGGAGGAGTTGGCGTACGCGGGGAGGAGTTGAGGCGACGTGCGGTCAGGC